>CM031374.1:93249616-93849616 GCA_018208015.1 Medicago ruthenica
GCAAGAACAGGGCCTAGATTACTAATAAGCTAGATACAACAAAGTGTATATACGAACCTTGGTACACTATAGAATTGACTTAAGATGGGGGCATCATCATCCTTCAAGAGATTTGGAAATGAAAGCGGCAATGGCCTTCACAGCAGCAACTTCGGCATCATCCTGAGTGGAACCGTTTGCTTGCAGATGCTTCTTACCAATCTTAAAAGAGTGATCACCACCATCAATGACATGCAGCTCATTAAGCGCTTTCATCTTCTTCCGAGTGGTCTCTAACTTCTCAAGTGGACAGAGACCATCCTTGCTGCCCTGCTCAAGACACACACAAGACTAGTAGACATTAGCGTAAACCAAAAATTTATCTGTGCATTACAGAATATCATACTAATTGAAATTGAAAAAAGATCCATGGTTCATCCAATAGACTAACAGTGTATGAAACTGAGGAGCTATGACTACAAAACTATACCATACTGCAATGACAAATTAGAAAAAGAGAACTCTACCTGGACAAACATTGTAGGAACTGTTAGCAGTAACAGTGTATCATCTCTAACTGCACCATTAATTCCCTGGAACAATGGCAACAAAATTGATGTAATACTTAATTATATTATTTTAATTTTGACCTTAAGTAGTAATGACAGTTTCTGTTTTACCAAAACACCCTAAGAAAACTAATGCACCAACCATAATTGCTTGAGTGTGGCATGCCAACAGTTTCTGAACAGAAAACTGAAAGTATAACAAGTGCAAATGATGGTGCAAGCCATGAAGAAATGAAGAGGAAAATCTTCAAAGTAGCCTAGTACATATTTGAGAGCTCTACACACGTGCTCCAAGAATGACAACTTCATCAATCGAGTTGGAATACTAAGATGACTAGCATGAGGCCACACTGACCTATGAAGTGAAATGCTATAGAAAAGCAAGACAATTCAAAAAAAAAATTGAGATTAATGAGTAAACTTTAATTATCAACAAAGAGATAAAGTCGGTGTTGAAATCCAATGAGTGTGGCTCAGTTGGCAACATATACTAGGCTTGTATGTGAGAGGATCAAAGGTTGTAAATGACTTCAAATTTATGATTCCGAAGCTCAAAATCGTGACACGATTTTGGAGGCAGGGAACATGGTTTCTGGTGGTGTCAAATCGTGACACGATTTGTGGCTATCGTGACGCGGTTTGTGGATAAGATAGTCGTACCTTGGGTCGTACGTAACAATCGTGACACGATTTGGAAATCGTGATACGATTTTGTCTGTGCTCTGCCATTATAAAAGCTTTTCAGTTCATTTGTTTGAGAGAGGCTAAGAGAGAGAAACTTGAAAACACAAAGGAGGTAACTTTAGGGTTGAGTATCTTTGTTGTGAGTGATTCTCTTGGGTTGGAAAACATTGCAATCATCTTGGGTAGTGAGATTTCATAATTGGAAGGATCAAAAAATTTCCTTGTGTTTATCTCTTAGGATTCATTGTGAGTGTGGGTGATGGAAAAATGGATAGAAATTAGGGTTTGTTCTTGTGAGCTTTTAAGCTAATTTCTTGTAACTCATTTGTATCACTTTCATCTTAGTGGATTGGAGAGCTGCTCTCTCCCCCAGAGTAGGTCATATTGGACCGAACTGGGTAAACAATTTTGGTGTGTTTGTTTCCTTATTTCATTGCTTATCTTTATTGCTTTGATTATACTTGTGGTGCTGGTTTTACACTAAGACTTAGGTCTATTTGTTGTTGTTGTTGCTTGAGACTCTTTAGCTCATTGATTACCACTTCCTTTGCTCCACATATCTTTGTTTCATTGGTGTGATTTTAACCGAATTCACAACAATTAGATTTCCACATATCACATTCTTGGGGAGAGACAGAATGTGAACTGCGACTAAGCTCAAAATCAAGGATGGTTTCATAGCCGGTCTAACAGTTTGAAGAAATGGAGGTACTGAGGGTGTCACTGAGGTCCAAAGACCCAAACTAAAGTAGATGTCGAATTTTAAACAAAATCATTATGGGGTAAGGCGTATGGCAAATAATATAAACAAATAGTTTCAAAATTTCTTCAGTATCGCCACCCCAAGGTAAAAGGGGCGGAGAAAACATATTCAATCGGTTCATTATTGTAGCACAAAGATTAGCATGAAATTATCATAAAGATCAAACCTTTAATGGGTAGCCTAGGCATAGTACAGCGGAAACATTGATGTCTTCCATGCTAGCCACCATACATCCAACTCTACAATAAAATAAATGCAAACATAACTATTTGGCTAGCAATAATTTTTATTAGGACTTCCACATGCAAATATATATGTCCAAATTAAAACTTCAAAAAATAATAATAATAACAATGCACCTTGAACCCATTGATTTGCCAGCCAGTATGAGAGGATGACCAGGGTACTTAGTTGCAGTTTCCTTCACAATATTTGAATGAAACTCAACCAATTTTTCTGCCTTAGGAGGAGCCCTCTTTTTCCCACCAGACATGTCTAGCACATGACAACCCCATTAGATTCGCTTCGGAGTTAAAAAAAACACATACATCAAACAAATACAATAATCTCAATGTTCACACTCCGTTCACTCAACTTTAGATCATGCTTTTTTACTAAAATAAATGTAAAACCTAGATAAAGAAAGTACCGAACTTATAAGGCACTGTTTGGATAAACAAATTAATTAAACACTTATAGCATAAACATTAATTTATCACATAAGGGCTTGTGTATAAACTATTTTTATAACAAAAGATAAAATAAAGTCAAAACGATTTTCATAGAAGCTCTATAAGTTGTTTAACTTGTTTTCATACTCTATTCTAGCTATCTGATGGAAATAAAGTGAAAACAACTCTTGAATATGTCAGTAGATAAATTCAAATAAGTCAATTCAGATACGTGATAAGTTTATGTGTAGTTGAATGATAAATGAATTGAATTGGAAAGAAACTGACAAGGGTAGTCAAACGTGATAACATCAGCAGCGTGTAAGGTTTCCTTCAACATACTCTTCCATCTATCACACATAGAGAAAAAACCATATAATAAGATTCAACACATTTTATTTATAATTTTAAAATAAATAAAAAAAAATGAAAAATGAAACCTTAGCATCCAATCAGAAGAGGAAGGAGCGCCGGCACCATGAGCGAAGATAACCACCGGTGACAGTTGTTTTGGCAGCGTTGTTGATGATTCAATCTCGTCGTCTTTGCTCTGACGACGTCGCTTTGCAGCAGGCGATGAATCCATGTCTAAAGTTTTGTTTTGGAATTGGAAAAATCACCAAAATAAATTGGATGAATACATGCCCTCACTAGTCACTAATGTTGATTTTCGCGCCAAAAAGTATATCTGCATTCCCACAGGTTCCCCGGTTGATTTGTGTTAGGTTTCAAGTGTGAATTATTAAGTCAAATAAAATGTTTGATATATGAAAAGAAATGGTTCGTATATCTAATGTCTTAAGGTTTTTTTTGTGGAGATGTGGTGTCTTCATGTCGTCTAGTCATGGAGCATTGGTTTGTTGTTGTTACTGCGTCTTTCGGACTCCCAAATAATTTGTACATGAAAGACCATCGTTATCTAATTTGACCAATGTCTAACCTTTGTTCCGTTTAAATTCTTAATTTTTAGATGGTATTTGAAATTCCTTCAATTTAGTTTTGACAAAATACTTCACAATATGCTTCATTTTAAAAATTCACAAAATTTTAAAAAAATGGTAAAAATATAGAATAATTTGAATTCCCTCAAAAAATTACATTTGCATTTTTTGTTGAACCGTACTTCACCACCGTCGTCGCACGGTTACATCCTCTTACCGTGAAATTTTAAAAACTACTATTTGTAGAGTTAAATAGACGCACATTCTCGGTATGATTTGAGAGTATTCCAAACACATGTATATTAACTCTTTATAATCCCTCATCCAAACACGAGTAAAAACAAAATATGTGAGCTTGAGACAACATAGTCTAAAATAATAAGAAATAGAAGTTCAACATTTTTGTGTTTCTCTTCAAAATGGAATTTTACTTAACCGCTAGAAGAGGGAAAAGAAAAAAGGAAATTTAAAGACTTAATAGGGTCATATTCTATTCATCTAATGTATCACTCTCGAAGATCTTTATTGGCATGGTAGTAAGGATTTCTGCAAAATCTATATAAACTACAACTCAATACATATAACAAACTTTCGTTCAAAGCAAACAAAGATAAAAGTGAAACGTGATGGTCAAATGTGATAGATGTGTATTCTATATAAAAAACTCAGTAGTAAGTTATCCATTCATCTTCTCCCGTAGCATGTTTGTGTTACACCAAATTTCACTCCCTCTGAGTTCATCTCTGTGCTCCTATTGACTTGAGTCTGGTTGAAATCATCATTTTATCTCCTACAGGGGCGAGTCCCTTGTAGTTAAGGGGTAGCCAAATTTTTTATTTCTATTGAAACTAAATATATTAATATAGTTAGTTACCCTAATAATATATTTTTAGCCACCTTAAATAAATTCATTTGCAAAAACTTGGAATAAATTAAAAGGTTAAAAAATAATTACTCGATTAATAAACTAATTTGTCTTATTTTGACATTTTGGTCTTTACAATAACTATATTGAAAGCATTGTTAACAATAAAAGTTATCAATAGTCAAACAAAATGAACGATAGCTTAACACAAATAGTTTATTTGTTGACGGTAAAAAATAAATTGTTGGTCTATTTAGCAAATGTTCAATTATGAATAATTTGTCTCCTTGAAGCCTAATTTAATAGAGATTAAACATGTTTAACCCTTAAATTTAATGTATAAATTTTAAAAAAAAAAGATAATTTTTCTATGACTAAAAAAAATTCTTTGTTTGTCCCCCTCATAAAAATTACTCTACTGATCTCCTATCCAAGTTGTTACACGCCTGTGTTAAGCAACCTCCCTTGACTCCTACATCACAATGCCAATGTCAATGCTTCTTTTATGCATAGTAAACTTTCATCATAGAGCAGCAGTAAAAGACATCAGATTATGCTATTTATACCTTTTCCTCTAGTTATGCCAATGCCTAGCTCAAATCAACATGTGATCATACACTCTGACTAGGGGTGGGCAAAAAAACCAAAAAACCGAACCGAACTGCTGAACTGAACCGAACCAAACCAAAAAAAACTGAACCATTACTAACAGTTCTAGAACCGAACTGAAACAGTTCGGTTCAGTTCAAAACAGTTCGGTTCGGTTCGAAACAGTTCGGTTCGGTTCGAAACAGTTCGGTTCGGTTTTACCTTCTAAAATTCGATTTTGTTTGGTTTTTTATATTTTATTTCAATGGTACAAATAATAACAGTTCGGTTCAGTTCGAAACAGTTCGGTTCGGTTTGGAACAGTTCGGTTCAGTTTAAAATCCAAACAGTTCGGTTCGGTTCAGTTATTTTAAATTTATCAAACAGTTCAGTTCGGTTCGGTTCAGTTTTTATCCCGAACCGAACCATGCCCACCCCTAACTCTGACAACCAGTAACATTTCAAGCTCCTCGTACATTATTCATCCTGCAATTATATTGTATGTTACATATATATATATATATAAAACTTTATGTCTAGCACCAATACCATCTTAACCTTCTCTTAAAGAAAATTCGTTTCCCTCCGTCTGTTTCAAATTCAACTATAATTTGTCCCGAAATCTCAATATTCTCTCAAGCACTTTGTTTCCTTTATTTTCATCTCTCTCTCATTCTCTCTCTCCCTCCCTCTCATATGGATGGTGGTGAGGATAGATGAGAT
This sequence comes from Medicago ruthenica, assembly GCA_018208015.1. Lineage (NCBI taxonomy): Eukaryota > Viridiplantae > Streptophyta > Magnoliopsida > Fabales > Fabaceae > Medicago > Medicago ruthenica. The sequence continues at coordinate 93,255,400 of CM031374.1, forward strand.
GAAGACAATGGAGAGTGAGGCTTTTACAGGCTGAATTTTGACCGGATTTCTTTCACCTTCGGGTTCTTCTCTCTCCTCGTTTCTATCTTATTTTGTTTCTTCTTGTGCGTTTTCAAATTTGTATTCATTTTATTTTGTATTTGGTCATGTTGTGGAAGATGAACTTATTTTTCATCCATGTCTCGAAGCGAGTTCAGTTGTTTCCCAACAAAATAGATCTCCCGCTCATGAACTAACACTTTTATGATGTGTTTTGTAAGTTTAATAAATTCTTTTTATTTTTAGTGATTTCCTTTTTATGTGAGGTTTTCTTTGCATACAAGGAGTTTGATTTAAGTTTACATTGAATTTGCAACTTCTGAAAATATTTTATATGTTTTCCATATTGATTTTATATATTGAACAAGATGTTGCTTCCACTAGAGGCTTGATTTTTTCTTTTTTGAGTTTGTTCAAAAGAAAATGTTAAGTTGTAATTTATTTGAATTAGATGATTTTTTATGTTGTAATTAACTTGATTTGTCTGCACTTGTTTTGTGTTGTAGATTACATTGTTGTTGGGAGAGTTTTAAGCTTGAGTGTGAAAGTCCGCTAAAATAAATAATTTGATAACAACTTTTGAGATATTTTAATGTTGAAAATGGGGTACAATTCTAACTTTGTATGTTTTATATTTTTTATATTGTTTATTGAAGTTTGCTGCATTTCTCTCCACATGTTTTGATTTTCCTCTTCATGTATAGATATTTTATCAATAAGCTGAAACAATTAACGCCTCTTGTTGTTATTTTTTTGACTCGCAGATTATCTTCTCATTAGTTATTTCTTTTTTGCAATATGTCCCTTTCAAACTCATTGGCATTTGTTTGAGTTTTTTATTTTATCTAACGCGGTTTTACACATGCATACTTTTACACATGCAAATAAAAGGTATACTTGTGTAAAAATTGCAAAAGAAATCAGTAACCAAACAGATGTTAATGGACTTGAAAGGGGACATACCCCAAAAAAGGACTTATCCGATGAGAAGAGAATATGAGTCAAGAGATAACAATGTGAGGTGTTAATTGCCTTGACTTATTGTCGATATATACACACACGCATGAAGAGGAAAGTAAAATCATATACTTTCAAGTGTAGCATGCTTTACTAAACAAATTAAAAATCTAAAACACATAAGAGATAGATTTGTACAACTATTTTCAGCATTAAAATAGCTTAGAATTTGTGATCAACTAATTAATCAAGCATAGAGCTTCATGCTCAAGCTTAAAATCGCCTAACAACATCGTAATCAACAGACACAACAAAATGCATCTAAACCAAAAAAAATTACAACTTAACATATGCATCTAAATCAAGTAAATTACAACTTAACACTTTATTTGTTTTGAACAATCTAAAAAAAAAAATCAACCCTTTAGTGATACTTCAAAACACATTAAAACTAAATATATGAACCTTTTAAAAATATAAAACACGTCATAAAAATGTTAGGTCATGAGTGAAAGATCCATTGTTGTGGAGAAAAAAGCTGAACTAGTTATTTTGAGTCATAGATGAAAAATAAGTCTCATCTTCCACAACAACAATCGCACCCAGATTAAAAAAAAAAATTAAGTATTTGAAAATGCATTTGGGTTGGGGGAGACAACCCCAAAGGTGAAAAAAAAAACGTAAAAACTTAGCCTCCCGACAAAGCTTCAATCTCCATCATCTTCTACATACGAACCATAACTTAACTCACCACATACATTAGATCTGATCTAGTCCTTGTGAGAAAAAAAATGTAATAATTAGATAAGAAAAAAACACAAAACTCACAAGTCAAAAACACAAATAAAAATTAAGATGAAAGAAATGGTGGAGAATTTAGGGGAAGATGAGTGGAAGGAAGAAGAAGATAATAGAAAGGGGGAAGACAAGTTGAGAGAGAGAGAGAGATCTTTAGAGAATGAGATGAGAGTGGGTTGTTGTGTGAAGGAAGGAAAAACAAGATTTTTTTTTCTTAGGAGATTTGTAACAATGAGGAAGATGAGAAAAGGAAAGAGAAGTTATATATATATATAGAGAGAGAGAGAGAGAGAGAGAGAGAGAGAGAGAGGGGGAAAGAAGTATAAGTGTGAAAGAAAAGAAAAAGTGGCCGGAAAAGAAAGGTGGCATTTACTATGCACAAAACACAAATTTGTGCACATGTAAAAAGTTACTTTTTCAATGCACAAGTTTTTTGTACACCATTAGATCAATGAGGAGTACTGATTTTATCATGCTCTAGCTGTAATATATTTTTTACATTCTTTATCATGTTATCTTCAACCGCCATGAATACTATTTTTTCAGATCTCAGAATTTTACACTCACACAGCTCTGATAAAATCCCAACATGACTAAGTTTGTTAATGGTTGTTTTGTTATCATAGAAGAGTTATGTTGAAGCACAAATCCAAGACACAATTATATTACACCACTGTCAACGTAGAATAACAACAAAAAAAAAGTAGTGTAGATCCAAATTCAGCAAGAACAACTTATAAGATGATTGGTCCAGATTTGATCTGTCTTTATGAACAGTATCCTTAACTTAAAATGGGTTGAGAACCAGTCGGATTTTACTCCAAATTTGATCCGGGTGGATCACGAGATCGTCGTCGAAGTTGGTGGAACCACCGCCAATCTAGGGGCCGGAGTAGATTGGGCCGGAAGAGTTGAGACGGCGCCGAAACCTATGTCAAATGACGTGGAAGGGATACTGGAGTTTTGTTGGAATGGTGGGAGTGATCGGAAGTTAATGATTGAGTGAGTCTAGAGAGAAATACATGTTTCAATTCTATGGTGATGCTAAAATTTACATGATATTACACAGACAACTAAGTGATAGGTTGTTTTGTGTTCCATGGTATCACCAATGAATAAAAAAGAACGAAAATTTAAAGTCATTTGTATTGGTGGTGGTGGGTCAATTGCAGAGGTGGAAGATTGGAAGGTTGAAGACAATGAGAAAAAGATATTTTGGACTTTGAATTAAAATATAAATTCGTTAGTAATTTAAGTTTATTAGTATACATTAATTTGTACTTTGAATTAAAATATAAATTCGTTAGTAATTTAAGTTTATTAGTATACATTAATTTTTCGCATATACAAATGTATTATTGTAAACTAGAATTGAAATATGATATGATGCAATATATAGTTAAATTCCCTAAAAACTCATGTTGATTACTAAAAGAGAGTTTAATCTAATTGATCTATTAGTTCGCTAGTCTATTTAAACTTAGATCATATTGCTTACTTAAAGATGTTCATGTGATATAGGCTTTTAAACATGCTAGCAGGCCTTATCAGGCTTTCAGAAGGCCAGACTCAGGCCTCAAAAGTAAGCTTATGACAGGTCGCATACCAGGCTTAGGTCTTAAAAAATTTGGCAGGCCAGGCTTAGGCCTTGCAAAACCTAGCTCGGTCTAGCATATTCCCACCCCTGTTAGACATTAGTTTTTTAGATGTAAAATATTCAATCGTGTTACAAAAGGAAATAAACTGTTATTCTTTTTTTCCTTTTATGGATTCATGGGTACCATAAAATCGGTGAAAAATAATTCTTACCCAAAATTCGAGTTATATATGACTCAAAATAATTATTTTTGCGGCTTTGAATGTTATATATGAGGAATGTTATATGATACGATCAATCTCACCCACGAAAAGCGAGGAATGCACATTTGTCCAATATTTAAGGAATAAAAATTTGGTTTTATATTTGTAAAAAAATAACGTGAAAACATGGGTTTTTTTTACTAACGTGAATACATGGTTGGTTGCAATGAAATTAAGCAATTACACTTTCGTCGATTTTCGTTGTCTACCTCGTCGTACCATCCATCATTATCCTTCATATTATATATCTTTTTTTTAGTGGAATATTATATATCTCTTGTTTTTTTTCTCTGCTCCAACTTCTACACTCACTCGAATAATGTCCTGTAATACTATGTCGGTTATGTATATCTAATTAACACAAATGATAAAATAAAAAATAATTATTTGTAAGGTTTAGCATAATCAATAATACTAACTTTGTTCGATTCGACATCTTTTGTGGTGTCCTAAAATCTTTAATTTTGCATTTGTGAGTTTATAGCGGTGATTGTCACTTGCTCTACAAATAAACAAAGATTAAAAAAAATGTTCATCCAATTTAAAAATAATTTACCTAATATCATCTATGTAGAGCTCTTCATTGTTTGTGCTTAAAACAATCTCGTATGTACACACAATTCATTTTATAATTTTTTTTAATGTTAGTATTTATCAAGTATCAAACACCTCAAAAATAATTAATGAATAGATCTCGCCAATAATCTATACTATTACATTTCAAAAAAATTCATTTAATGGAATCCGAAAGAAGAAAATAAGAGTGAGAGACAATGTTTTTAGAGTCACTTTACCCTATAATCACCCAAACGGGGGGGTGCTTATAAGAATCCTGTTAAGTTCAAAATTTTATTTATTATTCTGAAGAATAAAAAAAACAAATAAAAACATGACCTCTTATTTTGATCTCTCATAAAAATATGAAATCTATTTTTAGTCTCTTTAAAAGAACGGGACACATTAGTTTGTGATATGTAATCCATCTACAAATCGTCTATTAAGTGATTACATATATTGTCAAATGAACTAATAGCATTAAACGACGTTTAAGAGGAGACAAAGTGACATTGTAACAAAAATGAACAAAAGGTTAGTCCTTGGTCACAAACACTGCGTAAACCATACTGGTCTCTTGCAGCAAACATAAAACTCAACTTGACCCCTCCAGATCTATTACAACAATGAAACTGCAGGTGACTCTTAGATGACTATCACTATTATGAGATGATGAGTATATTTGATAACATGCATAAACAACAAAACAGAATACTTTTAAAATACGAATATCCAAAGAAATGCCTATTAGGATTATCGTGTGTCTTTGAAACATTATATTTTGAGGATATCCCGCATTTACAATTAGGGGCCGCATAAAATGATCTTGAAGAGCTCTCACTCCGACTCACATCATGCTTAAAATGAGATGGTATTACTTGTTTTACTAATGGTTAAATAAAGACCAAATTGGTTAGAAATAGAGATGTAATTGATGATAAGTGGTTAAATATAAGAACCAACTTACAATTTATTTGAGTTAAGACATTTTTGAAAAATTCACAATCTCAATGACCTATATAACGTTCTCTATAAAATCAATTACTAATTTGGTGGTTTATTATTTAATCATCACGAAACTCCTCTACATCATTCTACCAAAAACAATAACTTAATTTTAAAAAATACTAACGAGTGTATTTAGGGTATTGTTAAGGGAAAAATAGAAATATTGTGGATAGTGATAAAATATGGTGAATTCAACTTTTCCAAAAACAATAAAGTTTGAAAATAGTTGTTTGTAATGCAAAATTAATTACTAATTTTGGTTTCCCCATGACCCTTTAATTTAAACAAAAAAACACATGATAATCAAACACAAATCTACCATGGCTTCCCATACCTCGTCTCTGGCCTAGAGCATTAGAAAGCATCTATACAACAAATTTAATATATGAGAAACTTTAACATATGAGAGTTAATTAAACAAAATTCACCAAAAAAAGTTAATTAAACAAAACCATTTGATATTTCTCCTGAAAACACAATAATCACAAATATGTGCTACAAATTACTAAACAAATTTTTCGTCTTTCTCCACAATTCTCACTCCTTTTGCAGATCTGAGTACATTGGCCTGTTTGAATGCATAACAAGTTAATTAAGAAAAGGAAAACATCATATGCCACATAATATGAGTAAATATATATCATATATGAAACAAAACAAGAAAGATAAAATTGTATTTATACGAGGACAAATTACACATTACTTGATCCTCGGTGATTTCCACTGCAAAACCATCAACAATAGCAAAAGAAGATATCTTCTTGTAGCTTCCTGGCTCTATAGTGCTTGCTAAAAGCTCATCATGCTTTCTACTAAGGTACGAATCAAGCTTATTTGCCCCACTCTTAGTTCTAATTAAAAAATTTAGCATAACATAAATGTTCAAAGTAATGAGTAATATTTAAGATGATGTCAATTAATCGCATACTGTTACAAATAATAAAACAGAGGTGACATGATGAAGACATACCGATTAGTTCGAAGTCGCTCGTATTCTTGATCATAGATCAAAAAGACAAAGTATGATTCAGTTTTGGTGCTTCCCATTAAGAATGTATCTTTTTTCTTTTCTTGTTAATTTGATTGGAGATCGATGTTTGCAATGGATGTCTTGTGCTCCATCCACTAGCTAGCTATTTATACACAAAAGGTTCAATGACTTTCCAAACAGCAGCAATAATAGAGAAGAATAATGAGTAGGCCCAAATTGGTTTCATTGTTTTTTTTCCTTTCAATCTAACCAACCAGAGACTAGTTTATTGAAATATTGAGATTTTTTTAAGAGGTTTTAATGTCTCTTATATACATCCATACAAACTAACCTAAAAATTGGTCTCTAAACTCATGACCAATCATGACATTTACATTTTAGGATCAACTAAATGTAGATTGAAATTACAATTTATCTAATATGTAATTATATTTCTCTCTGTTCTATTTAATTTATCAGTTTTTATGATTTTTTTTCTATTTATCTCTCATTTTTAACTTATCAATTATTTTACACTTATATTAATGAAAATGATTTGGAGAGTAAAAAAAGTAAGTATATTTAAAATTTACTTAGTAATCAATTTTTTATAATCTATGTGAAACCAGCTTGAAAAATACGTAAAAAACAGAATGAGTATAAATGATCCAGACTCTGAATTCAATTATGTCCCTAATGAGAATAGCAATTTAATACCGTCACACTTGTGTATCATAAACTTGTACGTGGAGAAAGGACGAGTACTCGTAAAAAACAAATTTTAAAAAACATTTCGCATGTATTGGTCCACGAAAGTCAAAGCATACAACTTCTCTAATTTTTTTTATATTAATTGTCCATTTTATTTTTATTGCACTAGTAATTTTCATTTATCAGTATCGACACCAAAAAAAGGGAGTAAAGGAAACATAAGTAAACGGGCTTTTTACATTGTAATTTTGTACGTGTTTATAAATTTTAATAATATTTCCACTTTGGAGAAGAAATGGTTTTCATAATGGAGATTCAGATTTGAGCCTAAAAAAGTACTAGTAAGTGTTGTTGACCGTTTCAAAATAGTTGCAGTGTAAATGGACAATATAGTTAGTTACTTGAGCAGAAGTTGGACCAGAATCAGTAGTTCACTACCATGATATGGTAACAAGTAACAACACAATCACGTGGTTAGTTTTCACATTGTTCGCCGTTGGACAATTGTTTCTACCTGTCACTTGAGTATAGCACAGGTTAATGACCAACAAATACTGGCTTCATCAAAACATGAAATTTGCACTTAGCCGAAACTGAAACAAATTTGTGGGTGGCTTAGCTTGGGTTTCTAGTTCATTCAAAAAAAAAAACTTGGGTTCCAAGTCATGTAAGCCTTAAAATTGACCAATTGTACAAAACAGACAATTTATAAAGTAAAACAGACAATTTATAAAGTAAACATTTTAACTTTTTTGTATTTCCAGGAAAAACAATTGAACTCTTTATTTACCAAGTGCATGACTGTCATTCTCAAAATAGGAAAAACACATTTTTGAAGTTTTTAAAAAAAAAAAAAAATTGGACGCCTAAAACACGGATTTTGATCACCTTGTCTAAGTTTTCCCTGTATAAATAATATGTACTAAAAAGTTATAGAAAATTGCTCTTCTCCCAGGCAAAAATGCTCCCTCCCATACGAAGTACCCAAAATACCCACTACAAGAAAAATTGCTATTAGTCAGGGTCTTATGCCAGGAGCATGAACTCCTGGGAAATTTGCCAGGAGTAGACCCACGAAAATCCCTGGGAAATTTGACATGGCCTACACGCTCGCATAAGTCCTCATTATTTTCAAGGCGGGAATCTGAAATTCAAAGTGCAAGTAATCTGTCAGCATATGACAGGGATAATCCGAGGGCTTGCTCCTCGCAAAACGCTAAAGCTGATTGCGATGTGACCAAAGCCTGCAATTTGCCTGCAACTTGGACCGTTAGTCCTGGCATGGCATTTTCCCAGGAGCATTCACACGCAAATGCCCTGGCTCAGCTGACAAAAAGCTGCTTCGAATATTGCATGTCGGTTTGACTTGATAGGTTTCTGAATCCGAGGGGCGCCCCTCGCATAACTCCTGGGCCATTGTAGTTTATATAAAATCGTGTGCCTCCTCTTTCTCCCCTTCTTCTCAGACGCAAAACCCATTCCTCTTTCTCATTTCTTCTTTCTCTCTACTGCATTCATCTTCTACTTCTCTAATTTTGTGGTAACAACTTCTTTCACTTATTTGTATTATTTTTACAATAATTATTTTACTTATTTATTTACTTGTTTTCTTTGTTGTTTTCTGCATTAGTTTGTTCAATCTCATTTGCCAAAGCTATTTTCTGCCTCCTGTGAAGCTTGCTCGGATCTGTTTGTTGCTGCTCTTGTACAAGTTAGTATATTTTTTTCTAAATATTTTCTAATGTCATGCATGCTGCTCAAGAACAATATAATTGTGTTGTGTTGTATGTAAAATGACAAAGAAGAAAGGTTGTCAAAGCTTCTCTAATGTCATGCATGCTGAATAGAAATTTCTTTTGAGAAGCTTGAACAAGTTAGTAGTTAGTCTACTTTAAATTGTTGATATGTTATAAATGTTGTAATGTAATTTTTTGAATTTGTTAATTAATTAATGCCTGAATTGTATGTATAAATTTTTGGATCTGTTATATATAATTTTTTTGGAATAATGATGTTAATTAATGGATAAATAAATTAGTGTATGTATAATTTTCGAATTTTTAAAATAATAATGTGTTATATTACGAATTTTTGTTTTTTAGAATAATAATGTTGTTATATTTCGAATTTTTTTTATGGAATGTATAAATTTATTTTTTTTAGTGTATGTGTATTGCATGTTGAATATGTTTTTTTTAGGGATTATTATTATTTATATATAGAATATAAGTGTAGTATGTATGTTGTTGTGTTTAATAAGTATGTATGTTTGTTGTGTTTATGATATTTTTTTTTCAAGATCTCTTGAATATATGTTTTTTTTGTCTATATCTCTTGATTAAATATAGTCTTATATTAGGTTGTTTTTTAATAATTAAATTTGGTTCCCCTAATTGTGTATACTGTTTTTTGTTAATTTAAAACCATGCATATTTTTTTAAGTTAAATCAGCGAAAATTGTTGTTTATTCAAATTTTAATTGTTTTTCAAATTATTAAAACTGTATTTTTTTAAGTTAAATTAGAGAAATTTTTTCCAAATATTAAAACTGTTTTTTATATTTTTTAAAATTTTAAAATGTTTGTTTTTAAGTGTAATAAATTATAATAATGTTGTTGAAATAATTTTGTTTTTTTAACTACAAAACTATTTTTTCTTAATTATTAAAAGGAAGTAAAACTGTTTTTTTATCTAAAACAAATTATAATAATAATGTTTTTGATATGAAATTGTTTTTTATAAGTAATTGAAATAAATGTGGAATAATTTTTCGCGCGTAAATTTTTTTTTATAAGTAATTGAAATAAATGTGGAATAATTTTTTAAGTTAGTATTAAAATCTTTCGCGCGTAAAAAATTTTCTTTATTAAAAACAGTTTCGCGCGTAAATAAATTTCACGAGATTTTTTTTAGTTTGTAAAAAAAAAATTGTGCGTAAAAAAATTTATTTATTAAAAATAGTTTTGCGCCTAAAATAAATTTGTGTGTAAAAAAACAGTATACACAATATAGTAATTATAGGTTAGTTAGATAAATAAATTTTTTGACTCGTTACGTGATCGACTATTTAGTCTTGTTGATTGAACTTATAATTTTTTGCGTTAGTACGTAGCGATACTAACAAAAAATTACTAATCGTGCAATATGTGAACATTATAGTTAAACGTGCAAAAAATGGAGTATTATCAGCATTTGGGGAAGTTTCCTATGCTTCCCAGTACAATTTATACTTATGGTCTGTACTATTATTCCGTACAATTTAAATTTCTTGCTGCGAGACCTAATATTTTATGTGTGCTATTACTTTAATTTGTGTTTTTAAATATTTTTTTAAAACAATTAATTTTAAAACTATTTAAAAAAAAAATTAAAATAATTTAAAATAATTTTTAAATAATGTTTTTAATTTAAAACAATTTAAAAACATTTTTTAAAATTATTTTAATAATTATTTTTATTTATTTTTATTTTTAAAATAATTTTTAAATAATTTTTTTAATTTAAAAAACAATTTAAAATTATTTTAATAATTATTTTTTATTTATTTTTATTTTTAAATAATTTTTTATAATTTAAAACAATTTAAATTAAAAAACAACTAAAAAACGTTTTTTAAAATAATTTTTATAATTATAATTAATTGTTTTTATTTTTAAAATAATTTAAATTAAAAAAAAAATAAAAATTGTTTTTTAAAATTTTTTTAATAATTATAATTAATTGTTTGTAATTTTAAAATAATTTAAATTAAAAAAACAATTAAAACACATTTTTTTTTTAAAAAATCGTCATGTAATTTCCCAGGGGTAACCCCTGGCAAAACTCCTGTCACTGTTTGGTCAGACGATGTGACATGTGACAGTGCTTTACAGTGTGACAGAAAAGGGGACAGTTGAGTCAGACATTTTGCCAGGGGCGTAGCCAGGAGAAATGTCAGGGAATTTGCCAGGGGTAGGCCCTCGCAAATTTGCCAGGAGCTAAAGCCCTGGCTGTAGCATTTGCGATGACCTGTTTTGCGAGGGATCTTGCTCCTCGCAAAGGCCCTGGCAAATTGCTTTTTGCCAGGGAATTTCGCTTTTTCCCAGGGATTTTGCCCCTGGCAAATTTCCAGATTCCTTGTAGTGACCCCTGCGTGACATAATTCACGCTGAAAAGTAGCGTGATGCATTACTGTTTTGGGACAAAACTCAGCAGTTCCAAGTTCAAAACACATTTTTTTCCCTCTTCGCCACTAAAAAACCCAAAAGTGCGAAAATTTGGAGCATAATCTTGAGGTAAAATCATTGCAAATCGTCAGGAAGCATGTTTCTACGCTCATCAAACGTCAAAAATCAGGTAATGTATCATCTAACCTCTCTTGATTTTGCTGGTTTTTGAGCTAGGTTTAGCAGTCTGGAACATGACATGTGCGTGGCCTAACTCACGCTGGAGCTCCGCGTGAGTTAACTCACGCAGGTGTTAGCTCAGCGTGACTTAAGTCACGCTGCTGCCCAGTATTTGAATTTTTGCGCCAATTTTATTTTTCTTTCTTAGCTTGTTGCGCAAGTTATTTATATTTTTTCCTTGTTATTTTTCTATTCAATAGACACAGTGATCGTTGAAAATGTGGTGGATGATGGCTTTGAACCGAAACCAACCATAATTGAAGCTTCCGTTGATGTCAAACCAACCATTGATGTGAAGGTTAAAGTCAAAATTCTATTTCAAGCTCACATTGGAGAAAAACCTAAACCGGTACCTACCGGTGTTGCCAAGCCTCACGATTATGAAGTAAACACCGCTTCATTTTTTTAACAAATGAAAGATGGCGATATTACACCGGCATATTTTTTTGTGGTCGATTATGTAACGCCAATTTTTGTGGCCAATATGTAACTAAGATTATATAAATATATGACTTTTTTTGTGATGGACAAAACATCAAGAATTTTATTCGTTATTATTATTGCTTGATTTTATAAAATTATATGTCTCTAATTATTCAACTATTTATTTTATCTTTCATTTGGTTTTATTCTTATACTTGTTACTCCATAAAATTTTGTGAAGTGAAACATGTCTCTAGATGCACAAGTCCAAGTTGAAGCTCATGTCTGATACTCCGCCTTGAAGAAGACGCTTAAGGTCTTTTTAACCCCCACCGACAAGTTGGATGATTTGAAAGCACAACTTGACAGATACTTTGTTCATTTAGGTGAAAATCAAAGAACATCAAATGTATTTGTACAAGTGCCATGTGTGAACCTGAGGGAGAATAAGGAGGAAGATTTTTGGAAGACGGCTTATTATCCAGATATTATCCGTGATGATAGCGACGTTGGTTACATGTTTAGGTTAATGGTTGAAAATAATATTTTACATCTTTGTGTCTGATCCATTGAAGTGTAATATTTATTAACGTGTAATATGTTAATGTGTTCTAATTTGTGTCTGTAATGTTGCATTTTAGTGAACTTGTGTCGATTTTGTGGATTGTGTATTTAACAACGAATTTGTGTGATTTAGATCGTTTATGTGTGATTATGTGATTATGTGTGATTAACGATGAATTTGTGTAATTTGAATTGATTATGTGTGATTAACGACAAATTTGTGTAATTTAGATCGATTATGTGATTGTGTGATTAACGACGAATTGTGTAATTTGGATCGATATTATGTGTGATTATGTTGTTAAAATGGTGTAACTTGGATCAATTATTAGTGTGTATTGATTACGGGTCATTAATGGTTTGGTTGACAACATTCAATGTTATTCTGCTGCTACACCAGAAGGCAGCGTGAGTTAACTCACGTTGACCTGTAATGAGCGTGACTTAAGTCACGCTCGGTATTTTGGTCGGTGACTCACCGTGACTAAAGTCACTGATAAGTGCCAGAAATTAGTTAAATTGCATATATAATTTAAGCACTTTAGTTACTTGTTTTGCAAGTTATCATAGGAAAAGCTCAGAATTATTGATCGAATGCCAAAATATTGATCATGTGTGTAGTACCCTAATTTTGTCCTAAGCATTTTAAAACAAAAATCAAAAAAAATCAAAGAGGGGAAAAAGTCAAAAGTCAACAAAAGTCAACAGAAAAGTCAACATTTCAAAAATGCTGACTTCGCACTGCGAAGCTCACTTCGCACTGCGAAGTCTGCGATTTTTCTGCAGATTTTTGGTTTCTTGGATTTAATTCCAGAATTTGTTGCATATCATTTCCATAATTATTTTAAGTAGCATTCATGGCTAATTGGGCCAAGCAAAACCAGAATTGAAGGACTTGCCATTAATGCCAAGGTTGGAAGCTTTTTCTTCCAACCTAGCATGTGACAAGCAAGTGGGCTTGCCCTTGGGCAGCTCTAGTCCCTCCCATGTGACCTGTTAACCACCACAAGGTTGCCAGCCACCTGCTTGAGGACTTTCCTCCTGCTTGCTCCCCAAAAACCAGTCAAACCAGCTGGATTTTCTCACTTGAAAAACCATGAGTGCCTACTCTGTTTTGCAGCAGCTTTTCACCCCTCACACCAGCCATAAGTAGCCTTTTTCATCCCTCAATCTCTGCACATCACAGTGCACGTTTTTATTGACTAACCATTGAGATTGCAAGGATTGATCCCCAAGCATTAGCCAATTGCAATTCAGCTTTGTTCTTCATCATTACCTTCTAGAATTGGTTGAATTTGTGGCTGAAATCAGACTGAGTCTTGCCCCTTGGTGCAAGGCAAGGTTGCCTCTATCCATTAGCATTTAATGCAAAAGGATCCAGCTTGATCTTAGCCACAAATCAGCTGAATTTTAGGATTTTGTAATGATGAAAAAGATTTGGTTTTGGCCTATAAATAGAAGGCAATGCCCAAGGATTCAAACACAGTTAACAACAGCATTTCAAGAGCAGAAACTCTACTCATTTTAGCTTACAAACCTCCACAAAACAACCAGAAAAAACCAATTCAACACAAAGCTTTCCAAAGTTCTAAAACCATCACCAATATCAAACCTCTTGCAAAATCCTTCAACCAATACAAATCAAGTGCAGCTGGAGCTTTGCTAAGGAGTTCTGTAAGTTTCTAAGGCTTTATATTGCATTTACAATTGTGTTTGCATAGCTATTTTGGTACAAAACCATTTGATTCTAAAAAACCCCTTTTGAATTTCAAAGAAATCCCAAGGTTTTCAAAACATCAAAACTGGTTTGTCCAGCCTTTTTCACCCCAAAAACTCAAAGTTTTTCACCCACCTATAAGGTCCTGAGTGTGTTCAGAAGTTGTTTCTGAACAAAAGTTCAGAAACAGCTTCTGAACCCAAAATTTCGCATGCTTCGCAGTGCGAAGTCATGGTCGCAGTGCGACCATGACAGAACTCAGAATCTGAGTTTTTGTGTCAAAATGACCAATTTTTGAGGTTCTAGCCCCAGAGCTCAGAACCTAAGAGTTTTTAAACCCATGTTCTTCAAACCATAACAAGGATTTTGCATAATTTTGACAAAATCACAAGTTCGTATGACCATTATGTGGATAACTTGTAAAACAAGTTATGTTCCCAAACTTTCAAAACCACATGAACAAACAAGCTATGTTCATCATTTCAATCAAAACTTGAACAATAAATATTGTTCATGACTTTCAAAACTCAAACATGAACATACGCCGAATACGTTCACATTTTCGCAAAATGAGACGAACTTGTGCGTTTTCTAGCAAAATTTGCTAAACCTTCCCATTTTGGGTTTTCAAACCAAATGTTTTGACATACCTTGGGATTTCTAAAGGATTCAACCCAAAAACATGAATGAAAAAGGGATGGTGTGACGTATGTCTCTCCATCGCCCCGATTGTACGAATGCGTGACGTATGTCTCGTCGCTCGGACAATCGTCATTCCTTTTTTTCAATATGTACAACCCTAACCAAACCAAAACTTGGCCCCTTGTGGTCAATCCAAACCTTTTGGTCCCCCGTGGCCATTAGACTCGCCCGACTCTTCGGAGTCCACTCGGTCAATGATTGACTTGTATGAGTCCATTGCACCTCTCTTGGTCCCATAGCGACCAATTCCAACCCTTTACCCTAACGGACGTACCTTTTAACAATTCTAATGCGATCCGCGAACAAACGCTTAATAAGTCTCCAAGTGCGAGCATACAAGCCACGTTTCAATCGCAAGAATTCGGTTAAAACATCGTCCATTTAAAATCAACCAACACATGTACGTTTTTCTACAAAGAACCACGTACGCTTTGAATTCTCCGACTACCGGGAGATACGTAGGAGCAAGATCGACATCTTGTCAAGCGCAATAATAAAAAAACTTTTTTTTCCCTTCTTTCGTTTGTTTTTATCTCTTTTCCCCCCTTTTTATTATGTTTTTAACATAAATGAACATGCACGCAAAGTATTTAAAAAACAATTCAAGCTTTAACCAAATAGAAGGTTCCCGTTGAGTACAACGGACGTGAGGGGTGCTAATACCTTCCCCTTGCGTAATCGACTCCCGAACCCGACAATGGTTACGATGACCAAATCCTTATCCTCATCGTCAAAGGGTTTTATTATCGTTTCCCTTTAAACAAAAAAAAACTTAAGGGTTTATCAACGTTCCCTTTACACAAAAACTTTGGTGGCGGCTTCACAAAGGCCCTCCGAGCGTTCGCGAACGACCTCGGAGGATTTGCGCGTCTTTTTCCCGAGGGAAAAAACGAGGTGCGCATAGCTGGCGACTTCACTGGGGACCCTGTTCCCACTAGTGAGTCAAGCCTAACCTGTTTGGTCTAAAGCCAATTGTTTTATTTTATTTGCATGCCATGTTTATTTATTTTATTCATACATGTTATATTTATGCTTTATGTTTATATTTGCTTTATCTGCTTTATATTCATATCATATATATCAAATGCGGGGGTTACTTGAGTGATGTTACTCCACATTGTTCGGGTTAATGCCGGACGTGTGAGGCTCTCTACCCGAGCTTGAGAAAAAAAACTAAGTTAGAAGGAGGTTGTGTGCGGAAGCCCGCGTTGACGTATGTCCGTGAGGTGGGATGTCCAACCCCGCTTAGATGAGATTTTCACGTGGAATTAATTGAAGTCATGTCGACGTATGTCCATAGACAACCCTAATTCCATGTGAGGTCTATGACTCTAAGGACCTCTTCTTAGGAGATTTCACAATTTAGAGCCCACATGTGAGGATGGGGGGAATTCCGAACCTCCGCATATCATTCATCCACATTCACTCATGTTTGTACATTATGTTTTACTTTAGCAAGGGTAATCAACCTTTATTTGTCTATTACTTGTTTATGCATAAGTCATAATTGGGGGTATGGATGGCCAATGTGTTGAGAGATAGCAAAATTTTCAAAAAAAAATCCAAGTACTTCGCAGTGCGAAGGTACTTCGCAGTGCGAAGTGCGCGAATTTTGTCAGCCCAGCTGACCCTTCATTTACTCCCTCTCAACCACCCATTCCCACTATCTTTTTTCCCACTATCTGTTTATCTTCTTTCCTTTAACTAAAAAAAAACACATTATTTTTTGCCATAACTAAAAAAAGAAGCTCCAAAATTTTTTAAAAAAAAAGAGGCATACCCATTTTTGTTAATCCTCCCTTTCTTCTTCATTTAAACTGTGTTTCTCCCTCCAGAATCAGCAACAAGGTATGATTTTCTATTCTTCCTCCTCTATTTATCTCTAAACGCATTACAACTATTTGGGTTTTAGGGTTTATAATTTTGAAATTCTCATTTTTGAGTTTAAGTTCATAATAAGCTGCATTTAGTCCTTAGTTTGCTGTATTAAGTTAGGATCTAGCAAGCATGCATCATGGGTATCTGAACACAAGCCTGTTCCTTTCAATTCCCATTTTGTTTTTGAAAACCCATTTACGAAATTTGAAGAACAGAGGCTGTTAAGTAGTTTTTTCTGATACCCAGTCATTGACTCTGAGTTTGCTGCACGCATTATATGTTAGAGGCTTAAACCCAGAGGTGTAGGTGCAGATTTCTGAGGTTTGCTGTCATGGTCGCAGAGCAAAGTTCAACTTCGCACTGCGACCGTTTCTGGGCAACCCAGAAATTTTCGAACAGCTTCGCACTGCGAACCTACCTTCGCAGTGCGACTGTAGCAGGAACAGAACTTGTGTTTTTTCCATTTTTTTCCTCCAATTCCATCCATTTCACCTCACATCACTTTTAATCACTTGCAATCATACTGACTTTGCCCTTTTCCTTGTAGATGGCACCAAGACCAGTAGGAAAACGCTCGAGGGGTGAGGCATCCGGATCTAGACCCCAAGGGGGTTTTGACGCCTCTCGCTTCCTAAGTCTTCGGAACCAGGAGTGATATGAAGAGCTTCTTGGCAGGACCTTCTGGCCGGAGAGGCAATTCATCATAAGTGACAGGGGCACTTGGAGGGAGTTGGCCCGATTGATAAACCACCGCCGGTGGGGAGTTTTGGTAAACCCTCCCCTTAACCTCAACTATGATATAATCCAGGAATTCTACGCAAATGCCATTCCCGTGGATCCAGAGGGAGAGTTTACGTATCAGACCATGGTGCGTGGTCGGGTCATTAGATTCGATCGCGACGCCATCAACACCTATCTCCGAGACCCTTTCCAATTGGAAAATGATGAGCTGTGTGCTTTCCATAAGCACCAGAATCGTGGTAATTGGAACCACGATCTCTACGCTCAGACCATTTTCCAATCCGGAAAAAGTTATGAGCTTAATGCTGCAGGACAGCCCACCAAGGCCCTCAGGGGCAACCTCACCACCTATGCCCAGGTCATTTTCCACCTTATCGTCCACAACATAAAACCCAAAAGTCATACCTCCTCCACCACCATGGATGTCACCCCCTTAATCTACTACATCCTCACCGGTAAGCAAGTAGATGTGGCTAGGGCCATTTGCCAGGAGATGAAAATAGTGGTCGAGAGTGGCATCAAGCCACCGGCCAAGAAGATGTGTCCACTTGCTTTCCCGGGTCTTATCATGGGACTCTGCCGGGACGCCCGAGTAGTCATCCCTCCCCAGGTGTCCGAAACCATTAAGAACCCCATTACGGATGAGTATATCTCCAGACACTGCATGGGGAGGAGAGCGAGAGCACAGCAGCCACGGCCTAGGCCTCCACCAGCATCGGGGGATTGTCGCACTTGCACTTTCATATTGGAGCAGAATGCTTCCTCCCATCGATACATGACTATGATGCATGATTCCATGTATCGTCTTCAGAGGCAGCTGGGTAGGCCGACAGATCCCGATGATCAGATACCGACACCCCAGATGTTCGCAGCTCATGGTCGTTGGCCCGGGGATAGGCCAGAGCATGCAGAGGCTGGAGGCAGTGGTACAGCGGTCGGAGGCCAGGGAGGGGTTGATGAGGATGAGGAGGACGAGGAGGACGAGGATGAGGAGACCGAGGATGATGAGGCTTTCACTCCTTGAGTGACCCTTTTTTTTATTTATTTATGCTTTCTCATATTTTGTTGTTTATGCTTATGTCGTTTGTCTCATACATTTTCTAGAGGTTTCTTTTGTTTCGTACTTTGTAGTTATATTGATACTTTTGCTTTATTATTCAAGTACTGTTCACTTTTATTACCTAGCTCTCGCATCATAATCATGTTTATGTTTTATATATGTGTGAATGTTTGAAATTTTTGTTACCTATCATTGATAATGTGAATTCAACAAATCTTTCCGCAACCGAATAAGCCAAAGTTTTTAACCATAGACAAATGGTAGTGATGAATGTGATTAATTTTCGCAAAGCTAAAAATGCATGTTTCCTTTTTTTTCCCTGATCAAATTTGAAAGGAGAATGTATATTCCACACCAAATCATACCATACAATTCACGTTATTTAATATGCTTGTTCTATGAACCATTTTAGAACCAGCCACGTGTGAGGAATCCCCAAAGTTATCATAATACATATGCAGGAGATCGACATTTTTGTTTAACTCGATTTTTTTATGTTAAATCTGAATTTTGTTTTTAATTATATAAAAGTATTGACATGATCAAGGCATTTGTTTGAAAACGAGAGAAAACAATCAACCACAAACAGCCCACCCTGTGAGAAGTGAGTATTTGTTAAACCCCTTCGAGCCTAACAAATCAGAATTTTTAACTATGAACTGCCAATTTTCATAAGCTCAACTGCTTAATGAGATTGCCGGAGTTTGTAAAAAAAATATTTTCAGTTCATAGTTAAAATATCACTGAATTCTGATAATTTCCTTTCAAGTTTTGAACCCTTAAAACATCATGATTAGTGTCCCTTGCCAAAAGAGGAGAGAACATTCAATTAGGGTATTATACTGAAACAAATTGAAAAAAAAAGGGGAGGTTTGTGAAAGTCAAGCAATGTTGAATTTCTTAATTGATCTTGACGACCAAAGAAAAAAAAAAGAGAAAAGAAAAGCAAAGCAAACCAAGAAAAAGAAAAGAAGACCGATAAGATCCAAGAGTTGTCAAGATCAAGGAGAAAAGCATTTGTGAATCACCAAAATTGTGATTTGAACAAAGAAAGGGGTAAGTTAGAAAGAATGTTCCCTCTTGCTTGGCCATTTGAATTCAATTTCCCCACATATGACATTTCTTTTGTAGCCCAGCCAAATTACAACCCTTAAAGACCTTTTGATCAATGCTTTCATGTTTTAAGAAACAATAATTGGATGGACATATAACTCGATCGGAATGTTAGCAAAATTGCCGGATGAGTGTTCATAACCCTACACATTAATATTCAATTTGTTTATTTACTTAAATGAGTGATAGGTTGATTCATTGATAAGCATGTTATTAATTTGAATTGTAAGATATGATTTTTTGTGCGGTATTTATTTCGGCTCTTTCAGTACAATCGCGGAATAATAAGGGGCACAAAATTGCGTGCGCAAATTTCATATGAATCCACCAAAGTCAAAAAGCCCGACCCCGCTCGGCTACCAAAACCAAAAAGCCCGACCTCGCTCGGCAACCAACAATAAAACCCAATTTCCATTCGCACCCGCAATTTTTAAACCAAACCCTGATTGCTCCCGGTGCACAAATCATTCAAGGCTCAACCATGCTCAACACTCTCCCTGCAAATCACAAAGAGCCCAATTGTCGTTGATATTCCTCAAACACCCAGCAAAAGGCCCAATTGGCATCAGCAATCCCAAACACGATTAAAGGAACTACACCTTTGGGGCAGGTCACTTCTCCCATTAACAAAATTCTTCCCAAGCGAAGTCTTTTACTTTTGTCAAAATTTCCATCTATGATAGTGTATATATTTCTAAAACATAAAAAATTACGTGGAATCTTTTATGTTTTTGAATAAGTAATAACAAGCCCATTTTCTCTGAGTTGTGAATACTTAAAAAAAACATCCATCAAAATCTATCCATAGAGCAGATAAGCCTCGCAGGCCAAGCACGGTTAATTGCTAAAGAGATTTCTGGTCACCAGTAAATCGAAAAGGAATATCCTCGTCAAATCAAGAGCCTGAAGTAACAATTCAAACGAGGATGATCAACCAGAGCACAAGCATTCCCCAGCAGGAACCATCAGTATGCTCCTCAGCAGTTTAGCACGATTTGTTCAGCGGATTAACAATCCCCACGAGGTATTTATTCCTTATCAATTATCACGGTCTCACCCCGTCCATATTTAAATATATCCCCTTAGAGTTTACCCCTGTGAGGATTACCGAATGTTTATGCCGGTCCACTTTTTATCTCACCGGCCTAATCTTGTCTCATCAAGCTCCCAAGGGTTAGGAGGAGCAAAATTCCCCAGTAAACACCCTAAACATCCAAACACCAACCAAGGCTGGATATCGATCATGCTTCCAAAATGATCCTTATATCCCCATAAGCCAAACCTCATTGATATTCCCCAGGGAGTCTCAACCCCAAACAAAAGTCCAATCATTATTGGCAAACCCACACAAATCTTCGGGCCTAGGCTCGAACTACACCGGTTTTGATCCCATTTGGGTATGTAGGCAAAGGACCTTGTCCTTCCAAACCGACCAACCAAAAAACAAACAAAACACAAAAGAGAGCCCAATTATCATTGGCACAACCACAACCAAGACCGACTTTGCTCGGCACCCAACCAGCATCATTTCATTTTCATTCATGCATGCATATTCAAATCATTCATACACATGCATTTCATTTCATAAAACATGCATCCTCAACAAGGATTCTCCAGTGAATATCACATATTCACCAACATCCATCAAACAATCAACCAGGGGCACCTATTTAGGGTAAGACCACAGCTCGTTAGGAATCGACATTCAGTGACAGTGCCTGAATAAGATCACCTAGCTTAGGTATCGACCTCTAGTGACATCCTAGAGTAAATCACCTAGCTTAGGTATCGACCTCTAGTGACATCCTAGAGTAGATCACCTAGCTTAGGTATCGACCTCTAGTGACATCCTAGAGTAGATCACCTCCATCTTAGGTATCGACCTCTAGAAGCAGTACTTAGAGTAGATCACCTCTATCAATGTTCCACCTCTAGAAGCAATGCCTAGAGTAAACCACCATCCTTAGGTATCGACCTCTAGAAGCAGTACCTAGAGTAGATCACCTCCATCAATGTTCCACCTCTAGAAGCAATGCCTAGAGTAAACCATCATCCTTAGGTATCGACCTCTAGAAGCAGTACCTAGAGTAGATCACCTCCATCAATGTTCCACCTCTAGAAGCAATGCCTAGAGTAAACCATCATCCTTAGGTATCGACCTCTAGAAGCAGTACCTAGAGTAGATCACCTCCATCAATGTTCCACCTCTAGAAGCAATGCCTAGAGTAAACCACCATCCTTAGGTATCGACCTCTAGAAGCAGTACCTAGAGTAGATCACCTCCATCAACGTCCAACCTCTAGTGACAGTGCCTAGAGTAAATCACCATCCTCAGGAATCGACCTCTAGTGACAGTGCCTAGATAAGATTACCTTCATTCCCCAGTGGATCTACCTCCAGTGTTAGCGGCTGGATACGATCAATCTTTACCAATCATTGCATTTGCATTTCGCGAAGGACAAAATTCGGGTCCTTCTTTTTACTTAATTGATCTTCGCAAAGAGTTCATGAGATGCCCTCGGCACTCACGCACTCTATGCGAAGACACAATTAAGTAGGGGCAGCTGTAGTACCCTAATTTTGTCCTAAGCATTTTAAAACAAAAATCAAAAAAAATCAAAGAGGGGAAAAAGTCAAAAGTCAACAAAAGTCAACAGAAAAGTCAACATTTCAAAAATGCTGACTTCGCACTGCGAAGCTCACTTCGCACTGCGAAGTCTGCGATTTTTCTGCAGATTTTTGGTTTCTTGGATTTAATTCCAGAATTTGTTGCATATCATTTCCATAATTATTTTAAGTAGCATTCATGGCTAATTGGGCCAAGCAAAACCAGAATTGAAGGACTTGCCATTAATGCCAAGGTTGGAAGCTTTTTCTTCCAACCTAGCATGTGACAAGCAAGTGGGCTTGCCCTTGGGCAGCTCTAGTCCCTCCCATGTGACCTGCTAACCACCACAAGGTTGTCAGCCACCTGCTTGAGGACTTTCCTCCTGCTTGCTCCCCAAAAACCAGTCAAACCAGCTGGATTTTCTCACTTGAAAAACCATGAGTGCCTACTCTGTTTTGCAGCAGCTTTTCACCCCTCACACCAGCCATAAGTAGCCTTTTTCATCCCTCAATCTCTGCACATCACAGTGCACGTTTTTATTGACTAACCATTGAGATTGCAAGGATTGATCCCCAAGCATTAGCCAATTGCAATTCAGCTTTGTTCTTCATCATTACCTTCTAGAATTGGTTGAATTTGTGGCTGAAATCAGACTGAGTCTTGCCCCTTGGTGCAAGGCAAGGTTGCCTCTATCCATTAGCATTTAATGCAAAAGGATCCAGCTTGATCTTAGCCACAAATCAGCTGAATTTTAGGATTTTGTAATGATGAAAAAGATTTGGTTTTGGCCTATAAATAGAAGGCAATGCCCAAGGATTCAAACACAGTTAACAACAGCATTTCAAGAGCAGAAACTCTACTCATTTTAGCTTACAAACCTCCACAAAACAACCAGAAAAAACCAATTCAACACAAAGCTTTCCAAAGTTCTAAAACCATCACCAATATCAAACCTCTTGCAAAATCCTTCAACCAATACAAATCAAGTGCAGCTGGAGCTTTGCTAAGGAGTTCTGTAAGTTTCTAAGGCTTTATATTGCATTTACAATTGTGTTTGCATAGCTATTTTGGTACAAAACCATTTGATTCTAAAAAACCCCTTTTGAATTTCAAAGAAATCCCAAGGTTTTCAAAACATCAAAACTGGTTTGTCCAGCCTTTTTCACCCCAAAAACTCAAAGTTTTTCACCCACCTATAAGGTCCTGAGTGTGTTCAGAAGTTGTTTCTGAACAAAAGTTCAGAAACAGCTTCTGAACCCAAAATTTTGCATGCTTCGCAGTGCGAAGTCATGGTCGCAGTGCGACCATGACAGAACTCAGAATCTGAGTTTTTGTGTCAAAATGACCAATTTTTGAGGTTCTAGCCCCAGAGCTCAGAACCTAAGAGTTTTTAAACCCATGTTCTTCAAACCATAACAAGGATTTTGCATAATTTTGACAAAATCACAAGTTCGTATGACCATTATGTGGATAACTTGTAAAACAAGTTATGTTCCCAAACTTTCAAAACCACATGAACAAACAAGCTATGTTCATCATTTCAATCAAAACTTGAACAATAAATATTGTTCATGACTTTCAAAACTCAAACATGAACATACGCCGAATACGTTCACATTTTCGCAAAATGAGACGAACTTGTGCGTTTTCTAGCAAAATTTGCTAAACCTTCCCATTTTGGGTTTTCAAACCAAATGTTTTGACATACCTTGGGATTTCTAAAGGATTCAACCCAAAAACATGAATGAAAAAGGGATGGTGTGACGTATGTCTCTCCATCGCCCCGATTGTACGAATGCGTGACGTATGTCTCGTCGCTCGGACAATCGTCATTCCTTTTTTTCAATATGTACAACCCTAACCAAACCAAAACTTGGCCCCTTGTGGTCAATCCAAACCTTTTGGTCCCCCGTGGCCATTAGACTCGCCCGACTCTTCGGAGTCCACTCGGTCAATGATTGACTTGTATGAGTCCATTGCACCTCTCTTGGTCCCATAGCGACCAATTCCAACCCTTTACCCTAACGGACGTACCTTTTAACAATTCTAATGCGATCCGCGAACAAACGCTTAATAAGTCTCCAAGTGCGAGCATACAAGCCACGTTTCAATCGCAAGAATTCGGTTAAAACATCGTCCATTTAAAATCAACCAACACATGTACGTTTTTCTACAAAGAACCACGTACGCTTTGAATTCTCCGACTACCGGGAGATACGTAGGAGCAAGATCGACATCTTGTCAAGCGCAATAATAAAAAAACTTTTTTTTCCCTTCTTTCGTTTGTTTTTATCTCTTTTCCCCCCTTTTTATTATGTTTTAACATAAATGAACATGCACGCAAAGTATTTAAAAAACAATTCAAGCTTTAACCAAATAGAAGGTTCCCGTTGAGTACAACGGACGTGAGGGGTGCTAATACCTTCCCCTTGCGTAATCGACTCCCGAACCCGACAATGGTTACGATGACCAAATCCTTATCCTCATCGTCAAAGGGTTTTATTATCGTTTCCCTTTAAACAAAAAAAAACTTAAGGGTTTATCAACGTTCCCTTTACACAAAAACTTTGGTGGCGGCTTCACAAAGGCCCTCCGAGCGTTCGCGAACGACCTCGGAGGATTTGCGCGTCTTTTTCCCGAGGGAAAAAATGAGGTGCGCACAATGTGTCTTACCCCATCCATTTGTGCAGGAAATAACAAGCTAGGACATGAAATTGAGCAAAGAAACATGAAGAAAGGTTAAGGCTTGCTCGCAACAGCGGAGGATTGGTCGCTATAGCGCGCCTAGGCAGGGAGAAATCAAGCTTTCGTCGCTTCAGCGAGGAATCGGGTCGCTATAGCGACCAAAGGCGGTTTGAACCCCGTTTGCTGACGTGACCCAATGGCCAAGAAAGCTTCGATCGCTACAGCGACCAGCCCGTCGCTACAGCGAGCTATGAAAAAAAAAGAGATTATATTTATAGCCATTCAGCTCACTTTTTATAGAAGAGTAGTTATAATTAGGATATATTTTTAGACAGAAAATATGGCTAAAAGGGGTGATCTTCATAAAGCAAGAGTGAGGGAGTGTGGATTAACTAAGATTCTTTGGGAAATAAAGACTTAGTTTTGGATCTTCATCTTTCTTTCCACTTTTGTATTGTTGTCATGACAATGATCAACTAACTTTCTTTTGTTGGGATTGGAGGTACTTAATATAGCTTAGATGTAATCTTTTGATCTTTCAATATATGATTCTAGCACTCTATGTGATATTGAGTTTATTATTACTATTCATTCTTATGTTTGATTTAAATGTTATTGACAAATACTTTTGAATCTGGATTTAGAATAATCTTCTATCAAAATAAGAAATTCTAGACATGGAATTGGGTTTTGATAATCACATAAAGTAGCGGAACGTAAAGCTTTCGGGTCGTTTAATAGATGGAGAAATCGCCGATTAAACGATATGATCGATCTCACGACGTCATTTAGACATGAATGATGTTGTCGAGTGATGCGTGATAATTTCGCTAAAAAGCTAGAATTCATATGCATGATCATTAGAATATACTCGATGCTCGATTGACGAACTCCGATCCCAACGCTTTTACGCCCTATTACTCGTCGTTTTATTATCGCTTTAAAGTCCAATAGTTTATATGAAACAATTTATAAACCCTAACTTAAAATGATAACAATTGTTGAACGGTTTGCAATATTGCACTAGTCACTGTGGATACGATATAAAAATACTTACTTTTGTCTGATCAACAAAATGGCGCCGTTGTCGGGGACTAGTGTTTAGATATTTTAAGCATCGCAACAATTTGTATTGTTTTGAGCATATGTATATATCTTGCTAATATTCTTCGTTTCTTTTGTACATTGTAAAATTTTGTTTGCATTAACCCTCTTTGTTATACAAAGAAAAATTTCTTGTTAGTTACACTCGTTTCAGATTCTCCACATAAACGAAATCATGGCCGATCATGATTATATCAACTTCTATACTCCATTCAAGTATGAATCTTATCAACAGTATCAACAATATCCTTCTGAAGATGAACAAATGTCAATAATGGAAAATATTTTGAATGTGTTCATACAACAATCCATGATCAACACGCAAAATACCAACCAAAGATTGAAGAAATTATCAAGCCATTTGGAGATTTTGCAAGTTCTATTAGATTTTCCACCAAAAATCATGGATGTTCAAACCAACAATCAATCCAGTCATGAATTCAGAGAGGTTGTTGAAGAAGATGTTGATGAAACTGAGGAAGAGATAATGTTTGAAGGATGTGGTATAATGAAAATAGTGGAAGAAATAGAGATACCACACGAAGTAGAATTTCCTCAAAAAAGGTCATATACTGAAGAGGCTGAAACTGTTGATAATGAAGAAGTGATGGCTTCAGAGAAAAAGGAACAGTTACTTAACAAGGAAGAATTATATGAAAAGAAGGGGATGAAAGTGAGCAAGGCAGAAATTGAATGTGTAATAGACCACATATGTTCCTTGTTCAGCAAACAAAGGTTAGGGAGGATATGAACTCCACATCAGCTCTACTTCAAGTTCATGGAATTCCTCCCAAAGCAAAGGAATACAAAGGAGGATGTGTTGTCTGTCTCATTTTGGCCACCTTAACGAAATAGGCGTCGAGCTAACAACGTAAAACAAGCGCTTGTTGGGAGGCAACTCAATTTTGTAAGTATTTATGCTTTATTAATTGCATTGCAATCCTCATAATACGTTTTCACATGAAGGGAATGTGGTACATTTCAATTTGTTTTGAAAATTTTGTATTCTGTCATACTCGCTACAGCGAGAACTAGGTCGCTGCAGCGACAAGTTTCAAAAATTTGAACATTTCGTCCTGCCTACGCTCGCTATAGCGATGGGCAGTCCGCTTTAGCGATGACAGAAAAACATGTCTGTTACAGATTTCAATGCCACTAACTCCCATTAACTTATTGTGATGAACTTATGTTTAATTATGCACTATTATTTATGTTCAATAATGTTGAATGAGCCAAAGATTAGTGAATCACCAACAGATGCATGATAATGATAATGATAGAAATTGTTTGATATGCGCAAAGCTAAGGTACTTGTTTCTTGCTTTTCTAGGTGTGTACTTGAATTTGAAACGAGTACTTTGCACAAAAATTTTCTCATTCAGTTCTCCGCGATAACATGCTTATTATGTGAACCACTTAGAACTAGCCTAAATGTGAGGCATCCTCAAATGCTATACTTATATGCAGGAGACCGGCATTCATTGTCTCACTCGGTTGTTGTATGTTAAATCTGATAATCGTTTTGAACTGGATGAAAGCACAGAAATGATTAAGGCATTCTTTTTGAAATTGAGAAGAAACACTTGACCACAGAAAGCCTACCCAGTGAGAAAGTGAGTATTTGATAACCCCATTTGAGCCTAATGAATCAGAATCCTTAACTTTGAACTGTCAATATTCATAAGCACAATGCTTAATGATTTGCCCAAGTCTTTCAAAATCCAGTTCATAGTTAAATCACTATTGGATTCTGATATTTTCACCTTCATTTTGAACCCTAAACCATCATGTATATAAGTCCCTTGCCTGATGATAAGGGAACATTCAATTAGGGTATTATTTTGTATAAGTTGGGGAGAAAAGGGATGTATTGCATTTATGTCAAGTAATGGTGAAATTTGAAAATTGATCTTGACAACTGAAATTCCTGGCAACCTGACTGACAGATGCTGTGCACAACGTTGGCACAACTGTCCGAGCACCTGTCTACTCAGAACTACAATTAAAATAACGCAGCGTAACAAAGCACAAATTAAAAGGAACACAACAGTAATATAAAGTACACAGTGAGTTTGTTAACCCAGTTCGGAGCAACTCTCCTACTCTGGGGGATACCAATCCAGGAATGAATCCACTATTATAGTTCTAGTGAAAAGACCAACGCAGACACACTACTTGACTTTGCACCAAGACCCTACCAGTGTCAACTCTATCTAGGAACTCCTAGATATGAGACCCCGTCTCAATTCCTACCAACAGCACAATCATTATTGTTATCAACTACGCAAAACACACCAAGAGAAACACACTCTAATAACACATACTCACTCCGTACTTAAAAGCTTAGGAGCAGCTTACAATTACAACTCAAACAAACTCAGTCCTTAGTTTGAATCAGGGAGATACAAGCAAGGCTCACAATTAACAAAAGAAACCCTAAAAACCTTAGACACACGCTTTGCTAACACACACGGTTTTTAGTTACCCTACTAGGGTTTGCCTTCACGAATATATAGAACTGAGATAGCACGGGTTTGGGCTTCAACACAGAGCGTGGACATTGTCCGGTCCAGCTGGGAAATCTTCTAGAAATAATAAAACACTTCCAAATATAGAACGATATCTTGTGGAAAAAATAGCAAGGCAAGAATGCCTTTTACATATCATCAGATACACGCGCCTTGATCAGCAAGCCAGAGGAAAATAAATCTTCAAGCAAATCTTTGGAAGATTGGGTACAAAAAATAAAGCGCTAGCTGGCGCGAAAAGCACAAGTCACATAATGTTGTTCCATATGCTACAGCATCTGTCCCAGCATCTGGCTAGTAGATATTTTTGCAAAATGTAGCCAATCTACAAAAACCCAACAATCTCCCCCTTTGGCAAAATTTTGGCTAAAACACTCTAGAGCCAGTTCCTTGGGAGATACACAGATAAGTTTCCTTCACGTCAACATAGGCACACAACAAGGAAAGAAAATATCGTAGCATATAATGAGATTACTTCCAAGGGAGCAATTTGGACAAGGATAACTCGCAAGTAGTATCAGAGGCATGCACCAGATAACACAAACATCTAGCCTCATAGGAACAACTAGAGAGAAATAAACTCTCATATAGTGGATTCACATAGAGAAACCAAAAAAAAACTTAATTAACAGCTCCCCCTCAAAACATGTACCAGTACTCCCCCTCAACATATACAGCACATATACAGCACTCCCCCTCAACAAATGTAACCATACATAATCATGCACACAACCAGCCAAGATAATATAAGCTATAAGCTACACACATGCACATGCACATTGCATCTACTCCCCCTTTTTAGCCATAAATTCTGACAAATAACAGATAGTGCATACTCATAGAAAGTGCATAGAAACCATAGAGAGTGCATATTACAGACCAGAAGCACACAAGGTGCATAAGAAATTCAGGGCATAGCCCAGTCACCAACAAAAGCAAAAGAAGTACAACAAATGAGATCAGAACAAAACAATAAAATCAGAAATCATCAGAATCATCAGAGTCATCCTCAGTGTCACCAGCAGAAGCAGCAGACATATTTCCTCCTTCTTCTTCATCCTGCTCACCCTCAGCTTCAGCTTCAGCCTTCAAGGCTGCAATGATCCTGTCAATCTTCACCTTCCTAGCTCCAAGAGCCACACTAGTCTCAGTAAGATCAGCAATCATTTGCTTTCTGGAGAGCACACCAGATGTCCGGACAGAAGTACCAGCTACATCAGCATCATGTGTCTCAGACAGCAAACTGCAATCCAAAGCCATAGGACCAGGCCTCTTGCAGGGCTCATCACTACTGATCAAAATATCAGGGTGTTGCTGAAGAATAATACCACACAGGAGGGTAGGAAAAGCAATTGGAAACTTAATAGCAAAAGACTTAGCATGCTCCAAAACTTGATAATAGATGTAGGCTCCATAATCAAAGGGTGACTTGGTGCCCACGGCATAAATCAACTTAGCCAACCCAGAAGCAACAGAATTTGAGTGAGTGGTTGGAGTCCAGTTTTGAGCACAGATCCTGTTCAGAACAGCATACATGGGAGACAGTTGAGCAGAAGACAAATGCTTTGGCCAGTGCTTAACTTTGTTACCTGTGATGGCCTTGCAAATTGTGTCCTCAGTGACCTCCAACTCAGGAGTCTCATCAACAGATCTCTCAAGGTATGTGTTGATAACCGTAGGGGAGAAGTTTACACACTTACCTCGAACAAAAACCTTCCTATACTCAGGATTTCTTGTGTCATCACACTCATCAGAAACATTTACCAGAAATTCCCTAACCAGCTTATCATAACATGGACCCAGATTTCTCACAGTCTTCATCAATCCAGCATATTCCAACACATCAACCAGCTTTTTACATTTGAATACTTCTTCCTTCAGATTTCTTTCAAGACCTAGTCTTCTGTGGTATATAAACTTCCACCTAGAAGACCCATTTTCCAAATGAAAAGAGACATTATCAAGAGGGGCTGGAGGGATGGTTAGAGGTATCTTCATACCCTTCATTGTTTTTCTGGAGGCTCCACCAGATGTGGCAGCTTCAAGCTCAGCAACCTCAAACTCAGAATCACTAGAGGGAGGGTCTTTTCTTTTGAGGCTCTTCTTCTTGTGATCACTTTGAGCCACCTTCTTGCTCCCAGCCTTGGGAGGACCATACATAGGCCTCTTCCCAGCATTAACAGTTTTCTTCTTACTTTCTTTTTGTCCTTCACTAACAATAGCAGCAGTTTTGTCAGATTTGCTCCTAGTCCTGCGAGCAACACCCATAGCACCAGTCTTTTCCTGAGGTCTTTCTTCAGGCACAGCATCCTCAATAGCAACAGTGTCAGCTTGGTCTAAAATGTCAGTCTCAGCATTATTCTCAGCATTCTGAGTCTCATTATCTTCATCCTGAGACTTTGAAGAATCTTTCTCATGAGCACTCACAGAATCAGGGGTGGCTGGAACCACCGCTTCAGTCTCCTCATTAACTGGTGACAAAGATGCTTGAGCATCTGTCACAGCATCCTTTGTCGTGGCAGGGGGATTAACAGGTGTCTCAGAATCAGCCGAATCAACAACATTCTTTTCAACAGAAACAGCAACAACATCTTGTTCAATAGGGGAATTTGAAGAATCACCAACTAATTTGTCAGCAACCTTAGGATTATCAGGGCCTAGGGTTTCAGACGTAGCTACAGTATCTTCAACAGGAATATTCTCAAATTTGTTGCCAGAAGGGTCAACATTTGGTTCGACAACATTCGATATAAATGGATTGTCCTTACAGTACAAATCATCCATGCTAAGCCCTATTCGTTGAACAGCGGGAGTTGTAGATGTCTTACCTTTCGATTTTGACCTCGTGTTCACCGTAGTAGAAGAGGTAGCTTTGCTAGATTTAGCAGGAGCCTTCCTTCGTGATGCAGACGACCTAGTTCGTCGCTTCTTTGTAGGAGAGCTAAGAATGGTAGTCAGAGGTAGGGCGTCAGTGATAATCGCTTCAGATGGAGTTTGATCTTGCATGTTTGGATGAGAAGTAGAATCAGACATTGTGATGAGTTGGTGTGTGAAGGTAGGAAGAGAGTGCGATTTTTGAATGATGATGAGAGCGGCAAGAGAGGAGTTGAGGAGTTGAGAGAAGTTAAGACACAGACAATGATGGTAGCGTGTGAGAGTTTTGAAAAAGGAAAGTTGGAAATAACCTCCTTGAATGACGTGCACCAAGCAGTTGAGGAGGGAGAAAATACTAGCTGCACGCCCCTCAGAAATTAATTGCTACAATTCCTCAAATAAACATATCCCTAACTTCCGTCTTAATTTTTCAAATTGATTAGCATCAAGAGCTTTGGTAAAAATATCTGCTAATTGCTCTTCAGTTGCAACATGTTCAAGAGTAACAATTTTTTCTTCAACCAGATCCCTAATAAAATGATGTCTAATGTCAATGTGTTTAGTCCTGCTGTGTTGTATAGGATTTTTGGAGATATTAATTGCACTCAGATTATCACAATATAATGTCATAGCATCTGTCTTGACATTGTATTCACTCAGCATCTGTCTCATCCACAACAATTGAGAACAACTGCTACCAGCTGCTATGTACTCAGCTTCAGCTGTAGACAAGGAAACGCAATTTTGCTTCTTACTGAACCAGGATATAAGATTGTTACCCAGAAAGAAACATCCACCAGAAGTACTCTTTCTATCATCTGCACTTCCAGCCCAGTCAGCATCACAATATCCAAACAACACAGTGCTTTCCCCATGAGAATACAACATACCATAGTCACTGGTACCATTCACATACTTCAGAATTCTCTTTACCTGAGTCAGATGGCTTATTTTTGGTTCAGCTTGGTACCTGGCACACACTCCAACTGCAAATGTGATATCTGGCCTACTTGCTGTAAGATATAGAAGACTCCCTATCATACTTCTATACATGCTTTGGTCAACATCCACACCTTTCTCATCCTTTGATAATTTTACATGTGTGGGAGCAGGAGTTCTTTTATGAGCAGCATTTTCCATCCCAAATTTCTTGACTATATTTTTAGCATACTTACTTTGAGAAATAAATATAGTATCTTCCATCTGTTTCACTTGAAGACCAAGAAAGAACTTTAGCTCACCTACAAGACTCATCTCAAATTCAGATTGCATTTGCTGAACAAAATGCTCTATCATCTGGTCAGACATTCCTCCAAAGACTATGTCATCTACATATATTTGAGCAATCATCAGCTGTCCATTTTCATCTTTCACAAACAAGGTTTTATCATTTCCTCCCTTCCTATAGCCATGGTTAATTAGAAACTCAGCAAGTCTCTCATACCAAGCTCTAGGGGCTTGCTTCAGGCCATATAGAGCTTTCTTCAATTTGTAAACATGGTTTGGAAAACTTGGATCAATGAAACCTTTAGGCTGTTCCACATAGACTTCTTCATTTAAGTACCCATTGAGAAAGGCACTCTTGACATCCATCTGATACAGCTTGAATTTTAGTATACATGCAATCCCAAGTAACAATCTAATAGATTCCAACCTAGCTACAGGAGCAAAAGTCTCATCAAAGTCTACACCTTCAATTTGAGCATACCCTTGTGCAACTAGTCTAGCTTTGTTTCTAGTGATAGTACCATTTTCATCAGACTTGTTTTTATAAACCCACTTGGTACCTATGACATTCACATTATCTGGTCTAGGAACTAAGTCCCACACATTACTTCTCTTGAACTGAGTCAATTCTTCTTGCATAACATTTATCCAGAACTCATCAGTTAGAGCTTCCTTAACATTCTTTGGTTCAAATTTAGATATGAAGCAAGAATTTGATACCTCATCATAGTTCCTTCTAGTTGTAATCCCTTGGTTAGGATCGCCAATGACTTGATCTATGGGATGGTTTTTATGAACTCTGATAGATGGTCCTTTGTTGGGAGCAGTCTTCTCTGGACCAGTTACTTCAGAATCTTGCTTACTACTTGCTTCATCTTCTTTCTTCTCTTCCTGTAGGTCAGATGCTGAGGCAAATGTAGCATCATCTGGCACAGCATTATTACCTTCATCATCTATAACAACATTTATAGATTCCATCACTGTCTTGGTTCTGGAGTTGTATACTCTATAGGCTCTGCTGTTTGTTGAATAGCCTAGAAAAATTCCCTCTTCACTTTTAGCATCCATCTTTCTTCTTGGTTCCCTGTCAGCTAAAATATAGCACTTACTACCAAACACATGAAAGTGCTTCACTGTTGGCTTCCTGTCCTTCCATAGCTCATACAAGGTTGTAGATGTACCTTTTCTCAAAGTCACTCTATTATGAATATAGCAGGCTGTGTTCATGGCTTCAGCCCAAAAGAAAAATGGCAGCTTCTTTGCATGTAGCATAACCCTGGCAGATTCTTGCAAAGTCCTGTTCTTTCTCTCAACTATCCCATTTTGTTGGGGAGTAATGGGTGCAGAGAACTCATGAAATATTCCTTCAGAAATGCATAAATCAGAGAACTTACCATTCTCAAACTCTTTCCCATGGTCACTTCTGATTCTAACAATTCCACAATCCTTTTCTCTCTGAAGTTGTAAGCAAAGATCCTTGAATTTTTCAAAAGTGTCTGATTTCTCCTTAATGAAATTTATCCAAGTATATCTGGAAAAATCATCAACAACAACGAATGCATACTTCTTACCACCTAAGCTTTCGACTTGCATAGGTCCCATTAAGTCCATGTGCAATAGCTCAAGAACTCTGGATGTGGACAGATGTTGCAGCTTCTGGTGAGGCATCTTGGTCTGTTTTCCTATCTGGCATTCTCCACATATACTTCCTTCCTGAATTTGGAGTTTTGGTAGACCTCTGATGGCTCCTTCAGCAATAGCTTTCTTCATGCTTCTGAGATTCAGATGTCCAAGCTTTTGGTGCCATAGCTTAACTTCATCTTCTTTGGTTATTAGGCAAGTAGATAACTTTGCTTTATCTTGAGAGACCCACAAGTAGCAATTATCCTTTGATCTAACACCTTTCATCAGGATGTCCCCTTCACTGTTAGCAACTAAGCATTCACTCTTTGTAAAGTTGACCTTCATTCCTTGATCGCACAGTTGACTAATGCTAATTAAGTTAGCAGTTAATCCTTTCACAAGAAGCACCTTATCAAGTTTGGGTAGACCCTCTTCCACAAGATTTCCTACACTCTTTATTTCTCTTTTGGCTCCATCCCCAAAAGTCACAAAACTTGTAGCATAAGGCTTAACATCAGTTAAGTAATTTTTATCACCAGTCATATGTCTGGAACAACCACTGTCAAAGTACCAATCATTTCTGGATGACACTCTCAGAGATGTATGAGCAATTTGAGCAATCTCATCAGCTTCTGGTTCTATTTTTCTAGGATCCACAGTGTTGCTTGTGAAATTATCATTTTTTTGCTTCCACTGCTTCTTGGTGATCTTTACTGTGGGATCAGGTCTTGGTGAATAGGTCCTGTCTGGGTAACCATATAATTTGAAACAGAAAGGTCTGATATGTCCTTTTCTTCCACAGTAGTGACATACCCAACCATAATACCTTCCTTTTGATCTGGGCCTATATCCAGATGCCTCTTGTCTCACCTGATGCTGGGGCATCTGTCTTGACATAGTATGATCATAAGTACTAACAGATGGCACAAACTGTCTCATTGGTAGTTGTTTCTGCTGAGGCAAGGATCTGTAGTCAAACCCAATACCTTTAGAATCTCCAGGTTTCTGTCCTATTTCTAGAATTTCGTCTAAAGCATCAGTACCTTTGTTCATCATCCGCAGTTGCTTGTTCATATTGTCAATCTTGGAAGTAAGTAAGATAACCTCATCATTGAGGTCTGAGTTTATTTTCAGAAGTTTGTCTTTCTCAGCTTGCAAGAGAGCAATGGTCCTCTTTTGTTTTTCTAAAGTTCTACAAACTTCCTCACTTTTGAGACATAGCTCCTTGTAAGAATCAGCCAATTCATCATATGTTACCTCTTCATCACTAGATTCATTGTCAGATGTGCACACTCCAGTCAAGGCATTCACATGTTTTGCAGTTTCAGGTTCTTCTTCTGATTCATCCTCATCAGACCAAGACACAGTCATCACCTTCTTTTGTTTCTTCAGATAAGTTGCACACTCAGTTCTGATGTGACCAAATCCTTCGCATTCATGGCATTGCACCCCTTTGCTTTGATTGATTTTGTCATCAGTTCTAGGTTTCCTCTGATTGTTGACATTTTTATAGATGCTACGACTGTTGTCCGGAGCATTTGTCCTAGGGCGTCTGTCCATCCTCTTCACAACTTTATTAAATTGTTTGCCCAACAACACAATAGCTTCAGAGATGCTCTCATCAGTATCTAAATTACTCTCCACATCATCTTCATCAGTGTTGGAGATGAAAGCAATGTTCTTGTCTTTCTTTTCAGATCTTTCATTAGCCTTTAATTCAAAAGTTTGAAGAGATCCAATCAACTCATCAACTTTCATATTTCCAATATCTTGGGCCTCCTCAATAGCACATACTTTCATATCAAATTTCTTAGGCAGGGACCTGAGGATTTTGCTTACCAGTTTTTCATCAGACATCTTTTCCCCCAAGGATTCAAATGTGTTAGCATATTCTAGCACATTCATGTGAAAATCATGAACACTCTCTCCTTCCTTCATTCTCAAATTCTCAAACTGTGTTGTTAGCAGTTGTAGCCTTGACTTCTTGACCTTTTGAGTACCTTCATGAGCTGTTCTTAGGATATCCCAAGCTTCCTTAGCAATAGTACATTGTTTAATCAACCTGAACATGTTCTTGTCTACACCATTAAACAAATCATTCAGGGCTTTAGAGTTTCCAATAGCTGCAGTGTCTTCTGCTGTAGACCACTCCTCTTATGGTTTTAACTCATCAGTATCAACATTATTCGCATCTTTTATTTTAAGAGGGACACATGCCTTGATCACAGCCTTCCAAGCTCTGCTGTCTAGAGATTTCAAGAATGTTGTCATGCGTGATTTCCAAATGTCATTGTTCGACCCATCCAACAGGGGTGGTCTGTTCACCAGTCCTCCTTCTTTATCCATTAAGCCAGAAAATTCTTTCCCTGGAGCTCACCCACACAGAACAGGGTGCCTGCTCTGATGCCAATTGAAATTCCTGGCAACCTGACTGACAGATGCTGTGCACAACGTTGGCACAACTGTCCGAGCACCTGTCTACTCAGAACTACAATTAAAATAACGCAGCGTAACAAAGCACAAATTAAAAGGAACACAGCAGTAATATAAAGTACACAGTGAGTTTGTTAACCCAGTTCGGAGCAACTCTCCTACTCTGGGGGATACCAATCCAGGAATGAATCCACTATTATAGTTCTAGTGAAAAGACCAACGCAGACACACTACTTGACTTTGCACCAAGACCCTACCAGTGTCAACTCTATCTAGGAACTCCTAGATATGAGACCCCGTCTCAATTCCTACCAACAGCACAATCAGTATTGTTATCAACTACGCTAAACACACCAAGAGAAACACACTCTAATAACACATACTCACTCCGTACTTAAAAGCTTAGGAGCAGCTTACAATTACAACTCAAACAAACTCAGTCCTTAGCTTGAATCAGGGAGATACAAGCAAGGCTCACAATTAACAAAAGAAACCCTAAAAACCTTAGACACACGCTTTGCTAACACACACGGTTTTTAGTTACCCTACTAGGGTTTGCCTTCACGAATATATAGAACTGAGATAGCACGGGTTTGGGCTTCAACACAGAGCGTTGACATTGTCCGGTCCAGCTGGGAAATCTTCTAGAAATAATAAAACACTTCCAAATATAGAACGATATCTTGTGGAAAAAATAGCAAGGCAAGAATGCCTTTTACATATCATCAGATACACGCGCCTTGATCAGTAAGCCAGAGGAAAATAAATCTTCAAGCAAATCTTTGGAAGATTGCGTACAAAAAATAAAGCGCTAGCTGGCGCGAAAAGCACAAGTCACATAATGCTGTTCCATCTGTCCCAGCATCTGGCTAGTAGATGTTTTTGCAAAATGTAGCCAATCTACAAAAACCCAACAACAACAAGAAAAAGAGAAAAGAAAAAAAATTAATATATAGAATAAGTTGTCAAGATCAAAGTACTACTTGTTTATCACCAAGGGTTGATAAAGAGTATTTGGAGGAAGGGTGTTCGTTATTCGTTTTTTGTGTATAAATAGAAAGAATGTTCCTCTATGCTTGGCCGTTTGAATATAATTTTTCCCACATATGACATTTCTTTTGAAACCAAGCCAAGTTACAACCCTCAAAGACCTTTTGATCTATGCTTTTGTGCTTTTTGAGATGATATTCGGATGGACACATAACTTCGCTAGGATGTTAGCAGAATTGCCGGATGTGTGTTCAAAACCCTCACAGCATGATTTCAATTTGTTTCATTTACTTTCAAAGAAGTGTGTTAGGTGTGGTTCATTGTTAATTATGTTATTGACTTGCATTGTGTGATATGAATTTTGTGTTTAGGACTTATGTCACATTCACAGTATATATCTGGATTAATGAGAACTTCATACTTGTCCGCGCAATCCACATTTGAATTATGCGATCTGAAAACTTTTCATTTCTTTGCTTGTATTGTACTTTAGTCCAAGGTTTGTAAACATTTCCTTTTTTGAGTCATTTGTTTGAGGACAAACAAAGATTTAAGTTAGGGAGAGTGATAAGTGCCAGAAATTAGTTAAATTGAATATATAATTTAAGCACTTTAGTTACTTGTTTTGCAAGTTATCATAGGAAAAGCTCAGAATTATTGATCGAATGCCAAAATTTTGACCCTATGTCTTACCCCATCCATTTGTGCCGGAAATAACAAGCTAGGACATGAAATTGAGCAAAGAAACATGAAGAAAGGTTAAGGTTTGCTCGCTACAACGGAGGATTGGTCGCTATAGCGCGTCTAGGCAGGGAGAAATCAAGCTTTCGTCGCTTCAGCGAGGAATCTGGTCGCTATAGCAACCAAAGGCGGTTTGAACCCCGTTTGCTGACATGGAGCAAACCCAATGGCCAAGAAAGCTTCGTTCACTACAGCGACTAGCCCGTCGCTACATCGAGCTATGAAAAAAACCAGATTATATTTATAGTCATTCGGCTCATTTTTTAGAGAAGAGTAATTATAATTAGGTTATATTTTTAGACAGAAAATAGGGCTAAAAGGGGTGATCTTCATAGAGCAAGAGTGAGGGAGTGTGGATTAACTAAGATTCTTTGGGAAATCAAGACTTAGCTTTGGATCTTCATCTTTCTTTCCACTTTTGTATTGTTGTCATGACAATGATCAACTAACTTTCTTTTGTTGGGATTAGAGGTACTTAATATAGCTTAGATGTAATCTTTTGATCTTTCAATATATGATTCTAGCACCCTATGTGATATTGAGTTTATTCTTGCTATTCATTCTTATGCTTGATTTAAATGTTATTGACAAATACTTTTGAATCTAGGTTTAGAATAATCTTCTATCAAAATAAGAAATTCTAGACATGGAATTGGGTTTTGATAATCACATAAATTATTGGAACGTAAAGCTTTCGGATCGTTTAATAGATGGAGAAATCGTCGATTAAACGATACGATCGATCTCACGACGTCATTTAGACATGAATGATGTTGTCGAGTGATACGTGATAATTTCACTAAAAAGCTAGAATTCATATGCATGATCATTAGAATATACTCAATGCTCGATTGACGAACTCCGATCCCAACGCTTTTATGCCATATTACTCGTCGTTTTATTATCGCTTTAAAGTCCAATAGTTTATATGAAACAATTTATAAACCCTAACTCAAAATGATAACAATTGTTGAACAGTTCGCAATATCGCACTAGTCTATGTGGATACGATATAAAAATACTTACTTTTGTCTGATCAACAGTCACGTAGTGGTCGATTATCAACGTGAGTTAACTCATGACTTAAGTCACGCAGTTGTCGGTTATCAACGTGAGTTAACTCACGCAGATTACCCCCCCCCCCCCCCCCCCCCCCCCCCAAAGACTGGTCATTATGATTAGTCGATTTTTTTTTTTAAAAATCATTTAATTTATGTTATATAATCATTGTTGAATGTAATGAATTGCAATGTTATAATATTTCTATTGTGTGTAATAATATTTATGTTTTAGTGGTGTAATGTAGTAATAAGTACCCAATGTGAGTTAACTCACGTTGGTTATATACCAAACGTGACTTAAGTCACGCTGGGGGTATTTTGGTCAATTTGTATGTGAATGAGTAATTTTGTATGGGAGAAGAGCAATTTTCAAAGTTATGTTATTGTTTCATAACTTACAAGTAGCCTAAATAGATCAAATCCCTTCTATATGTGCCCTACTCTCTCTAGTCAACGATGCATACCATAAAAAGCATAAAGCACCAAATAATATAACGACCGTTACTTTTTCCATCCTACCCATTTCTCACACGCTCTATTTTTTTTATGAAAATTCCCATGAGATTTTCGGACTCTATAATCACAAATGAGTTTTCCCCGTGTTTTGGGGCGGAAAAATGAGTTTTTAACTAATTCAGATATTATAATCCGAACACCCCAAAAAATAGGGCGTGTTCTTATTTTTTTTGTATTATAAAATCCGAACATCACCTAAACACCATTATTCAGGGGAAAAACAATTCGGATTATATAATTTGAATTGTATCAGCATAAATTATGAGCATGTTTGTAACGTGAATAGCTAGTTTAAGGATCATAATAATCTTCATAACTCTTATCCTTATGTTTTAGGTCATTGTCATTTGTTCTTACTCGAAAATTCAGTTTTTGAGCTATTTGATCTGATTGCTCTGAA
Organism: Medicago ruthenica; assembly: GCA_018208015.1. Taxonomy (NCBI): domain Eukaryota; kingdom Viridiplantae; phylum Streptophyta; class Magnoliopsida; order Fabales; family Fabaceae; genus Medicago; species Medicago ruthenica. The sequence goes on from CM031374.1 coordinate 93,295,671, forward strand.
ACTTTCCTAGAAAATCATAAAAAAATATCAAGAATCAAGACTCCCGTAGAAGAGAGTTCTTACGACACTCCGCCCTTCAAAATCCAAAATTTCATCGTTTGAACCCATTTTTCATTTTTTAAATTTGTTCATATTCTCAGGAAATTCCGAACAAATTTGCATTAGTTTTATTTGATTTTTAGAATTTTTTGTGGTATTTTTATTTTATTTTTTATTTTACTTGACACGTTTTATCATTTTTACTTGTTTTTTTTTTTTAAAAGTGAAATTCGCAACTGCTGAAATGAGAGAGATTCTGATTGCTGCTTATATATAAGCATATGAGCACATCCAAATTGTGTTCGAATTATATAATTCAAAACCCCACGAACATTTTTGTAAAAAAAAAAATAGGGCGCGTGAGAAATGAATATGGTGAGAAAAGTAATAGACTAATATGAAATAAGTGACTTGGGTCCAAAGCCCAAAGCTCCAAGCAAAGTAATTTTCTTTCCCTCCTCGGGTCTCACATGCCCTTCGAATTTTCAATTTTGTCCCCTTTCAAATCCGAGAAACCGAACCAAAAACACACAGTTTAGTTTTTTAGAATCTGAACCGAACCACTCTAGCAAATGTTCTAGGTATCTGCATATAATTCTAAATTCTTTAAAAAAAATCAATTACCTCATCCAAACACACTTTTAGTGTTTTATAAGCTCTCATACAACCAGATACTTGATTTGACTGGAATTTTGCTCATCTCATTTCCATTTTTGCTCTCACGCACCGAGAGAATACCAAAATACCCCACGACAGTTGACTTCCACTGGACAAATGTTGTTGAATAGCAAGCAGCAGTTAATTGCCGCTGGAAGTATTTTGATATTTTTGCAGTGTGTGAAGAGCAAAAATAAAAATGAGATGAGACGACTTCATTTCACTGACTTTCCTTCTGGGCCTTGTTTCGCAGCATGGTGGCCTTTTGGGCTTTGCCCTTGCTTAGACCCAAAAATAGAAATTCTCCATGCTGTTCCCATTTTGCAGGAATAAGGAAATTATAACTTTCTCATGTTATAATCAAATTTGTGGGAGACATAACGTATGTTCTTATGTTATAATCAACTTTTCCTCGTACACAAGATATAATGATCGAAACTATGACCATAAGTTTAAAAAGTCCCCAATCTCCCTATCCCTCAAATCAAAAATTTTGTCTGGGAACAAATCACTTGAATCAATTCATCCTCGATGGTTATCTACTTTTTTATTTTTGCAAATAGTTATTACCAACTTTCTTTTGGGGTTAAATATGTTTTTGCTTCATATAAATATATCAAATTTTTGTTTTAGTCCCTCTAAAAAATTTCTTCGACTTTTAGTTTCTATAAAATTTTCAATCATAAATTTTGGTCCCTATTTTTAAGTCAGCTCGTGTATTTTTTTAGTGAAAATGTGTAAAATATTGTAAAAATATCTCTAAAAAATCAGATTTTTTTAACAAAATATGAATTTTTAACCTCCAAAAATATAAAAATTAATATTTAATTCATGTTTTGTTAAAAATTCTAATTTTTTTTAAGAGATTCTTAAAATATTGTAAACTCTTATACAAAATTTTATTCAAAATATGAATTCTATATATGAGTTTAATTAAAAGAGTGACTACAAGCGAAAATGGAAAACTTTTAAGAGAATAAAAGTCGAAGAATTTTTTTATAGGGACTAAAACGAAAAGTTAATATATTTATAAGGACTAAAAATATATTTAACCCTTTCTTTTAATATGCTTTAAAATATCAAACAACTCTCTCAATCCCAAATTTTAAGCAGCATAATTTTTTTTGTCACGTATTATAAATCGCTTTCTAATGTTAATTAAATATGTAAAATGCTAATATCTTTAAGAGCATTGTTTAAAGAATTCGCTATAAGAAATTTTATCTTGAAAATATAAATCAAAGTCAAACGCGTATAAAAGTAATAATTTCACAAGTTTATACACAAAAGTTGCAACTTTTACTTGCATAAACAATGTTCTATGTGCATTTTCATGTTACTGCTCTTATTTTATTATAAATCGTTTTTACGGGTACAAATATATTAAAGAAAGTACTCCCTCTACATTTCCATCTTAATCTGGTATTAAAAAAAATTATGCGTGATTTTACAAAATTATCATTTATTAATAACATATGAGAAAAATAGATTAAAAGAATTAAAAAATTTATATTGAAAATAAAAATATACGTGATTTTACAGAAGTATTTTTTATTAGTGACGTGAGAGAAAAATTTAAATAATAAAAAAATATAATAAGAAATGATAGAAAATAATAATAACAATGCATTGATACCGTAAAGTGATTTCCTAATAAAACACAACATTTTTTTTAGGAATTTTTTTTTGCCATGTATTATAAATTGCTTTATAATATTAATTAAGTATGTTCTTATATATAAGCACTCGTTTAACTAAAAATTTGTTCTTAAATATAAACTTCTTTTCAAATTACTAGATGAATTTATTATTTTTTTTCTAAACGCACTCCTAATTAATACTAGTAACTTGTCTAAAAATATGAAAAGTAAAATATGATACACATACAAACAAATGACAATTTAGTAATATTTACCCACAAAATAGACATAAAAATTAAACTTACAGTTTTCTTATGAAAAATACTCTCTCCGGTACTATATATAAGAAAAATTTTAAAAAAATTTTGGTCCTATTTATAAGAAAATGTCACAACCTTTAAGGTGTAGTTCTTGTTTAAAAGACTTTTATACCCCTTATTTAATGTTTGTCTTTTTAAAATTAGTGGGTGTATTTAATGCTTCACAATTTTTTATGAGTGTATATTTGTAAAAATATTTAAAAAGTTACACTAATTAATGAGTGTATTGGTTTTAATGTTTTTTTTGTTTTTCTTCCTATAATAAGGACTATAAATTTGGTTTATATGCAGAGACAGAGAGAGTAGTAAAATACGACAAGAATGTCTCCTAACATACTTAGTAGTGTTAATTTCCATGCTTGCGAAGAATCCTAGCCGTTGTTTATCCGCAATCAACGTTAGAGCAATGGGTCCCCAAAGTTGACACCGACGCGTGTCTGATCGCAATCAACGGTAATTTTATAACCGAAATTTCAGGGGACATAACACAATAATCGTGGCCCCTATCCCTAACATAAACAGCCATTTAGCACATCGCCATGTGAGTGCTCGTGCGGCTTCACAATTTCCAGTGGACCCTACCACGTGATGCTTTACTTCCTAAGACCCTACTACTTCATCCCATGCACGTGCTCCTCATCTCATGCTCTATGTTTGAATTCTTGACACGTAATAACAAATACTAAGTTCTCCCAAAGGGTGTGCATGGTCGGATATTTTAACCAACCAAACCATATCCATATATAAACCACTTATATGGTTTGAATTTCTAATCATGACTATATTTTATTGTAAACCTGTTATATAACCGGTTATGAATATGGTTATGGATATATAACCGGTTACTTTTATAAAACCGGTTTATAAATGGATATGGTTTGGTTTAAAAAATATCTGGATTTTTTTTAATCCGGATTAAAAATGGTTATTTATTGGTTTAAAAACCAGTTTTAAACCGGTTTTTTTGTTGTTAAAACCCGTTTTTAAGACTGAATTTCACAAAAAAAAATAATCCAAATTTTGTTAAAATAAGAAAGATGCATCGTCGTGTCGTACAAAAAAATGCACCAACAAATTTATAAAAATATACAAGCTACAATAATTTGAAGAAATTGGGGCTGAAGCACCAATCTTTATAAAAATATACATTGTTCTTCACAATCCAATGGCAGTATCACGACTGAAGCAACAATCCAATGGCAGTATCACCCCTGATCCTGTATTATACAAGCAACAATCTTTACAAAAATGCATCTTCTTGCAGCAAGCATGTCAATCTTCATCAAGAGAAATGGGGGCTGAAGCACCACCTTTACTATGAGTTATTGCTGCAAAAAAAATAATCAACAAACACAAAAGCACATCAATTTAGAGCTTTGACAGTTATCATAGACAAAAGTAAGCTGTAATCTACAGATAGAATTCAAAACCACAACAACTTTTCCTATAATTCAGTGATATCATTTGCCCATCAATAACAGAATTGTCCTATAGACTATAATTCAGTGATATCCTTAATATCCTTAATATATTACTCATTCGTAGTAAAATAATTACTTTCAGTTGACCAGAAACTGAGGTACTGAACCCTATAAATTATAAAAGAGCAATCATATTACTCACTACTAACCAGTTCTGTTATCCTTAATATCCTTTGCCCATCAATAACAGAATTGTTCCTATAGTTCAAGGATATCCTTAATATATTACTCACTACTAACAACTTTTCCTATAATTCAGTGATATCCTTTGCCCATCAATAACAGAATTATTCCTGTAGTTCTAAACATAACAGAAACAGAAACAGAACTGTTGCCCACTCTATAAGGCAAATCCATAACATAAACAGTAAAATTATAATCAGCAACATATATTATAAGGCAAAGCAGTAGGCACCAATATCATCTTAATATGTACTAAACATTAAACTGAACTACCTCTAAAAAATAAGCATTTATTATAGTACCTTCCTTTAGCTTCTCAAATTCATTGTACTCCTCAATTAAAAGTGAATCAAGTATTGAGGCTTTACGCGACCCTTTAATGCAGCTATAACTACAAACAAGGGCTTCCACTGTTTGAGGTGTGAGGCAACTACGGTATTCATCGATCACTCGTCCCCCAAGACTAAAAGTAGACTCTGATGGTACAGTAGAGATAGGTATGGCAAGCAAGTCTTTTGCCATCCTTGCAAGGAGTGGAAGGCGGCTGAAATTTGCCTTCCACCATTTGAGAATATCAAAATCATTAGTATAGCTCTCTAAAGATTCATCAAGGTACTTGCTTAAATCAGACTGTCCAGGTGACAAACCAGTGCTCAATAAAAATCGATTGTAAATGTAAAGATCTTCATTACCTCCTAGATCAAAGTGATTCGACTGTGAACCACTTTGCGACCTTTGCCCCACATCACTATACTCTGCAAACAGTTCATACAAACGAGCTTCCAACAAATCTTTTAATTCTTTTGCCTCCACTGAACTAAAATTATCATTGATCGACCAACTGACATATTTTAATTTGTACCTGGGATCTAAGACAGAAGACATCAACAACAGCATGTTTAACAACTCAGGTTTTCCCCAATATTTCTCATATTTCTTTTTCATCTTAACAACTATTCCCCTTAAGAGTGCATCCTTAGAACGACACACCTTATTTATCTTTTCCCCTATATCAAAGACCTCTAACATATACATATTAGAGGCTACATAAGCAGAACAAGATATGTGAAGTGTAGCATCATAAAATATTTTAAAAAATGGTAGAATATTTTCTACTTCTTTCCAATCTGAACTTGTGGGAACACCCTTGCACTTTTGAAGTAGCTCCTCGGTGTACTTGGGATCCTGAATCTCAAGCACTTCAAAAGCCTTTTGATGCTTCAAAGCTGAGTCTAACATTAGATAAGTCGAATTCCACCTAGTTTCTACATCAAGACACACAAGACCTTTGTACTCAGTGTTCGACCTTTCTACACATGTCTTGAATTTTGCAAACCTATGAGGAGAGGACCTGGCATATTCACTGCACCTCGGATTTTTAAAATTGACTTCTCACTATCTTTCAACCCTTCCTTCTCAACGAGGTTTAGGATATGCGCACAAGAGCGCAAATGTATGTACTCCCCCTTCATAAGTAAGCTATTACAAGATAATAGCTTCTTCTTCAGATGTTGAATTTCAAGATCGTTTGAGGAGGTGTTATCAAGTGTGACAATCAAGATATTATTAAGTCCCCATTCTGTCAAACAATTATCAACAGTGTTCGCCATAACCACCCCCGTATGGCCTGTGACTTGACAAAAACTTAAAACCCTATTTTGCAAGGTCCAGTTATTGTCAATAAAGTGGGCAGTAACACACATGTAGCAGAGATTTTGGATAGATGTCCATGTATCAGCAGTTAGACAAACTCTTTGGCAGTGTTGGGCTAGAAAGATCTTCAGTTTCGCCTTTTCTACATCCCATAGCAGCAGAGTATCACGTGCAAGTGTAGTGTGTGATATAAGATTGAACTTTGGGTTCAAGTTACTTACAAACTCTTGGAAATCTGGATGCTCAACTTTAGTGAAAGGAAGTTACATGCCTATAAACATCTTCACAAGTAAATACCTCAACTTCTCTTGATCGAATTTAGGCACTAAAGGAGATGAAGACGAAACTGTTCTTAGCCTCTTGTTAGCGTCGTTATTCGGGTTATTCTTGCAAATCTTAGAATGTGATGCCATCGAACTAGTCCCATTATACTTAAGCCTTTTACGACAATGGTTGCATATGGCTATGTCTGCCGAGTTAGGATCTAACGTGAAGTCATTCCAAACAGTACATCTATTTCTACGGATTCCAGGTGGTTGCATAGAAGTCGTGTTCTGGACAGTTGGTGAAGGAGAAGCAAACAAATTTGTTGAACCAGATAGATCACCCATTTTGACACAAACTGCAAAAAAAAAATGATTTAATCACTGAGAACTATATCAAATTTGAACAAGCCAAAATAACAGTAAGATAAAAGCTTGTATAACATGTGCTTGCAGACATGAAAAGCTAAAGCAGGATTTATGAGACTATTGCTTAATCTATAGAGGTATCTATTTACTATTCATTTAATTTCTGAGTCTGAAGTACTGTACAGCTGAGTCTGAAGTACTGCTGGCAAATTTGTGTGAGCCAGATGTCCTATATATACTTTCAGGCACAGTATAGCCCAACAACTATCCAAAATCAGAGCAGAACTAAACAGAAAGTTGCTACATAACAGAAGGTTACTAATCTTGAATAGTTTCAGACACAACAAATTGATTTCCATATTAAACTGTGCAAAGAAATCATTACAAAAATGAATCCATAACCGAAACAATGCATCCTTTGTCAATGCTAGAAGAAGCGCAACCAATAACAGAGGTCAGCATAAACATTGTCTACCAGTAACCAGAGTAACTGATAGAGTTTGTTATCTAACCATTCTAACTATAAAATTTAAAGGAACACAGTTACTATCAACAATGAATGGATAACTACTAAGTAACCATAAAGAACAATCAAAGTGAAACTAACTGCTGACTTTATTTAGATTCTTCAAGTGGAACAAATTGCAACAGTGGAAAAGTATTAATACCTCAATGTAGCAGCCTATGATTCACAGAACCATATCAATATAGTTAAGCAATAAAGCACATATTATACAGAAACACAGGAAAAAAACATGCCAAAAACCACTTGAATGCACTAGATAAAATAGATATATGTGATACAGGCTGAGAATGAGCAGGAGCATACTGAGCAAGAACAGTTATGCAAATTAATATATTTGTGTACTGTGTATCAGGAAATACTAATCTTGACAGTCACAAACAAAGTACATCTACACTAATTTTAGTTCAAATCAGAGGTTATGTGTAAGATATTTTGTCAAACTAATTACAAACAAGTCACAAACAGAGTAAATTTACACTAATTTTAGTTCAAATAAGAGGTTATGTGTAAGATATCTTCTCAAACTAATCACAAACAAGTCACAAACAGAGTAAATCTACACTAATTTTAGTTCAAATCAGAGGTTATGTGTAAGATATTTTGTCAAACTAATCACAAACAGAGTAAATCTACACTAATTTTAGTTCAAATCAGAGGTTATGTGTAAGATATTTTCTCAGCAACAAAATCAATGCAAATCGAAATCGAAATCAAAACCAGAGTATAATCAATGCAACAAAATCGAAATCTAAGCAAAACTAATTGAAATCAAATCGAAGTAGAGAAGAAGGAGAAAAGTTCAAACCTAACTGTGATTGAAATCGAAGTAGAGACTTGCTGCTGAGAGATAGAACTGAGTGAAAACGAAGCAGAAGAAGATCGAAAACGAGAAGTTAATCGAAGCAGATCGTTGAAATCGAAGCAATAGAAGGGGAATTAGGGTTCATCAATTTGTTTCAATTGAGAAATTAGGGTTCATCCATTTTTGCGATTTGGAATTGGAAGAGAGAAGAGAAAATGACCGGATCTGAAAAATGACTGGTTAAAATCCAAAAATGACCAGATCCGAAATTTAATTGGGTTGGATATCCAACCAGTTTAAAATGGGTTGGTTGGTAACCATTTACAATAAATCCGGATATTTTAAAGTGGATCTGGATATGGTTATGGGCTTGGGCCTCAAACTGGTTATTATGCACACCCCTAGTTCTCCCTGTTCCTCCTTAGCCACTTTCGAATTTGAATGTAGGAACAAACATTACTATAGTTCTTTTTTTACTCATATATTGACTCAGTTATAACTGATGACTGGGGATGTAAATAAGTCATATCAAACCAAATTTTGATAGACATGAGTCTAACATACAAAAGATTTGTAAGTTTGGGTTTAACATATGATCGTTAGTAGGTCTTGTTTTGTATGGTCTGATCTATTTAAAAGTTTAGTATATCTTGAAAACCTATTTGCAAACTTGTTTCATATTAAAGTTATTAAACAATCAATTTTATTTAATTATAAATAGGCTAAATCGGTATTGAAGTCTATTTCACCGTAATGTTTGTCTATCACTATGAGACCTTAAAGCCAACTTAAAAAGTATATTATTTGAGTTGTTTCTTGATTTTTATGTTTAATATAAAGGGTAAATTAATGTTTTGGTCCCTTAAATAATTTTGAGGTTTCATTTTGGTCCCTTAATTAATAAAAGTACCGTTTGAGTCCCCTAATTACACTTCTGTTTGTCATTTCGGTCCCTTCTGTTAACTTAAGTCAGAAAACGTTAACAGAAGGGACCAACAATCAGGTTTCATTTCGGTCCCTTCTGTTAACGTTTTCTGACTGAAGTTAACAGAAGGGACCGAAATGACAAACGGAAGTGTAATTAGGGGACTCAAACGGTACTTTTATTAATTAAGGGACCAAAATGAAACCTCAAAATTATTTAAGGGACCAAAACATTAATTTACCCTAATATAAATTATATTTTAATATAAATGAAAAATAAGTTTTAATAATATGCATAAACAGACTGACCTATGAGCTTTTGTAGCCTTTTTGATATCTTAAGTGTGGCCTATTTACTTAAATAATCTTTTTTCAAAATCCTAAGTCCAACCTTTTTAATAAGCTGGTTAGACTAAACATGTCAGGACGTAGGCCCATGTAGGTCGGTCTAGCCTGTTCCTACCCCTTACCGATGACTATTGATTGATAGCTACATATGATGACTTGTAACTAATGATTGATGATTTATGGACAGTGGCGTTGTCAAAACCCTGGTTCAGGGGGTTCAAACTTTTAATAATAAATATAATAATATATATAATGAAAATAATATTTACAAAAATTACACTATTTTGAAAAATTGTAAATTCTATTATCTATCTCCCAAAAATTAGATGAATTATTATCAGTATTAAGTAATTAATCATATTTATAATATTTAGAGACAATCAAAACGCCATTCTGATTCTTGGATGTGTACTTCGTCGGTGGCTGATATAGGACCCTGACTCAAGGGTGCAAATATTTTAGCTACAATTTTTAAAAAAATACATATATGTTGGATATTTGGTTGTTGGCTTCATTTTTGCTAAAATCAAATATAAAAGCTAGATGTACGTCTTCAGAAGCAGAACCTAAGAAGCTGAGTCTTCATAAGCAGAACCTCAGAAGCTGAACCTTCAGAAGCTGAACCTTCAGACGCTGAACCTTCAAAAGCTGAACTTCAGACGCTGAACCTTCAGAAGCTGAACTTCAGACGCTGAACCTTCAGAAGCTGAACTTCACACGCTGAACCTTCAGAAGCACTTACTTCAGAAGTACCTTTAGAAGCAGTCTTGTTTTCGCGCCTTGGAGCTGTTTGTTCTCTCACCTGATCTGTTGAAGATTTGATTGAAGAATTCTTTCATGTTACTTGTTCTCCAAGCTGCGTGTGTTTCCAGAAGGAATATATTTTCGTGAGATATATTTCTTCAGATTGGATATTTTTATTTGTGTAAATATATTTTCAAAAGAGATCTTTGGAAAATATATTTCTGAAAAATATTTGCTTCAATATATTTCTGAAAAGAATAATTGATACAAATATGTGTTTTAGCCTGAAGAAAGATTTTATTTTGAAATATATTTCGAAAGAAGAATTTTGGAAATATATCCTTGAAGAATATTTGGTTCAAATATTTGTTGCTGCTGAAGGCTATAAATAGAGGACGCCACTATTGAAGAAATCAACTTAAGCCGTCATAGAAAGAGTATTCTTAGGTTTCGAGTCTGTTAATTGTGAGCCTTTCTTGTGTCACCTTGATGCAAACTTAGGACTGTGTTTTATTGAGTTGTAATTGTAGATCACTTGAAGCTTTTAAGCAAGAGTGACTTTTGTGTGTTTGGAGTGTGTCTCCGTCTTTGATTGTTATTTGAGTCTAAGATCACTGGGGCAGTGATTGTTTGAGGGGAAGTGAGAGGGGTCTCGTATCTAGGAGTTCCTAGGTATAAATACCACGGGTAGTGATTAAGTGAGAAGGCGGTGAACCGGAGGTTGTTCACATAGGACTTTGAATTGATACTATTGTAGTGAATTTTCTTCCTAGCTTGGTAGCCTCCAGATGTAGGTGTGTTTGTCACCGAACTGGGTTAACAAACATCTTGTGCCTTTTACTTTATGTCTGTTATTTCTTTCCTTGTTATTTGTATTGATCAGTAGCTCAACGTTGAAACTGTGTACTTCGCATTACGTTCAACATCAGGATTTTACTGCGCCAGAAGTTCAAACTTTAAATAATAAATATAATAATATATATAATGAAAATAATATTTACAAAAATTACACTATTTTGAAAAATTGTAAATTCTAGTATCTATCTCCCAAAAATTAGATGAATTATTATCAGTATTAAGTAATTAATCATATTTATAATATTTAGAGACAATCAAAACGCCATTCTGATTCTTGGATGTGTACTTCGCCGGCGGCTGATATAGGACCCTGACTCAAGGGTGCAAATATTTTAGCTACAATTTAACAAAGAATACACACACACACACACACACATATATATATATATATATATATATATATATATATAATATCATAAGGAAAATGTTAAATAGTACTCTTAGGACATTCTTAAAGAACACAAATAGGAAATTTTTGTGTTGGCAGATGGTATGTTAAATTCTTTAGTTGTTGCCAATATAAAATGTGTACTTTTGGTTTCCTTAACTAGCAAGACTCGTATTATAATTAGTCTAAAGATGAACATTTTAATTGATATGGTATGTTATATATATATATATATATATATATATATATATATCAGGGCCGACCCTGCGCAAGTGCATCAAGGCCCTTGGCACAGGGCCTCAAACTTAGAGGTACCTCGGAGTTTGAAAAAAGGGAAAAAAATTGTACCTACGGATATAATCTGTCACTAAATGTCATTTTTCTGTAGGTAAAAGTCTAGAATTCAACAATTTTGCAGTCAATTATACATTGTCCAAAAGTAAATGTCTAATTTGTCTATAGATAAAAGTTAGGCTTAATTGCAGTTTTGGTCCCCTATTTTCACTATTTTGTGGAATTGGTCCCCCTATTTTAAAATTCGACAATTTTGGTCCCTTTATCTTAAATTTTGTCTAAAATATGGTGATATAACATGTTTTTAATAAAGTTTTCAAGGAAATTTTCTTACGATTTTATCAATGTTGATATTTTCTCATCTTTATATCATATACCACAACATTTAAAACCTATCACATCACCTGTTTTTCTTAAAAAAAATGATGGAGGGACCAAAACTGTCGAGTTTTAAAATAGGGGGACCAATTCCACAAAAAGATGAAAATAGGGGGACCAAAACTGTAATTAAGCCTAAAAGATATGTTTAAATCATTGCTCGTATATTTAACTACAATGTAGATGATTGTCACTCTAAGCGGTGTTGGATTTTTTTTCAATACTTTTTAAATGAAAATTGTCAAGATTACAACGGTGCCTCAGAATTGTCGGGGACGACCCTCATATATATATATATATATATATATATATATCGACACACACACACACACTCCTCCTTCGGTCTCAATCATAAACAACTTTTTACTTTCTAGGTTCATTGGATAAATGATGTATGGACTATATAATTTGAGAAATGGTATAAGTGACAAATCATACCTTTAAAATACCAAAATGACAGTTAAATATGAACGTTAAATATGTAGTCAAACGATACTTAAAAAAGAACGGAAGAAGTAATTCCGTAATAGTAAATTTTTTGTAAATCCATTAAAAATACATCATGTAAATTTTGTAAAAAAGAATGAAATAAAATGTCATGTAAATTATGTAACAAATATGAGAAATTTATAAGAAACTCGGTTTTTGTTTCCTTGCATTTTAAAACGCAGCTATTTATTTTTAATTATAAGTATTAATAGTGATTTACCCCCTGTAATATAAGCTATTTCCGGTTTACCTACCCCCTGTAAAAAAAAAGATTTTGTCCATGTAATTTGAAGATTCTTTGATTTTGGACTTTCGTGACATCAAATTACAAAATTTATGGTACTTTCGCCCCTTGTAATTTGAGCAAATTTTGGTTCACCCCCTTGCCATATCATCGATTTTGTACAGTCAAAATTCATGAAGGTCCAAAACCAAAGAATCTTCAAATTACAAGGATGAAATTTTAAAAAAAAATATTTACAGGGGGGTAAACCGGAAATGACCTATATTACAGGGGGTAAAACACTATTAACCCTAATTATAATAATGAATCACAAAGGGTAAAAGTAGATTTTAGATGAAATAATAAGGTTAATAATGAAACAAAAATTGATCAGTTATAAACTCAAATGTGGAAATAGCGTCTTAAAAATAAACCATAAGATAGTGAATCTAGGTTCCCCACATTTACAGCTCAACACTAGTGTCACACATTTTGTAAAAACCCTATTTTAATGTAATCGAAATTTTAGTCCCCCTATTTTACATTCTTGGGTTTTTTTTAGTCCCCCATCATTTTTGGTGATTTGTCACCTTCATTAATGATGTGGCATCCGTGTGTTGACTTATTTATTTTCCATGTCATTAATAACAATATTTAATTATATACATAATAAAAACTAATTGATTATTAGTTAAAAAATATAAAATGAATTAAACTATAAAAAGGAAAGGAATCATATTTGGGAGAACATGAACCCTAATTTCTAAAAACCCTAAATTTTAAAATTCCCATCTTCATTCTCCTTCTTCTTTTCCTGTCTCTTCCTCAGTGTTACCATCAATACTCTATTCTGTAATAAAATCAAAGTAAAATTGATCAATACTCATAACAAACTTTTTCATATGCTTGATATAACTTTTGTACTCCATTCATACGGAAATTCATCCAATTTTTTGTGATGCTTTAGCGGGGAGAAAAAATACAAGCCAAAAAAGAAGTGATAGATTATAATGTTAATAATAGACGAGTTTAATGAATACTTTGTAACACTGTCCAATCGTTAGTACCCTTAAGAAGCACGAATACATGAAAATGAGTGAGGACATTACCATATTGTGTTTCGTTGAAATATTTCAAAATAGTTGAACAAAATTTGTGGACTAAAAAGGCTATGATTGTAACAAACCTACTTGCTTAATAACCTGCCTTTGCATAGAAGAAGGAGAATGAAGATGGGGTTTCTTTTTTATAAATTAGGGATAGAAATTAGAGTTCATGTTCTCTAAATCTAATTCCTTTCCTTTTTATAATTTAACTCATTTTATATTTTTTAATTATTAATCAACTAGTTTTTGTTACGTATATAATTAAATATTGCTATTAATGACATGGAAAATAAATAAGTCAACACACGAATGCCACGTCATTAATGAAGGTAACAAATCACCAAAAATGACGGGGGACTAAAAAAACCGATGAAATATAAAATAGGGGGACCAAAATAGTTGTTTTAAAAATAGGGGGACTAAAATTTCGATTACGTTAAAATAGGGGAACTAAAATTGCATTTAAGCCTACAATTTATAACTAAAATTGTGATTTTTTTCGTTACAAAAGAAAAAACTAACGACGAATAAACGTCACACCCAAAGCATCCGCAAGGAGAATGAGAGATAGATCAAAAGGGAGGTCCTGCAAAAGAACAAATATCGAAGAGGCCGAAGCACCTAATTTAGTTAAATGAGATGTTGCAAAATTTCCTTCACGCAATGTACGAGTCAACTCGATATTCCAATCCAAAAGAGCAAGCTGCTTGATGGTTGAGATGAGAATACTATAACGATGATATACGTATATCAGGCTTAACAAGATCAGTCACACGAGTCACATCTCAAAAACAATCAACCTTCCTATAGCTAAAATTCCGATTAATTCACCTATATAAATTAACCAATATTTTGAATGAACTAATATTATCAACGTCACCAAAAAAAACCTAATAATATCAATGTGGACTGAATCAATCATCTAATTAATGATGATATTTTTATCTTTTATTAACCAGACAACGTAGGTGTAAAAAAAAAGTGGGTGTTCGTGAAACATTTTTTACCGCCAAATTATTTGAGGTTCCAAAGTTTTTTTTGGATACAAAATTACAAAAAAGAAAATCTAGCAAAAATACAAAGTTATATCATGTGTAATCGTATCATATCTTACTTTCCATTAATTTATTTTTATGTTGCTTCTGCAACTTTCTTTATAGAATTATAGCGTATGCAACATTAATAATTCTGTAAAAAAAAAACTTTGTGATTATAGCTTTAATAATTCTTATATTTATTCAAAAGGAAAATTTAATGTAATTTTTTTTTTGAAAAAACTAAATTAACCCTTTCAAATTGACACCGGGGATAATTAAAGTTGACATTGATGTGGAACATACTCTAAGATCTTAAATCAACACCACTAAGTCAATCCAAATGAGTTTAATGCAAAATATTATGTACTCACTAGTATAGAAAGGACTGATATACCAATAATGGATTGGTCCAAATGGTCGGAGACTTGGACCTCTTAAGCATGTTGTCAGGAGTTCGATTTCTGCTATAACGTGTGAAAAAATCCGATTGAGAGTGGATAATCCACTTTGTATGCACCACAAATTTTTGACGAAGATTAGACACTATTATATAATGGTTAAAACTTCGTACCAATACCAAGACAGGATCTATTATCTTATTAATTCGGTTAGAGGAGGATGATGGAAGATTCCATTCACCATATCATATATATAATATTTTTCAATGCAAGCAGTTGGTACACTAGGTCCCGTAGCATGCAAAATAGGAATCAATTCATGTAAGCAATTCATAATACACAGTGATCCATCTCCAGGTCAACATCACTATTGATTAGATTGAATTCAAACCGATTAAACGGTCATTAGTCATTACATGAAAGTCGATTCCGCACATAAGGGAAATTTTCACATTTAAGGTAGCATATGTGGAAGTGTTTGCAATTTGGTTCGGATCAAATTTGAGGTGAAAAGCCATCTATTATAAAGACAAAGTGAAATGATATTTGTACAACTGTTTTTAGATAATTTTTGTGACAATTTTCTTTTTTATACTTATATTATGTTTTTACCTTTTCTCTTTATTGTTTTGGTTTTTGTGTCAATACCTCTTTTTCTTGTAAAAATATGGTTGTCCTAAAAGTTGTCAATTAAATGATTGTTCAAATAACACAACTCAAAGACAAAAATAGTGTGTGGTTTAGTTCGATTTTGAGTCTTTGGAAAAAAAAAAAATTAGATGGTGTTTAAAGTTATAAAGATAACAATAGTGTGTGGCTCAGTTCGACTTTGATTGATTCTTTGAAAAAAAATTAAGATGGTCTTTAAAAAATGTAATTTCGATTGGATTTGCTCAACCATTTTTAAAAAAAATACATAATTACGTACTCCTCTGGTCATATTTATAAACAAAAATATAGTTTTTTAGGTTCATTAAATAACTAACATATCTAGTCACATTTATAGACGTATACATTGGTTATTCAATGAACTTAAAAAATTGTTTTTTGTTTATAAATGCGACCAGAGGAAGTATTTATATTAATGGTGTCAAATAATATATTAAAAGTTAAATAATGTTAACATATAACATAATCCTACAATAATAACGGTCACATTTGCAATAAAAAATCATCTTAAAATGAATGTCACTTTAAATTTTAATGTAATATCAACTAATATATCTTGGAAATGGTTTTTCACTCCTTTTTTCTTCATGATATTTGTGTCTTTGAAAAGATGGTTGAAAATGTTGTTTAGATTTTAATTTCATTTCTAAAGAGTATTACCCTAGAAAACTAGTGTTTTTCTTGGGGTACGACCAATGTAACTTAAATGTTAGTTGATCTTGTTGGTTGTAGCACACATGTTAATGCAGATTTTTTACCTCTGATATCTTTAATTATATAATAACAAAAATTATAAAAAATTGATATTTAAAAAGTATTCATCAAGACAAATCCAACATCGTATATGTGTTTTTTTAACAAGCAACATCGTATATGTTATCATTTGTTTTTATATAATAGTAGAAAATTATGGCCAAAACATGTTTGTGATGTGAATAATGCACATAATCAAACAAGATTACTTATTTTAGGACGAAAATAGTATTGACATAAATTATGCAAGGCTTCTGGATAGAGACACTCTTAATTTCATTTATAACATTGATCCCACCATGGGCGAAACTATGCTGTGTAATATTATTTTTATTTGAATATGTTAGTAAATTTAGTAATTAGCTACCTCAATAATATATATTTACCTACCGTAAATGAGTTTATTTGTCAATTTTTTTGTTAAGTAGTCTAGTGATTAGATTTACACACATTTAAGTGTGGAGAAGTGGGGAATCCGGGGTTCGAAACACCTAATATATATTTTTATCTTATTTCTTTGTATTTGGCCCTCTTCTACAAAGATGACTAACTTACGTTGATATTTTGGATGAGATTTTAATTATATTATTTAATAATTTAATCATACTCCATTGTTCGTAAGTTTTCTGGTGAACTAGAAAGGCCTGGAACATTAGATTCAAGCAGACTGTCATTAAGGTATAACACACACAATTAGGACAAAAATAAAATAAAAAATATAAATTGACCTTCTAACAAATGATCGTAATTTATAGTATAACAGAAAGAAGACGAAAAAAAGAAAATTTTATTTAAAATAATGTTGTAACATACTATTTATTGTCTTTCAAAATATCCCTATGGAAAATTAGAAAGAAAAAAACAAATGTTATTACGTTTTTTGGAAGGTGAGGCCCTGTCCCCATTGAAGCTCTCCCACCCTCTATCTTTATAGTATGGATATCAATATTGTTTTGTGATCTATTTGGGGCCTTGCCTCTTTACAAGATTTAAATATATCTTTAGTAGGACCAAAGGATTTCGATGTTTCATTTACCTAATAACTACTTCATATTTCGTTCTTGAAGGACAACCAAAATGTCAGTAATATAGTTTGTTTTAGTAAGAAATGTTGGAAATATTAAGAGAAAAATAGATTTTGGATATTTAGGAAAGAATGAAAGAGAAATACAAAATTATAGTAATCTTGACAATAAAATTTGGATTGACTGCTTTTCTCATCAGAGATCCTGTCTTCTTCTTCATTATGCCAGAAAATATCTTTCCTGGAGCTCACCCAAATACAGGCAGGGTGCCTGCTCTGATGCCAATTGAAAATTCCGGCTGGTACTGGTTCTGAACCCGTAAAACAGAGTATGAAAGCAATAGTTCAGAAACAGAAAAATAATGAACAAAAAGTAAAGGAACACAGAATATTTGTTAACCCAGTTCGGTGCAAACTTCACCTACATCTGGAGGATACCAATCCAGGAAGGAAATCCACTAAGTAGTATTAATTCTAAGACTCAAGTCACAGCCCCTGTTTTTCCAGCCTTATCACTTAATCACTACCCGTATAGACTTCTACCTAGGAACTCCTAGATATAAGAACCCATTTACTTCCCAATCAAGTAATCACAGCCCAGTGATTATCAGACTCAACAAAAACAACAAATTGAAGACACACTTCAAAACACCTAAGTCACTTGTGCTTAAAAGCTTTAAGTGAATAACAACTCAAAACAAAACAACCAACTCTAACAGATGAGTGGTGCACAAAAACAAAGCTCTAAGCTTAACAGACTAAAAAACAAAGACTCTCTATAATGATAACTTCTGGTTTTTCAAATCAAATATTCAATGGCAGCACGTTCTCCTTATATAGCCTTCAGTAGCACACATAATTCTGAACCATATATTCTTCAAAGATTCAATTCTGAAATTCTTTAGAAGCTCATAGAAGGAAATGTATTTCTGAAACATATTTTGCAAAGATTCATTTGAAAATATATTCATAAATAAATGAAGCCAATCTTCAACAAGATCTTCACACAAAATAAGCAGCCTTCTAGAAACATCAGCTAGCCTGGATAAATCTTCAAACAAATCTTCAAAAGATACGCAGAAAGAATTAACAGAAAGAACTCAGAAATTCAGCTTCTGAAATGCAGCTTCTGAAGGTCAATAAAAGTCAACGTCTGAAGGCAGCTTCTGAAGGTCAACAGAAGTCAACGTCTGAACAGTGCGTCTGATGACCAGTTTTGCGTCTGATGAACAGTACCAGCGTCTGAAGACCTTCGCAGAGCCAAGTTATTAGCTTCTGAAGTATTGTAGCTTCTAACCCAGCTTCTGAAGATGCACAAAACGATATTTTCAGCTACTGAAGCACAAATTGCTTCTGAAGACGCATTGCTTGTACATTTTGATTTTACCAAACATGTAGCCAACCTTCAAATACCCAACACTTTGTCCTCAACATCATCACCAACCAATCTTGCTATTTTAATGTTCATGCTTCAGGAATAATAGTTCTTGTCCAATATTGTCAGTATCGCCACCAGCTACATATATACTACTTTCATTCCAAGAACAGATGCCCTGCAACCTAATCTCCAACAAACCACAACAGTTGCACCGCTTCATTAATGTTAAAGAGTCTCACATTGCATGAAAGATGGTTCGAACAAGTGTTTATAAGTAAAATGGAGTGTTTATAGGTTTGGCTTTACACAAATTTGGAAATCCAAAATTGCAAGTAAAATGAGAATTTGTGTACCTGCACACAAATTGAACATTAATTGTGCATCCTAGAACCCATCATCTAATTTAATGTTTGTCTTTTTAATATTTGTGAACGTATTTAATGCTTCACAATTTTTTATGAGGGTATAATTGTAAAAATATTAAAAAAGTTATATTAATTAATGATTGTATTGGTTTTGATGTTTTTTTGTTTTTATTCTCATAATAAGGACCGGAGGGAGTACCATCTTGTTAGAAAACTACTATAAAAACTATCAGTACCATAATTCTTGTAATTTCTCACATTATCATTTCCAAGAATAAAATAAAAAGACCTATGGGGAAGTGCAAACCCTTAACTATGAGTAGGTAGGTCTTCCCCTTGTAGGGTTGGTTTAGGCCAAACCAATTATCCAATCCGATCAAACTTAATTTGATCTAGTTAAGTAAAAAATCTGTTTTCTTTATGTCAAACACAACCAACACGATCTGAGGATGAGCGAATTGGTTAGGATGGAACAATGAGTCATTCAACATAATTTTTTAAAAAACTTTTCAAAAAATATATAGTGAAATTACAGTATATTTCATACAAAAATTCAGCATTTAAACTAAATTTTAACGCTTAAATTTACTTGAAACACTTTAAGGGTAACAAATAAAAATCTTAAAATATATTTCAAAGTAAAGAAGTTCAACATCCACGTTTTAAAATCACGATCCTAACCGGAAAAAAAAAAGAACTAAAATCCATACTCTGTGTTGACCTACGTTTTGCACTTGCCAAACTAATATATATATATATATATATATATATATATATATATATATATATATATATATATATATATATATAAACTAAAATCCTTCTTACATCTACTAGTTCATTTGTAAACTGCAACTATGATGAAGACTTCCTTTAGTTGCACGGTCCGTAAGATCTAAGAACTTGCAGTTAAGGTTGCACAAATGAAAGCGATACTACTTTAATGCACATGATCAACGTTGCAAGGAAATTGAAAATTTTGGCAAGGTTCCACTGACAAGTTCATATACATAACGATAGGTCGATAACCATCTCTTTCTACAAAGAATCGAATACAACAAATTATAAATTAGATTTGTTGGATTTGAGATCCTTCTAATGGTCACGATCACATTGTTACGCTATATTACGTTGATGCATGTCTTGGAAGAGTCCAATTTATACATGATGTTTGGCAACCAATATGCAGAATCAAATTTCACTTTGAAAATATATTTGTTTTCAACTGATCTACCAAGTGCAATATTAACGTCTTGTAGGTATCTTCCAACTCTTTTGTTCATATAAGCAAATTTGAAAATTTGAATTGTTGACGAGCTCTAATTTGTGTAAGCGCCAAAATTAAAGCCAGTGTCAGGTAATTTTGGTACGTGGACGGCACCTATATAGATTAAAAATAAGATGTTGCGTACGTGGTGTAGTGCAAAGTCACGGGTGAGTGTAACAATTTCCAAAAGGTGACCTAACCCACTCAACAAAGGTGGAACAAATAAAAGTGTATCAAGTCTTTAATGTTTAATAAAATTGTACTCGCCTTGAGAATGCAAGCCATCATATGCCTTATTAATCTAATTAATAGATTCAATAATTAATACTACCTCCGTTCATTTTTAATTGTCACTTTTTGATATTTTACACAAACCAAGACAATCAATAAATGTTACTACTTTTAATACAATAATTTATACTTTTACTATAATGACCTTATTAATTTAATATCTCATTTCATATATTTCTCTCTCCGCAATAAATAACTAAGGGTAATATTGGTAAAACAACATTTAATATTGCATTGAACTTTGAAAGTGACAGTTAAATAGGAACAAAAAATTTCTCCAAAAGAGACACTTAAAAAGGAACGGAGGGAGTACAAGAGTATTTGGATGAAAAGATACAGGATTCTTTTAGCTTAATGCAAGGTTCTAAGTTTAAATCCAATTTTGAAAAGGGTCTTGCTAACAAGTGTCTTAAGGATATTGTTTAAAGAACCCGCAAAAAGAAATTTTGTCTTAAAAATACAAGTCAAACACATGTAAATGTCATAACTATACAATTTTCAATGTAATAGTTACTTCTTTTGGATGCTTAAACAATGCCTAAGAGCACATGTTAGCATTTTCCTTTTGAAAATAGGGTCACGCTACCAAGTGCACTTAGGGATTAAAAAATGAAAACAATTTTCTTTTGTTAAGAATTAAAAAATGAAAACAATCGATAACTTTCATGTAGAAAAAGTTGTTTTTTTTATATTTATGTTTCAATGTATTGAATACACAAATTTTAAGATAAAATTTTCACTTTAAACTTCTTTTTAAATGTCATAAGGACACTTGCTAGCACTTCTCTTAAAAATATAACGGCATTAAATCTTCTAAGAGATGTTTAGTTATCCATTGGGGTTCTATCCAATTTAGCTGTTAAAGGTAATTGCACAATTATATATATATAAACTAACTTCACAATCGCACATTATAACACGATTTGCAAAGAATCAAAGAATAACTAAAATTCTGGTTGGTCACGTTGTGAGAGTCTAATCGCTTCCTCTATATCCAATAAAAAAAAAAAATAAGGCACTCATGGCCATAATATTTTTTTTTGCCATGCCATGAATTTGACTCTTTGTTATAAGAGTGTGTGATCAAATTAATATAGGTGAAAACAATGATACACATCTAGTTTGGTTGGGTGTGTACCACTCATTCAATAATTAAATGTCATGTCATATTTTTATATTAATTTACTTTAAAATAAATATAAATGTTAAACAAATTTTGCACTGAAAAGTAAAATAGGTCATTAGTTTTGAGAGAATTTTTATTTACAAATATGTCACTTATTGTGGGACAGAGTGAATATAAACATTGTGTATAATGACTATTCATAAGTATCGGTTAACCTGCGAACCCGATCACTCAAACTAAACATACTCGTTTCCGGTCGTCTACGGGGTCCAACCCGTGAAATGCGTATGATTTGGTTCAGAAATTGAATTTAGGTTTATGTACACGTATACCCAACTCGTTTACCCGTTTTCATTTTTCATACCATAGTAAATTTTAGCATTTGTCACATGTGCTAAACCAATTTTCCTGATGTGTTGATGATACCATCGTTGAATTAGTATATAAACAACGAGCATGTCAAGTATTTGGTACTTAGACTGTTTTTGTCAAAAGTAATCAATGTTGAGCAAAATGCATAAAATTTGTGTGCAAACATAAGCAAAACTACTACGTGGTATAAAAATCTACATCAAAGTATAAAAATTTATACAGTTGCTTTAATCATATTATCCATGAGTTAAGGTTGTATATTGAAATATAGCACTACTTTTAATTTTTTTCTTAAAAAAACTTTTTTATAATTAACTCTGTACCCGTGAATCAGGGTTGGTTCGGTTCTGTTAACTTAAATACGGGTTCTATGTCGAACTCGATCCGTAGTACGCTCAACGAGTTGGATAATGAGTTAGGTTAAAATTGACCCAACCTAACTCGTGTACACCCGTAACTATAAGAAGTGTTTGACTTGTATTTTTAATGCACAATTCTTTCGTGGTTTCTTTGAATAATACCCTTAACAATTAACACTTGCTAGACCCTTAATTATATGGTCTTTTTAACGAGTGTCACCGGGACACTCTTTAAGGATCCCAAATTTAGTTTGGACAAAGAAAAAAGAATGATAATTGGTGTCTTTGGTGCATTGGTTAAAGTACTACTCCGTCCGTCCCAAATTATATGTCATTTTGGGACAAAAATTGTTACGAATTATATGTCAGTTTTACAATACTAATGAAACGTTAATGTTATTTTTCTTATTTTATCTTTAACTATTTATTACTCTTCTTTCTTTCAATTATTTAATTTATTTTTCACATATCATTTATTTTAAATTTTTTTGTAAAACAACCCAAAATATTTTTTTTTTATATTAAATTAATTATATTTTTTAATACGTATGAAATGGTTAAAAAAATTATATAATTTTGGACGGAGGGAGCAGAAAAACTTTGGAACAAAAAAATGCAGTCCCTCTCGCTCCCGAATTTTGAATTGCAAAACATTGGACAATGGATACTCAAGTGTGGAAAATGTCGCTGATGAACGTCAAACAACCGGAGCCAGTCAGTCAACCCGGAAATTTGCCTCCTTGACCTTGTATACCACGTGTCAATCTCTTTTTCTGTTCAATTTTTTATGTTTATTGCAACTTTGTTAAAAGCAAAAAATATTAGTAGTAGTATACTCATAAAGAAAAGAAAAAAAGTGATGGAGGGAATAGAATAGGAGTGTGTTGTGGGTGGGTGTGAGAAAGAGATTTTATCTTATTTTCGGCGGAGGCCGTTGATTGCGGTTGAGAATAAAGCGCTCTGACAATTGGGACAGTCCTTTTGTGTTGAGTTTTGACCACAAGCTCTCTTTCCCATTCCATTCTCTCTCTCTCTCTCACGCTGTAACTTTATCGTGTTAATTAATCAGTATATTCCATTCGATTTTTAATGTTTCTTTCTTCATCTTCCAAACGTCTTATCTTACTTCTGAGTGTTATGTGATGATTCAAGTAAAACGACAGTGGTAAACCAAGTTTTTTTTAGTGAACTGGTTAAAAGTATAATAATATGAATTTAATATGTTTCTCACATAGTACTATCACAGCATAATAATATTAATATTCTCACGTTACTATGATGTGTTGTTACTTTTTTATTCGAAGGAAAGTGAAGTGTTTTTTTTTTTTTGAGAGGAAGGAAAGTGAAGTGTTGTTAATGTATAAAATTCAACTCAAAATAGTATTTGTTGAAATTAATTTTAACTCAACTGAGAAATATAGTACATGTTTAATTTATACTTATATACCACGTACATTTTTGCACAAAATAGACTGTATTCCTTCTTCAACAAGTACTGGTATACTGATACTCCAAAATGTAAAAACTATAGTATATTTTTAGTGAGAGTATAAAGTACTCCTTCATTTTCATACTAGTAATTGGTATTTTTCACTTGGGATACTGTCGGTGCCAATAGAGAATTGGTTTCAGACGTCAAAATTAAACAGCCATGAGTGTTGTTTGTCGAGTTGTCGGGTTAGGATTGTCTGCAACGATGTTCCAGGAGGTACCACAATAACTATGTGAACCCTATTAACCCGCACCGCACCGCTCCAGGACGCTGTGAATCTCTGTTAGTTACAGTCGGCTTGCGTGCACAATTGCTTGTTCGTTGTTATTTTTTGTAGGTCTTATTAACCAGTATTCTGGACACTAATTAAAAAAAAATTCATTAAAAACATTATTTTTTACTCTTTTAAAACTTTGAATACACAAGCTTCAGAATATTAATATTATATTTAGTTTTTTTAATTGATATCCCTAAAGCACTAGTTAGTTTTTTTTTCTTTTTTAATAATGTTCACAAATGTGTTAAGAGAATTGTTTAAAAAACCCATAATTAAAACTTTGTTTCAAAAATGTAAGTCAAACATATAAAAAAAGTAACAATTACTCCATTTTTTTTGTAACCATGCGGTGAGCGGGGGAAGAAAACTTTGATAATCTTGAGTTCGGTTGTGAGTTAAATATAAAATGGTTAAGAATTGTTCGTAATCAAACCCGAATACTTCTTTGAACCATTTGTTTTTTGATGGAGCTCATTTATAATTTGAGTTTGAAAATTTAGGTTTTGTTCGTTGTTATTCCTTTTTTGAAATATTATTGTAACTACTCCCTCCGGTCCTTCTTATAAGAAGAAAAACAAAAAAACATCAAAACCAATACAATCATTAATTGTTGCAACTTTTTAAATGTTTTACAAGCATATCTTTATAGAGAGTTGTGAAACATTAAATACATCCACTAATATTAAAAAGACAACCATTAAATAAGGGGTAAAAAAGTCTTTTACGCAATAACTGCACCTTAAAAGTTGTGACATTTTCTTATAAATAAGACTAATTTTTTTTGAAAACTTTCTTATATTAAGGACCGGAGGGAGTACTTTATAAGTATTAATGGAAAAACAGACACTTCAATGTATATACATTTATGCCTGTATTTTGTAATTCGTTGTATATAACTTCTATCATTTACATTAGTTTAATTAGTTTTTTTTTTTCGGATCTTGCTAACAAATGCTCTTAAGAATTTAAAAATAGAAATAATTTGTAAATTTTATGTAGAAAAAGTTATTTTTCAAAGTTTCAATACATTGAATTCACTATTTTCAAGACAAAATTTCTTCTTTAGACTTCTTAACAAGTGCCTTAAATGAACTTGTTAGCACTTTCTTTTTTTTTCCTGAGAAAATTAACACCTTTCTACATTATTTTTTTAAAAAAATGCTAACAAGTGCTATTAGGGCATTGTTTAAGCATACTGCATACAAAGTAGTAACTTTAACATTAGAAATTGTGTAGTTGTGACTTTTACGCATGTTTAACTTGTATTTTCATGATAATTTTTTTTAATGGAAACAATGCCTTTAAGGCACTTTATTTATAGTTAGATAGGGGTGTCAACTTGATCCACCAAATCCATCCACCAAACAAATTTTTTGTTAATGGATTGGTTTTGGATTCAACCATTTAGAACAATGGATGGATTTGATCCATCCACCATATTTTAAAAGTCCATTGGATTATCTTTTTTTTTTAAAAACAAATCCATTGGATTATTTTAAATAATAAAAACAAGTTAATTTTAAAAAATAAAAATAAATTATTTACAAAAAAAATTATAAAAAAACTGAAATAATTGAAGGAAAAAAACAGGAGAACCACCGGTCAACGCCAGAGGTCCGCCGTGAACCACCGTCTGCCTCCGTAATCTTTGCCGGAGCTCCGGTCAACCGCTGACGGGATTCGCCGGAGCACCACTGTGTTCAACGCCGGTCAACGGATGGCCAACGCCGGTCAACGGATGGTCAACGGGTGGTCAACGACGATCAACAGTTGTGCACCACCACCTATTATTATATATTTAATTTTGTTTGGGCTGAGAGAAAAATCAAGTTTGGGCTTGATAATAAAATCTGTTTTGGGCTTAGACATGAATAAATAGGTTGGATATTTTTACTTTGACACCAATTAATTAACAAAATATTTATGAAATACAAATTAAATAAATAACACATTTTATTTGATGGATCGGATGGACAATCCATCCGTTAAAATCTAGTAAAGGATGAATTTGATGGTCAATATACTTAATGGATGTATGAGATGATCTTTTTTCAACAAAAAAATTAGTGGATTGTAATAGATTAATGAATTTCTTTTGATCCATCTATTAAGATCCAAATCCATATCCATCCATTTTGCCACCCTTATAGTTAGATAAAGAAAAGACATAAAGAACACACTACAAGTAGAGATGTGAGGAAGAAAACAAGCACACATATATTTTTTTATACCAGTTCACAAGAAGTTGTTGATACGTATAGTCATGTCCTTGTTATAGAGAAATTTTTTCTTCATCACTCGAAGGACTTAATCCACTATGAATTCGGGTATTCTCATTTCTAATATTGTTGATTATTCTAAACTTCCCCTTCAAGTTTGAACTTAAGGAATTGATTCACTAGAGGAATCCAGAAACTAATAAATTTACGATGCTAAATATTAACGACACATAATCGAAGGATGTACGTTTATGAGTTATACGATATGATTAAGTTGGTTGGTTTTTCTTTTCATCCCCTATTTAACTTCTTTTCATCATATCCCTTCTTGCTAGCTTGTGCTTGAACTAATTGGTCGCAATTATTTTTGAAATTTTTTCTCATTTAGGATTCAATGAACACATTATCTTTTTCACAAATCTTGTTATCAGTCAGAGTTTCACCACAACAAACTATTTGTTTTTTTTTTGTTTTATATTTATGATGCTTTGCACCCTGCTGAATAATCAATTACTACCATTTATTGATCTTCCATTTGCGACGTTCATATCGCCTTTGGAGAATTTTGGCAATCTCACTTTTATATCTTCTCTCCACCCCCTAACACTTCTGTAACATGTCACAATTTACAAACTTGTTTGGATGCAGTAGATGCATCAATCATGTCGAAGTTTGTTACACCTACACCTTTGAATATAAAACAATGGTTTGTCGTCCTTTTTCCTGGTCCCTTTGTACGAAACCTTTTGCTTCAGTTGCCTTCTTCCAACTCGGAGTAGTTGTTATAGACACTTTCCAACACTTCCTGAAAACCAAGAGGGTCTTTTATCAATAGGCTTCATCGTTTCCAATTTCTACCCTTTGTGTTTAATAATCGCCCATGAAGCCCATGATCGCTTCACTCGTTTTTAGGTCAAGAACAGAACGTAGAAGAAAGAACAACCAAACTTTGATGACACTTGTTAGAACTCAGAACTATTGAACATTCAATATGAAAAAAAAAAATGAAAAAATAGAGTTTTTTAATATTCACGGTATTTGTTGAGAGTGAAAAGTTAATTTTATTCAAACTATAAACTTGTATTTATTGACATATTGACATGGATAACTAACTACCACTTATTATTTTAATAAAACACTTATCACAAATTAACCAACTTGAATTACAGTACATTATAAGACGGACACCAAAATTAAGAATTTGCCTTCTTCTAAATAAATAAATGAAGGTTTTTGATAACAAGTGTCTTAAGGACATTGTTTAAGAACTCACAAAAAGAAAGTTTGTCTTGAAAATACAAGTCAAACATATATAAAAATCATAACTATATAATTTTTAATGCAAAAATTACTTATTTTGAATGCTTAAACAATGTTCTAAGGACATTTATTAACTTTTTCTACTCCCTCCGGTCCTTATTATAAGAAGAAAAACAAAAAAACATCAAAATCAATACACTCATTAATTAATGTAACTTTTTGAATATTTTTACAAATATACCCTCATAAAAAATTGTGAAGCATTAAATACACCCACTAATTTTAAAAAGACAAACATTAAATAAGGGGTATAAAAGTCTTTTAAACAATAACTACAACTTAAAAGTTGTGATATTTTCTTATAAATAGGACCAAAATTTTTTTTTGAAAATTTTCTTATATATAGGACCGGAGGGAGTATAAAAGAATACTAACAAGAATTTGCCTCAAATATGTTTTTTTTTGTGACTAAAATACATGTGCTAATTTACTGAGACGACTAATGACTGCCACGTGCATGTTAGCCAACATGTTTTTGTTTTTAGGATGAAAAACGTGAGGCCGTTACTCTTACAATTTCAGTTAATTCAGACTCAGTTTTATTTTAGAAATTGAATAGTCTCATCAACTAATGTTGAGAGTGTTGAGACTGTCCGTCAAAGTCAGCTACTTTTTGTAAGAAACTCTTCAACTCAATTTTATGGTAAAAAAAAAAAAGCATAATCGTAGTTAGAAATGGTGAGGTTTTTAGCGACAAAGGTACGTGGAAAACGGGTAATCATCTCAATCTCATGGTTTCGGTTGTGTCATGTGTGGGAAGTATTCATAATTTTCCTTTGTTTCTACCACGCCGATTAGGGGGGAAAAGACCAAACAAATCTTTTTTTTTTTTTTTTTGAGGGAGACCAAACAAATCTTCAGTAGTGGGTTCGTCCGTTGATATGGGTCTTGGCACTGGTCCCTGGGGACCTCAATAAGATATAAAGCTATTATTACATCTAGAGTACTAGTATAGTTGTAAAAATTGGTTTTTATTTCTAATAATATTTTTGATGAAAAGTAAATATTTCTTTTAATAGAAAAATGCCAAAAACCGTCCAATTTTCTGAGGCAAAAATTACCATAGGCACAAACAATCACATTCACATATAAAAGTAGCATTCTTGCTCAATCTCCATACAATAAGTCAAACAAATTTAACCTTCTAATTTAACCAGAAGCAGTAGTAATTCCAATTCGGCCAAATAATTTAAAACCTCACCGACTCCTTGCTGTAAGGCCACATGACATTGTTCCTTCCTCATCAGAGACGTTTATAGCCACTTCAAAATCCAAAATAAAAAACAAAATAGAAACAAATTACTACTTACCATTAAATTATTTAATGTAATTTATTTTATTTTTTCAATTTTTTAATAGAAATATTGTCTTTGTGTGTTCTTGATACCTTCCTTTTCACACTCTTCCCCTTAATATATAGACCCTCGAGCTCCTCAGTTTCCAATCCCTGTACTCTTCTCTTCTCTTCTCTCTCTCTCTTTTCTGAAACTTCTCTTTTTCCGCAAGGATTCTCTCCTTAATTAGCGGGATTCTCTTCAGTTCAGCTTCTCAAAACTCTTCTGCATTGTCATTTTTTTTTTCTTTTCACCTAACTGCATTCAACACATTTTTCATGGAAAAGCTAACACAACTCATTTCTATGCTTCCTCTGTTTTTTCTTCTACTTCCAACTTTATCCTTTGCTGGTGGCCATGACTATGGTCAAGCTCTAAGCAAGAGCATTATGTTCTTTGAAGCTCAGAGATCTGGTTATCTTCCTCATAACCAAAGAGTTTCATGGAGATCTCATTCTGGTCTTCAAGACGGTAAAGCAAGTGGGGTAAGTAAAAGTTTCTTTTTCAAATTCATTCATTCATATATATTTCTTTAATTTTTTTACAGTTTCTCATTCTAGTTGTTGAAATTTGCAGGTAGATCTAGTGGGTGGTTACTATGATGCAGGGGATAATGTGAAATTTGGGTTACCAATGGCATTTACTGTTACAATGATGTCATGGAGTATCATTGAATATGGTAAACAAATGGCTAGTAGTGGTGAACTTGGTCATGCCATGGAAGCTGTGAAATGGGGTACTGATTATTTCATCAAAGCTCATCCTCAACCTAATCTTCTCTATGGAGAGGTACTACTGCTACCTTCACACTTCACACTTTTCACTCTGTTTTTTGACCTTTTGTTTTCTAGTTTTTTGTTCAATCAACTTTTTCTTTTTCAAAAAGAAATATATAATATAGTATTCATGGGTTAGTCAAGTGTCTTTATTTTCCATTGAGTTAAAGTTGAATTTGGAAGTTTATAATAATATCGTTAATTTAATCGAGTTATTAATATTATTTATATATGTGAATAAAGAATGATGTTATTGTTTTGGGCATTTTGACAAATAGGTAGGAGATGGTAACACTGACCATAAGTGTTGGCAAAGACCGGAGGATATGACCACTGACCGACGCGCTTATAAGGTTGATCCGAGTAATCCCGGGTCGGATCTAGCCGGAGAAACCGCCGCCGCTATGGCTGCTGCTTCCATTGTCTTCCGTCGCTCTAACCCTGCCTATTCCAAAGAACTCCTCCGTCATGCCTATGAGGTTTCACTCTCACTCACACCATTCAACACTGTCCATATCATTTATTTATTTATGATTATTATTATTAAATTATTTATTTGTTTTTGGTTAACAAGTAGTAGGTTTTGGTTATGTGTGAAAACTAAAAAAAAAGTAAAATAGAGACATTATAAAGAGTAGTAAAAGATGAAGCATGGTGTGTATGAGTTGTTTCTTGTTACTCATAGCGGCAAATGTTGGTGAAACGGTTGAACTTGAAACTAATACTAATAGGCAGGCAGTTACTGGTACTACACTTTTATTTATGACTCTTCTGTCAGAGACGTTATTGCCATCAAATTGGGCTGCATGGGTCGGTAGAACTGCATTTATGGATTTAATAAACATAAATAAAAGTCTCTAAAGATTAAAAAAAAAACACATCTTTATTTTTGGAAGTAGATGAGATATTGGTGATCCAAAGATTTTAGTTTATTTTTATTAATAAAATTAAATTTTAAAATACAAGTAGTATATTTTTATCTTTTTGAATTTGTCTGTAAACATTAAAATCTCCTCAAGTGTACCTAATATTTGCTCACTGAAAAAGTAGGAGGATGGAGATAATATTTTTAGGGACCCATAAAAATACGTTTTGTACACTTGTGGAATTTTGTTTCTCACTTTTCTTTTGTCTTCTTCAGTCCTACTTTATTGAGCAAGAGTTCACTCAATTTAGGTTTTTTCTTAAAACAACTAAACAAGTGTAAAAGAGGCAAAATCCTCATTTAACCATTTCTCCTTTATATTATTTCCAACCCATAATAATGATAAAAATAATAAAGTTGTGGTCCAAAGCAAATAAATTTTTATATCTAAAAAATGAAAAGAGAAAAGAAAGACCGGGTTTTCATGCCTAGTGAAGGGGCACCTTTGTTGTGATGGTAAACGCTTTTGACCGTACATATTGATATCTGTGTGGAATTAGATCCTAACCTTCCCCTTGAAGAGATTCACAACACACAAAAAACGAAACTTCGTTATTTACCATTTTGTCATGACACGTGGATACACTGTCGGTGCTACCATTTTTTTTTTGTTTTCTTTTCCTTTTTGGGTCGAAATTACACTTATCACATTTGTTTGGTATCACTCATTTATTTACACTACCACAAGTGGGTCGTTACTTCCGCAACCATCAATATGGATATTGCTTGAACTATACTATCACATTAATATTGGACCTATTTTTCCGCTGTCATGTGCCTCTATTACAACCTTTTACACTAGCTCAATGCTGTTCCTGTTTCTGTCATTGTTTCTGATAGGTGAAGACACATGTTGCATTTAATTATTCATTTATGGCTATAGTTAGAGACTTGGATGAGTAATGAAGAAAGATCATAGATGCTTCTGAAATTCTATTTTACTGTCGCTCTAGATCTGAATCGAATTTACTCAGTTTTCGGGTATTTTAGTTCTAACATAATAAATGAGTATACCAAATACTACCAGTGTGTAGGTTGATTTAATTAATATATTTATCATTAGAGGAGCTTAATATTAATTAAATTATTTAATTAATGAAGATAATTGAACTTGATTGACCCCATTCTGTTTCCAGTTTCCACATGGAACCAGTAAACTGATTTGTCTCTGGTTTTGATAAATTATTGCAGTTGTTTGATTTTGCGGATAAATACAGAGGCAAATATGACAGCAGCATCACAGTTGCACAGAAGTACTACAGATCCATCAGTGGCTACAATGTAAGTGTTTCTGGTTCATTTGTGGACCAATACAAAAATTCAATTATTGCTTGAATATTAATAATTGAATGTCGGTAATTGTGCACGCAGGACGAATTGCTCTGGGCTGCTGCGTGGTTGTATCAAGCATCTAACAACCAATATTACTTGGATTACCTTGGTAGAAATGGTGACTCCATGGGTGGAACTGGTTGGCAAATGACTGAATTTAGTTGGGACGTTAAGTATCCTGGTGTTCAAACTTTAGTTGCTAAGGTAACATCAATTTTTTCAAAATATTGATATGATCGAATGCATTTATTGACAATGACGCATAATGTTCAAACACATATTGGCTAATGGCTAGTATGTATTATCAAACATCTGTGGCTAAACAGTTTTCTACTGTTTCTTGATGTGTAGTTCCTGATGCAAGGGAAAGCTGGTGTTCATGCACCTGTGTTTGAAAAATATCTGCAGAGGTCTGAGTATTTCATGTGTTCATGCATTGGAAAGGGTACTCGCAATGTTCAGAAGACGCCTGGTGGCCTAATATACCGTCAGAGATGGAACAACCTGCAATTTGCCACAAGTTCCTCCTTTTTAGCCACTGTCTATTCTGACTACCTTGCTTCTTCTGGTAGAAACTTGAAATGTGCTTCTGGAAATGTCCCTTCTTCCCAGCTTCTCTCCTTTGCAAAGTCTCAGGTAATTAATTCCATCTCATTTAATTCAACTTTGATGTTCCATTCCAATCATTAAAATTATTTAAGGTCTATGATGCGCAAACACTAGACACAACACATTGGCACCGCAACAAGTATGACACCAGACTCACATTTAATATGAAGTGTTGGTGCTACATATTTTAAGGGAGCTCAACAATTTGTGTTTAAAATTAATCTTCAGGTGGATTACATTCTTGGAGACAACCCAAGAGCTACAAGTTACATGGTTGGATATGGAAACAATTTCCCTCAAAGAGTTCACCACAGAGGTTCATCCATTGTGTCAATCAAGGCTAATCCAAAATTTGTCAGCTGTGTCGGAGGTTATGCTACTTGGTTTAGCAGCAAAAAGAGCAACACCAATATACTAATCGGTGCTATTGTTGGTGGACCTGATGCATATGATGACTTTGCTGATGAAAGAAAGAACTATGAACAAACAGAACCAGCAACCTACAACAATGCTCCTCTTATAGGTGTTCTTGCACGACTCAGTGGTGGTCATGGTGGCTATAACCAGCTCCTTCCAGGTATTGGCATCATTATCGTGAAATTTCTGCACCTCCTACTATAAATAAATCTTTTGGTGATAGTAAAAGTAATTGCGGTATAATTTCTTCCTTACAGTTGCTGTTCCAGTTCGTAAGCCTGTTGTTACCAAGCAACATTCATTCACCAAACCAAAGACAACTCCATCCCCAGGTACTGTTTGGTATATAGTAGCATATGGTTTGTTTAGTTATCTGAGAAATTAGACACCAAAATGACATGTTGAGATCAAAATCTAAGTGAGGAACTTCTCTTTTTCAGCTTCATGGTCAGGCCCAATTTCCATTCAGCAGAAAATGACCAGCTCTTGGGTTGCAAATGGAAGAACTTATTATAGATACTCAACAGTTGTGACTAACAAATCAACCAAGAATCTCAAGTCTCTCAATCTTTCAATATCCAAGCTTTATGGTCCAATCTGGGGACTCACAAAGTTTGGTGATTCATATACATTCCCAGCATGGATCAACTCATTGTCAGCAGGTAAAAGCCTTGAGTTTGTCTACATCCATTCTACCACTCCAGCAGATGTCTCAGTTGCGAACTACTCATTGGCCTGAATGATCGATTTGGTTTAAAAAGTCGGTCGCGAATGGTTTATTGCTTTCTTGTGTAATACGAAATGTGCAAATCTTCTCTTGGTGTCAAATCCTTTTCTTCTCTTGTTTATTTTGCGTTTCATTAGAATAGATAAAAAAATAGATAGATTATATAAGATGGAAGGAGCGGTGCAGAAAGGAGTGAAGAGACAAGAAAAGAGTGCTCATCCTCTTTCTTATCCGCTTTACAACTTATATACAGTGAGTAATACAAGACAGACAGACAACAGCGAGACAGTGATAGTTGAGAAGTTCAGAATTTAAATGAACTTCTTAACATGTTAGAGAAGAGTCATCACTTGTATTTTTTTTCTAAAGCTTTGGATGTCTTTTCTGTGTGATGTTATGCTTTGCAGCATTTGTACTCCATATATAAACAGTTTGTGCTATAGTATTATGTTTTTATGCTGTGCAATGCTTGTTTGGTTACTAGTATATGATTGCTAATTCAGTGCTTGATAAATTCCAACTTGAGATGTGAGGTCTAATGGAGACTGTATTTGAATCTGAATTCTAACATTACTCGATTTAGTTCCATGAAAAAAGTAATGCTAGATGCAAGTAGAGGCAATCCATTTGAAAAATAAATGTAGCAATATCAGATTGTTATTATCAGTCAATTAGTATTAAATACAACACAGTAAAAAAAGAATATAACAAAATCATTTTGTTGTCTTTGATTTATTCATGCTGTGAAATATTTTCACCACAGGGGATTCAAGCCCATAGAAAATCACTCGAGAGAATTGGCAACCTGTTACAAACTAAGATTCTTTCTGCAACTATAAGGTGTAGTAAAATCTCTTGGTAAAAGCAAATTATGAACTTGAGAACATAGAGACATGTCTGAAAACCAACTTTCATTAACATGGCATGGCATAGAAACCTACAAAAATGTATCGACAACAATCTAATCACAGGCAACTGCCCCTTACTGAGCGGACAATATTTTATCATCACTCGTGGTGGGCTTCAACACTGAGAGGATTGCAGATAAACTTTTTGTGTGGTGCTAGAAGAAACCTGAATAAGACTTGTCTAATATCAGAAAAATGTTTATGTTGAGATATATTGTTGGATTCATCAGCTGACGAAGATAGGTAGTAGATACACACATTTCTTAACCCAATTAACAGTATTAAAAAATTCCAGCTACCTGCCCACGAGTAATATGCCTTATTTACTCCCTGAAATCGAGGGTTATAGTAACATTAATTAATCTTGAAAAATATAAAACGTGATCTCTA
Source organism: Medicago ruthenica (assembly GCA_018208015.1). Lineage (NCBI taxonomy): Eukaryota > Viridiplantae > Streptophyta > Magnoliopsida > Fabales > Fabaceae > Medicago > Medicago ruthenica. The sequence continues at coordinate 93,331,121 of CM031374.1, forward strand.
ACTAAACTTTTCTTGTGTTATCATATTCTGACAAATCAACAATTTTTAACCTTTTTCTGGTCAACTTATTAAATTTAAGGAAATAAATGCAAAAGAAGTTTGGTAGTACAAATAAACCCGGAGGTAAATTATGGTGTAAATTAATCATGCAAGGTGCATATAGGATCACATGAAGCATAAAATTCTGCCTCAAAATTTAAATGCTCTTCATTTTAGGACCCTTAGATTTGAAAGCAAGAAGATTAACTAATATTGACACATTCTATTCCCTTCAGAAAAATTGAATCATTCTATTTTTTCCCCCAAAAGTAGGCATGGCAATGGGGCGGGGTGGGGACGGTATTTACCTTCTCTGTTCCCATACCTTACTCCCATATACTTACCCGTTACCCTACCCATACTCAGCGGGGATGAAAAATCGAATCTCATCCCTGTCCCCGACGGGTTCGGGTATCCCCGCCTCATCCTCATCCCTGCAGTGGATAATTTTTTTTAATAAAAATAAAAGTATTTTTCAGCCCCGAGCGCAATGTTGTAATGTTTTATCCAACAAAGAGATGATGGCAATCAATGACTTTATTGAAGGAGAAGAGAAAGGCTTAGAGTGTGAGATATGGAAGGAGAAAAGAGATAACTATGATAAGCGAGTGTCGTCTGAAAGACTGAGACTCTGACTGTGTGAGTGAAATGATTTAGAGTTTGAGTTTCTATTTATATAAAAGGGGTAATAAATTGATTTTCATTTGGACGGGTTTGGGTATGGGTTCGAGGTGGGTACATATATCCTCGTTACCCGTCCCGTATCCGTGTTTTAAAATCGGGAAAAACCCAAACCCAGTCAAAGCGGAAAAAACCCGTCAAATTAGGTTTGGTTCGGGCGGGTACCCGCGGGTATGAGTTTTATTGTCATGCCTACCCAAAAGTTTCTTTCCAGTATCAAACATGATACATCTCATGGTCAAGAAGGATTCAAACTTTTGTTCAGCATATTGTAACAGTCAAATCCGAAGTGTACCATTTTATTCAAACGATATTGGGTTAGTTAAGCACATCATTTGAGTCTGAAAAAAATGATTAACGTTTGATAAAAGATGAGATGAATTAATTAAAAAAAAACAGATAATTAATTAATTGAGGTAACCTGGCAGTGTGTTAAGGCCCAAATGGAATGACGAGGCCCATGTTGAGATGTTGAAAGAAGGAAGCTTCGTCCTGAATATAATAAAATAAAACAATCAAATCCCGATCCCATTATTCTAACAGTAACACCGCATCAAACTCAAGTCAGACTCACCTTCCATTTCATTTTTTCTAAATTCCAATTTCATTTCATAAAATCACAATAACAAGATGAATAGCGAAATCTCTTTGGTTGAACTTTGCATAGAAGCAGCTTGTAAGAACAAAGAAACCGTTGACAAATGGCGGTTACAGAGACGATCTCTCGATCGCTTACCTTCTCCTCTCGCCGACGCTCTTCTCCGCCGCCTCATCACTCGCCGTCTCCTCCATCCCTCTCTCCTCGAGGTTTTCAAACACAGTGTGGAAGAGGTTGATTTGAGAGGAGAAAACTCCGTCGATGCAGAATGGATGGCATATTTAGGAGCATTTCGCCATTTACAATATTTGAACCTTGCTGAATGTCATCGAATCAATTCTTCTGCTCTTTGGCCTATTTCAGGAATGAATAGCCTTAAAGAGTTGGATCTATCTAGATGCTCCAAATTTAATGATGCTGGAATTAATCACATCCTTTCTGTTCCTAATTTAGACAAGTTGCGCATTTCCAAAACCAGTGTCACTGCCAAAGGAGTCAAGCTTATTGCCTCTCTTAAACACTTATCTCTTCTTGACTTGGGCGGTTTGCCCGTCGATGATGCATCTTTAGCTTCGTTGCAGGTATATTTTTTTTCTGCTCACATTTGTGCTCTGCATTGTTCATGGTACCGTTGATTTTGATTGAGATGGATTTATGTGTACATTATGCTCTGCATTTAAATTCAAAATAATGTTTTGGTTTTCCCAAAATCAATATTTATTGTTTTCTTGTGTTGCTGTTATTATAAATAGTTTTTGAACTGTGGTTGTGTTGCTTATGTAGTGGTATGTATTCTTGAATTACTGGCCGAATTCACTGTTAGACTTGGTTGTTTGTTTTTCCATACAAGTCTGTGTTGCCAGTTCTCAAGTTTTAGTAATGTTGACACCTTGTCATTCTCTCCTTTGAAACACCTGTTCTAGGTACTGAAAAATCTACAACACATTGAACTCTGGGACAGTAAAATATCAAACCAAGGTGCTGCTGTTCTTAATATGTTCCCCAGGTTAACCCATCTAAATCTTGATTGGACTAGCGTCACAAAATTGCCTGATTTAACATCTCTTGAATGCCTTAACATGAGTAATTGCACTATTGACTCTATTCTCAAAGATGGTAAAGCTCCTTTGACAAAGCTTATTTTCTCTGGGTCTACATTCCTGAATGAAGCTGAAACCTTGTTGTATGCAAATACATATTTCCTGTCCTTTCTGGACTTGGCCCATACCGGACTTGACAAGTTCTTCTTCTTAAGTAAGCTGAAAGTAATAGAACATCTCAATCTCAGCTCATGTATGATGGATGATGATTCAGTTGAGATGGTTGCATGCATTGGTGGAAAGTTGAAAAGTCTGAATCTGAGTGGTACTTGGGTTAGCTCTGCTGGATTAGGGATTTTAGCTGGACATGTTCCCAATCTTGAAATTCTGTCACTATCTCAGACATCAGTCGATGATACTGCCCTCTTATATATCAGCATGATGCCTTCATTGAAGGATGTCGATCTGAGCAATACAAACATTAAAGGTATTTGATAACATGGCATAGTTATTACTGTTGTGAGTTTAAATAGTACTATTTCTGCAGCCGTTAATGAGTCTTTTTCTTTACCACGGAACAACTCAATAGTAAATTTTTGTGCTACATTTTCGCATTTTTGATGAAAAACATGACATCTTTGCTGATGAATATTCTCGTGAGGCTAAAGATTCCAAATTCTTCTGTTATATATTTTTGTTTTAATTTAACATTGATTGGCTCACAGATCTGGAAGTTTAATTTGGAACCCCGCTTAATTTTCTTATATAGCAAATCTTATCTATACTTAGACCAGCTATTCATCTTTTTTTGTATGTCCTGCATTAATATGTCAGGAGAAAACAACTCATTTGCCCATGTCGTGGCTTTTATTCAAGCTACCTTGTGGAATCAAGTGACCTTTGTTGGGTGTTTGCACATTAGATTTAAATAACTTCTTACAATCCTAGAAATCCATAATTACAGAAGAAAAAGAGACAGTCACACTCCATTAAAAAAAAAAGACAGTCACTCTAGGACAAGCATGTTTTCCATATTAAGAAATCTTAAAGTTTGACGTATATTAAGATAGTACTGCTGAGGCATGTAGTACCCGTATTAGACTATAATATGGGTTTTGGTACTGTTAACTATAGCAAGAAAATAATTAATATTTATATAAAATCTATCTTATAATTATTCCATACGAATTATTATTTCTCATCTTGTTTAATGAATCAATTATTTGGTCCCTTTGTTTCCAACCATCGATGCAGATTTGACCGGTTAAGCATTTAATTCAAGTTAATTGTTTCAATTAAACAAATTCTGGTTTTCTTGTATATGTGTTGTTCAAAATGTCTAAATACTGATTTCTTTCTTCAAGTTGATCTCTCTCAGTTTTTTCTGGTTTATCTTCATTTGCTGCCTGTAGTTTAATGCTTTGCCTATAACCTTCCTGTCTGTACTCTGGACTCAGGGTTTTTGCACCAGGGAAGTTCTGATTTGGATTCGCTCTCTCTAACGGCCCTACAAAATCTTAAACAATTACAAAGGTTGAATTTGGAGCACACTCAAGTCACCGATGAAGCTTTATTCCCTTTATCAATCTTCCAAGAACTGAGATATTTATCTCTTAAAAGTCCTTCACTTGCCGACATCTCACTTTACCATCTATCATCAGTTCCTAAGTTGACAAAGTTTAGTATTTGTGATGCGGTTTTGACAAATTATGCTTTTGATATGTTTAAGGCTCCTGAAACTCTTAAACTGATGGACCTCAGAGGTTGTTGGCTCTTGACAAAAGAAGCTATCGTATCATTCTGTAAAAATCACCCACAAATTGAGGTAAGGCATGAACTTGTTACTGTACTTCCTTTTGAAGAAAATGGACTTCATCATTCATCTCCATCTCGATTAACTTCAAAGACTATGCAAGCAGCTAGGAAGAAACAACAAACCTCCTTATCTCCAAATTTTGTAGGTAATTCCCATTACGTTTCTAATCTTTTGGTTGCTTATTTTTAAATGATTTATCTAATTATAAATTTTCATTTATTTTGACATAGATCAAAGGATGAAATATAGTAGAGATGAATTACTTGCATTGCAGTTTATGTCTTTGCCTCTTGCATCCAGTAGTGAAATAGACAACTCAATACTTGAGAAGCAATTGGATTGAATGTAGTAATCTCTTACCATGTAATTATCCGCTCCCATTGGATTGGTAATTTATTTTTTTTCATTGTACTCGTTGTATATTCAAATATTCTGGTATTTCAATATCATATAAATTTACTTTGTTTTTCCATTTATGCTGGATACATGCATTCAATGTAGTTCTATGGATCTGAAGTGGTTTTTTTTTTCCACCAAAATTTAGGTGCAACTCGTCTGCATAAGGTGAAAGCTGAATTATGTCAACTGAATGCGATTAAGTCGTATAGAGCTCTGGCTCAAACCTAACCTTGTATTGTGTACATGTAGATATGTAATGTGTATTAAGAGATGAATGTTTTTTTGTTGAGTGTTATCGCTGACACACATGGGGATTGGTTCCTCCTAGTTTCTTCAAGTTTCTAAATTTACTAGATTGCAATTATTTAGGGAGGATGGTCTTTGCTGAAAGGGATTGAGATTTCCTGTTGTCACGAAATCCCACATTTTATGGAGACGTGAATCGCAGAGCGGCTGAATAAGATCCGACGGTTCAAATCCCACAATCAAAGAGAATAGATGAGAAGTTGTTCCTTTTACCAAAGCTTCTGCCGTGTATGAAATTGTGTTCACTTCAGATTCCTTTCTCTCGCCTAACGGTGCATCAAAGTTCATAGTTTCCTACCTGAGGAAGAATTATGTTGTAGTTACAACCATTGCTAGCAGTGGAGTTGTTTGACGTGATGAGAAGCCGTGTTGCAGGGAAAGCTTGGAAGTTGGGAAATAAGAGGGAACTAGTTTACTATCCCCGCTAGAATTAGAACTAGAAGGATGTGGGAGAAACTATCATATTTTGTTTTTTATACATATCTCTCACTTCATAGGAAATAAATGTTTTTGAATGGGTTTTACATTAAATTTCATTTTTTGGGGGGTCTGTTTATTTTGTGAAATTTTTTAATGTTTGTGTTTGTCTTGTTAAAGAAGAGAAGAGATTCTTGAAGTGAATAATTGTCTTGCATCATCATTTTTATTATTTTCAGAAATGCAGTCACTAACTAGCTTTTTATCTCTTCTTTATCACAATGATTTATTTTTTTTTATAGGTAAAAGTTAGTTGTTAATATTGTTAGAGAGGAGGGAGGAAATGTTAGTAGCTGAGATTGAACCCTATATCTTCTCCTTAGCAGCAATGATTCACTTTAAAAGTCACTTATCTTGTTATCATTATCAAGAAGTTAAAATAAACGCATTTTAAAAAGATTTTTTTTTCTCACAAAGTAAATTACCAACTGAAAAAATTCCTTATTTCTCTTGTGTCTATTTCACATACAAGTAGAGCTAGGGTCCATCCTTTTGAGATTGTAGGATTATTTATTTATAGGATAGTTTAAGATGAATTATGTTTTTTTTCCAATTTAAAACTTTGATTAGATCAAATTTTCAGATCTGAAATTAATATTACATTTTTTAAAATTAACAATTATACAAGTATATACCGAGTTTTCAAACAAAAAAAACAACAATTATACAAGTATATATTATTTCGTGTAAATTTAGTATTACTACTATTACTTGACCTATAAAAAAAAATTAGTATTACTATTAATAGAAATATTTTAACAATCATACAAAAACAAATAACAAGAAGCTTTTTCTCATTACATTACACAAACGTTCTCGCTGCTATTGTAGGAAGTGATCCAGGAGAAAAGTGCAACAATATCGTCAACATCTTAAAGTCTTTTACCAAAATCGCAGACTCAAAGATTTGAATCAAGTAATTGAAAGTTGAAACACAAGTAAACAGAGATGTCAGTTTAAAAGAGAGAAAAAAAGATTCAACGTTCGATTTTCCTTTATACTAATTTTTGTAAGTTCAATACCAATTTTTGTAAGTTAGTTTGACGTTTAAAAAAAATATGAAAGAGTATTTTTTTTCTATCTTTACGGTTGAACAGCTATCCGTTGCAAATATATTAATTGCCATCTATAAAAAAAAAATTATACAGTAAAAAAAAAGGAATTAAATAAGTGCTTTTACATTGCCTCAAGAAAAAAAGTGTTATTGCATGAATAAAAGAAATCGTCTCCCATAGCATATACAAAAATGAGGTCCTCTTCTCTCTTAATATGATTCTTCGAAGGACATGCGTTTTGTATTGTTGATTGTTGAAGATCGTTTTTTGTATCTCTTTTATTAGAAATTAGAAGATCTACCATTAAGGAAATTGTCCATGAAGGGTTTATTGTTGCCTTTTGTTTAATAATTGACATTGCCTTTTATTGTCTGATTCTTCTTTTCCATTTTTGCAGATTTTGAAGCTTTGTCCGAGAGATAAAGATTTTTATTCGAGATAAAGACCATGAGGTAACTTTGTTTCATATTCGAGATAAAGACCATGTCGTAATACTATTGGAGATAATTAGTGGGAATAAGGTTAAGGGGTTTTATGACCCATAACACTCTCTCAACCTTTTTGGACATTTAAGTATAATTGTTATATAGTTTTACCTATTTGAATTGTGTCATATCATGACATATTCAAAGTTTGTAACTACATCAAATTTCACGGCTTTAAGATTGGAGACTCTGGATTGAAAACATACCATTGGAACTACTGGATACACATTTATTCGAGACGTGCATTTCTTCTGAAGTCATACGATGCATACATGTGGGGTTATTATGTCGGGTTATGTGGGCTCCGGGATTTATACTGGAAAAGAGTTCAACTGAAGCTACCTCTTTATCCTCAAATCAAATGTCACTTACAAATTTTGAGGCAGAATAGACTGCGAAGAATCAAACCAATAAAATGTGTATACTGATATAGCTTTCAAATTTAATGTTTATAAGTAATTTAAAAGAAAATAAATCTGTGAATATCTTTGTAGCTTCCATATGAACCTCTATATATAAAGACCAAAAGTTTGTTTCTCATGAACCTCTGTATACCTGTTGATGGTTTCCTTTGGATATTAATAGTTCATATCTATTGCAAGTCTCTTTAAAGCAAATTTTATTATGGGTAATCACTATCATTATCATAATCAAATTTTGCAGGACTCATTTTTGAATGCAACTCATATTTCCTTTCTTACTTTGTCGGTTTATATTTTGAGGCAATGTCAACTACATTTTCTCTATAATTTTTGTATTTTTCTTCTATTTATGCTTTTTAATGATTATTTGAATATGAACATTCCTAATGCTCGATTTCTTTTCAATTTCATGAGTGAAAGATGCAAATCCACACAGTATCAAAATAGCCGGATTTTGTGTTAAAAAACTCACCGTCATTTTAATAAGTTGTAAAATCAAACAGTTTGTGCAATATCACTTCCAATGTTATCATCTATCATTCATTAGGAACCACATCCATTTAAGTCCACTTGCAATATCTTACAGTTTAATTTAAGTCCAAAATTTTATTTTCCTCAAATGCGGAAGTTATATGTATTTGATTTAAGTATAAAATTTTATATTCCATAAACATGGGGCTATAATATTTAATTTATGTTTCAATATATTGGATATCCTCGAACATGGGGCTATAAGTATTCAATTTATGTTTCAATATATTGGATATATTTAAATAATATATACAATAAATTTTATTTATTAAATATCTAAATTTATATTCATTAATATTTTCTAGGCTAAAATATGTTTTTAGTCCCCGTAAATATGACTCGTTTTGCTTTTGGTCCTTAGTAAATTTTTTTTTAAAAAAACATCCTTGCAAATTTTCTGTCTTTTAAAAAAGTCCATGGCCCCACTTCAGTGATGATTTGGCATGGTTTCGCCCACGTGGCAGTTGCTGACTGTGCAACTTTTGCCACGTGGCGCTGATGTGGCATGCCACATAATATTAAATTTTAAAAAAAATAAAATTCTGAAAATTATTTTTAAAAATTTAAAAATATGAAAAAAAATAAAAAATCATAAAACATTTGAAATAGTTTTAAAATAGTTTCCGATTATATAGTTTAAAAAAAACTAAATTTTTGAAATATAAAAAAAAACAAAAATTATATAATTTTTTAAAAGCTGAATATAAATATTTCAAAATTAAAATATGAAAAATAATTTTTTTAAAAAACTTATATAATCTGAAAATTTATAATTTTCGGAAATTTTCGAATATATAATTTTTCAGATTTTGTTTTTCAAAATTTTTAATTTTAATTTTAGATAATTTATTCAGATTTTTTTCAATTTAAAAATTATTTTCAGATTTTTAGACTTTTCAATTTAAAAGACTTCTTTTTTTTTCAATTTAAAAATTATTTTCAGATTTTTAATTTAAAAAATAATTTTAAGGTTTTTTAATTGTTTTTTTATTTTTTAGGATTTTTTGGAAATTTCAGATTTTTTTTTTTAGGATTTTTTTGGAAATTTCAGCTTTTTAATTTTTTAAATATATTTTTCTGATTTTTTATTTCTAATTTTTAATTTTGAAAAGAATTTTTAAATTGTTTTTTATTTTTAAAATGTTTTTTAAGTTTTTAATTATGTGGCATGCCACGTCATCGCCACGTGGCAAAAGTTGCACAGTCAGCAACTTCCACGTGGCGAAAACCATGCCAAATCAGCTGTTAAGTGGGGTCAGGGACTTTTTTAAAAGACAGAAAATTTTGCAAGAGTGTTTTTAAATTTTTTTTTTACCAGGGACCAAAAGTAAAACGAGTCATATTTACGGGTACTAAAAGCATATTTTAGCCTATTTTCTATTAATTTCTTTTGTAGCGACATTTAGAGCCATCAAGAGATGTCGAACCTATTGTTGAGAAAGACTTTTTTTTATTAGTTTATCTTTTATCTATATAATATTTATTTTTGTGACTTTTAACTCTTGTGATTATTTGATCATTATTAGTCAATGTTGTGTAATGGAACTAAAGTAAGCTAAATGATATGTCATTGGTTAACATTTTGATTTGTAACAAGATACTCATTTAAAATATCTACGAATTATATTTTTTTTAAAGTATTCTGCATTATGTTTTAAGAATCAACATTTGGATATTACAATAAAACTCTTTTGATGATTATTTTCTACATGATGTTGTGTAATAAAACTCATTTTCGCCCCTGTGTTGCATGGGTTAAAGACTAGTTACATTACACAAACGCTCTCACAGCTATTGTAGGAAGTGATCCAGGAGAAAAGTGCAACAAAATCATCAACATCTTAAAGCCTTTTACCGAAATCGCAGACTCAAAGATTTGAATCAAGTAATTGAAAGTTGAAACACAGGTAAACAGAAATGTCAGTCTGAAAGAGAGAAAAAAAAGATTCAAAGTTTGATTTTCCTCGATACTAATTTTTGTAAGTTCGATACCAATTTTTGTAAGTTAGTTTGACATTTTAAAAAAATGTGAAAGAGTATTTTTTTCTATCTTTACAGTTGAACAGCTATCCGTTGCAAATATATTAATTGCCATCTATAAAAATATATATACAGTAAAAAAAGAATTAAATAAGTGTTTTTACATTGCCTCAACAAAAAAAGTGTCATTGCATGAATAAAAGAAATTGTCTCCCATAGCATATACAAAAATAATTTAAGTGGTTTTATTTGGCCGTCTTGTACATCTCGTCAATGATATTCTGTGCACAAAAATATTACAATCAGTACTGAAACAAGTATGTGCTTAAGTTTGTACAATAAATAAATAAATAAAAGGAGCAAAAGAAAATTGGTTTGACAAATTGAGAAGTTCAATGGAATTAGAAAGGTATTTTATGGGGCAACTTTATAAGTTGTACTTATGTCCTTGAATTTGCACTTAAGCTGTCAATTGTGACATTGAATTATAGTTCAAATGTCAAATTATCACAGTGATTAGTCAACTAAGTGAAACATAACATAATCCAAAATTTTAACAAGTTATACCTGGTAGTATTTAAGCAACTGCGGTCTCTTTTTCTTAAATGTTGGTGTGAGAAGATCACGTTCCATGTCAAATGGAACTGGATCAAGATGAACAACTTTAACAAACTCAAAACCTTTCAACTACAAAAAGAACAAAAATCAGGATCATCATAAAGCTTCAGGAGATTTACCTTATACATACTTATGATACTTGCAATGCTGACACTCATACAAAATGATTTTGATCCATCCAACTATTCAACTTAAGTAATTGTATTAATATTTAATATTTTAAAAAATTTCAAACAGATATGTGATTAAGTGGTTTTGTTTTCTACAATGTTAATTATTATAAATTTAAGATTAATGTGAGACTTTACCAACATGATATGATGCATATGCAAACTTTCAAGTGAGGTGTTCTCAAATTCATCAAGTTATAACAAATTAGAGAAATATTATCAGACATTAGCTAAATAGAACCTTCTTTTCCTTCGCAATCTTTAAGAGCTCTTCAAGGATGTAATGTTTCGTCTTTGAATCTTCACAGAGTGAATTAAAGTCCATCTTCATACCATTTGCTTGAGCCCATTCTTCAAGTGCTATCTTGCTTGGGTTAACAACAGCGACAAGGAAGTGCTCAAAACTGTTTCCATAGATCCATATCTAAAACAGAAAGATAAAACACAATATAAACATGTCACAAAACATTGTCTGCTAATGAAAAGAAGCTGAAATTAAACCTTTTAATATCATTATTCCACATATTTTCTTAACTCCTTTAAAGGAAAACAAATTCATTGCAAAATAGTGCTTCTAAACTATTCAAAGGGTTTAGAATACATACGGATTCAACAACATTAACTTGACCATAAATATTCTCCAGGTTTTCAACAGCAACGTATTCTCCTTGTGAAAGCTTAAATATATTCTTCTTTCGATCGATAATTTGCATGCTTCCATTAGGTTGCCACTCTCCAATATCTCCTATTTAATAGAACATGCATGAATAAAATGTGACTATGTACAACAAGTATAGATTATCTAAAGTTCAACTGAAAGAACCTGTATGGAACCATCCATCAATCATAACCTCTTTGGTGAGGTCTTCACGTTTGTGATACCCTGCAAAAACGGTACCACCCTTAATACAGATTTCTCCTCTTGGTTTGGTTGCAAGTGCATCATATCCCATTTCAGGTACAGACTCCAGACACACTTCCAAATATGGTAAAGGAGGTCCCACCGTACCAAGCATATTTATTTCGTTAGGTATTGTTACAAAGGATCCAGCACATGTTTCAGTAAGGCCTACAAAGGCCAAAATCAAGTCCATATTCAAAAAGAATCTTTTGCTGATTTAATACATCAATAATCACAGACATAAATGTAACAGAAGTTCATGATAGTCCAAATGTTGAGAAAGAACATACCATATCCTTGTAAGATATGAGCACAAGTCACAACACGCAGGAAACCTTCGACATGTTTCGATAGAGGCGCAGCTCCAGACAAAACAATACGTACACTACCCCCTAAAGCTTGTTTTACCTGATCATGTAGCAAAAACATTATTTTTAGTACAGAGCAATTTTGTTACAGTTATTGTTTGTTCGAACCAAGACGGTAGTGGATTAAAATATGTGAAACTACAATCACCTTACTGAATACATGTTTGTCCATTAATGGAGCTGCCGATTCATGTTTTTGCCCTCTTTTCATGTTATGCAACTTGCTGCAACATATTTCATAGTTTATATTATCAGAACATTGCAAAGCATCATCATCTTCTAAATGAGATTTTGTGTGCTTTGATTTACATAGGAACACTCATACAATAATGAGTCATATTTCCATCATTTAAAACACATTACTTACTATGTGTAGGCCCAATTAAACATTGTCTGTTTCACAAAGCCCCCATTATTAATCTTCTGTGTCAAACCTGTATAACAGATGGAGGTTGAGATTTTCATTGCATTATTATTATTATTGTTGTTGTTGTTGTTGTTGTTGTTGTTGTTGGTGAGAGGAAAAATTGTTCAAAGAGATGGATATTAGAATAAGGAATTCAATAAAAAGACCACTTCAGTGACTAATAAGAACTATCTTAAAAGTATAGTTTTGTTCTTCATGAAATCATAATTTTCTCACAAGCATCACATGGTGTAGGAAAGATCACTAAACTGTAAACAACGACAAAAACTTACCTGTGTACACTCTATCAAGCACACGGGGAACGGCACAAAAAATAGTTGGTTTTAACTCAGCAATGTCATCCATCAACAATTTGATATCCTGCAGCCAGATAGAATAAATAGTGTTCATATTAATATCAAATACAATTTGACTTACTTGATATTAAATTTAAGAAAATCCAATATACTGTAATCACATCAAGCCTTCATTCAGTAATGAAAGATTTATAACCTATATACATATACTAACCCCTCGCCAGAAACCTAATGCAGCACCACTCCATATGATTCCCTCTTCAATAATCCTGTCAAAGATGTGTGCAAGTGGAAGGTATGCAACTGCAAGCAGAGACAAAAGAAGAGGGATATTAGGAATGCAACTGCAAGCAGAGACAACCGATAGCGGCACACAACGGTGTTGCGAAATTTGAATAAATTGTTACTGTTCCACGATACGTTATTTAGTACAAAATATTGTCAAACAGCGGCTGTAGCGGCGCTATAGCATTGTTGTGCAGCAGGATTTGATCAAACTGCTCAAGATTCATATTAGAAGACCAAAATGCTTACTTAAATGGAAAGATGTAGGCATTTTAGGAGTCCATTGTATGTTCATATAATTGCAAGAAAAATATGTGTTAATAGAAAACTACTTACTTGTTCATTGCAGCCACCTAGTATCTGCTTCATCCCAGATAAGAGTGTAATAATGTTCTCATTGGATATCAATACTCCCTTGGGATCACCGGTTGTTCCACTTGTGTACATTATTGTACATATGTCGCTTTTCTTTTTTACAGGAAGATCAAAATTCTTATCATGACCCTGTGACATACATTAAAAAACTCGAATGAGCAATCCAACCACAAAATATCAATAAAACAATCGTAACGCATAACTTCCTCTTGTCATTTCTGGACTGAGTGTTAGAAACAAAACTTGCAATGCAAGAAGTGTATCTAATATTTTGTGATGCAGCCAAGTAATTTTTTTTTTGCCAAGTAATTCTAGAAGGAACTTTTTCATGTCAAATTTGCAACAGATAGGAGGAAAAAGAGTGATAATAACCCACCACTTCTAAAAATTCATCCCATGGATATATTTTCAACCCAAACTTCTCAACTTCTTGCTTTTGTTCTGCAGAAACCTTTCCAAAGCTCACAAGTGCTACACAAAATAGATTAAATAAATAAACAAATAAAGGTAGTTGCTTCTTTCATTTTAGGAAAGGAATTAATGGAGAAAATCAATGAAACTTACTCTTGAGATACTCTGCTGCCTTTGGAAATGTCTTCAATAGCTGAAAAGTTTCAGAAAAAATATATGCCTTAGTTATAGAAATTGCAGATCACACTTTCTAATCCTTCCTAATAATAAATTGCTACCACATAGATCATAAATTCAATAGATGAACCTCAGGTATCTTCTTTTCTTCAACAAATGCTATTGAGACCTCTGCATGAGATATAATAAACTCCACAGCCCCGACACCTAAATTAACATTTGGAAAATAAATATTAAAATTGGTAACACAATATAGGTAGATAAATGCCAAAGAAGGTGGGATCATACCTAAGGTATCATATAAAGGAACACAATAAAGTCCATGAGCATTGCAGGCCTGAAATTATCTTAAAATATGTAAGAACATGTTGAGTTAAAAGGATAATAGAAGCTAGCTTAGCAACACTAAAATTGACCATCACTATTGGTGACAAAGGATGTCCAAGAAATAACTAAATAATGGAACCAAACTTTCCATAAGAACAAATATTCAATAGATGAAACAAAGTTTCAATTTTAAAAAAGCCTTGTTTTCCTTCTGTTGTGAATTCCGACTCAAAATCACACCAATAAATCTATGATGTGTGGAGCAAATAAAAGTAGTAACGAATATCAAAGTAACCACAAGCAACAATAACAATAACAAACCTAGATTTAATCTAGGAATCAAGTGAAAAGCACAAAGCCACAAGCAAAAGATGAAAAGAGAAGAGAAACAAACACACCAAGAAATGTTTACCTAGTTCGGTCCAAATTGACCTACTCTAAGGGAGAGATTGATCTCTTCAATCCACTATCAATGAGTTCTTACAAACAGATATAAAAGGGTTACAATAAATTAGCTTCAACAAACTCACAAAGAACAATCCCTAATTTCTACCCTTTTTTCAATCTCAACAATGAACAAGACACTCAATAATTTTCATTCACTCAAGGTGTTTACAAATGTTTCCCAACCCAAAAGAATCTCTCAAGAGAACCCTAATCAAAGACCCTCAACCCTAAAATTACCTCCTTTGATTTCTCAAGTTTCTCTCTCTTAAAGCCATCAATTTAGAGTCAAGGTGGATAAATGTTGAATATTGACTCAAAATTGGATGTTTGAAGTGGTGCCAAAATCGTGGCACGATTTTGGCTTTGTCCAGGAACTGTTCGGTTCGCATTTTTTCGGAGCACGATGGCAGTTTATTGGGGCACGATTTCTGGATAACTTTCAGATAGTACAATACTATCTGCGTGATCGGGGCAATGATATGTGGCATCGGGGCACGATTTGTTCGAATCCTGAACACTATTTAAGACTTCATTCTTCATGTTTTGGTGAGGCTTCAAGAGATAGAAACTTGGGAAATCAAAGGAGGTAACTTTAGGGTTGAGGGTCTTTGATTAGGGTTTTCTTGAGAGGTTCTCTTGAGTTAGGAAACATTTGTAAACACCTTGGGTGAGTGAAAATTATTGAGTGTCTTGTTCATTGGTGAGATTGGAAAAAGGGTAGAAATTAGGGTTTGTTCTATGTGAGCTTGTTGAAACTAATTTCTTGTAACCATTTTATATCTCTTTGTAAGAACTCATTGATAGTGGATTGAAGAGATCAATCTCTCTCCCAGAGTAGGTCAATTTGGACCGAACTGGTTAAACATTTTTTGGTGTGTTTATTTCTCTTCTCTCTTTATCTTTTGCTTGTGGTTTTGTGTTTTTCACTTGATTCCTAGATTAATCTAGGTTTGTTATTGTTGTTGTTGCTTGTGGTTACTTTGATATTGGTTACTACTTTCCTTTTGCTCCACGCATCATAGATTTATTGGTGTGATTTTGAGTCCGAATTCACAACAATTGTCGCCCACCGTGAGGCAAAGGAGTGAATTGGTTAAGTGAGTACCATGAGTTCAAAGTGGGATATTGAGAAGTTCAGCGGAAGCAACGATTTTGGGTTATGGAAGGTGAAGATGCAAGCGGTTTTGATACAACAAAAGTGTGAAAAAGCTTTGAAGGGTGAAGGTTTGTTACCGGTCACCATGTCACAAGCGGAGAAGACCGAGATGGTGGACAAGTCTAGGAGTGCTATTGTCTTGTGCCTCGGGGATAAAATTTTGAGGGATGTCGCGAAGGAACCTACCGCGGCATCAATGTGGTCAAAGTTGGAGTCATTGTATATGACCAAGTCTAGGCAAATTCCTAAAGCAACAACTCTACTAATTTAAGATGGTGGAGTTAAAGACCGTCACGGAGCAATTAACGGAGTTCAACAAAATCCTTGATGATTTGGAGAACATTGAGGTGTATCTTGAGGATGAAGACAAAGCTATACTCTTGTTGTGTTCTCTACCGAGATCATTTGAATCCTTCAAAGATACCATGTTCTCTGACAAAGAAGGCATTGTCACCTTGGAAGAAGTCCAGGCGGCTTTAAGAACCAAGGAGTTGACCAAGTCCAAGAACTTGAGAGCGGATGAAAACAGTGAAGGCCTAAGTGTTTCAAGAGGGAATGGTGGAGGTAGAGGTAACCGAGGAAGCTCAAAGAGCGGTAACAAGTCAAAGTATAAGTGCTTTAAGTGTCACAAGATGGGTCACTTCAAGAGGGATTGTCTGGAGGACAATGATAACTCCGCGCAAGTTGTCTCCGAGGATTATGAGGATGTGGGTGCTTTGGTTGTGTGTTCTTGGGAGGATGAAGAAGGTGATGTTTGTCACCTTGGAATTGATGCCTTATACAGTGGTGATCGTCTGGAGAGAAACACTCAACACCTTCCATTTTCAAAATGGATCATAAACAGACTAGAACAATCACATTATTACATTAACAATATATTAAAAAAAATATAAATATACAACACAAAAGTACGAGCAAATATCAACGTATAACTACAACTGAAACCTTCAAAGAGCAGAGTAAAAAGAAAAATCATATGCAAAGAAGATAACATGAATAAATAAATAAGTTCAAAATAAAATGTACCTCCATGCTCATAATCCATTCCGGACAATTGGCACCATAAATGCCGCATTTTACTCCCTAAAACAAGCAATATATATATTTAGCTTGCATACACACAATACAAGAAAAGATAATATTATGGGTGTGTTTCGTAAAAATAAGCTATAAGCTAGCTGATAGCTGAAAAGCTAGCTTGTAGCTGATAGCTTATAACTTATAGCTGGAAAAAAAACTCGCTTATTAAAATTAATGTGTTTTGTAAAATTAGTTGTTGAAGTGACTGATAAATATAAAATGACATAAAAGTACATATCTATTTTATTTTTTATTTTGTTTATAAACAATTTTACTTAATATATTTATTTTTAAATATTTTAATTAATTTCATCTTTAAAATGGTAAATGTGGTATATAAATTAAATTGTGATTTTTGTGTAATTAAACTTTTTAACTTTGATAATATATATATATATATATATTAAAAGAACTTTTATATAATATATCTTTTTATTTTTTGAAAATTATATAGTTTTATTTGAAATTATAAATAATATATAAACTAATAGAATGTAAAAGGATCTATATATAAAAGGAAAAAAGAAAGTGCTTGGCTGTTCAGCAAACCGGAAAAGAAAAAAAGATTGGCAGTTACTTTGATAACGTGGGTTTAGTGGTCATTTGTTTAAAAAATAATAAAATAAAAATAAAGGTTAAAAATGGAAGAAAATGTCAAAAGCTATAAGCTATAAGCTCAAAAGCTACTTGAAATAGCATATGGAAAAAAGCTATAAGCGAATGAAAAAAGCTTGTTACCAAACACATCTAGTTTTATCAAACAAGCTTATAAGCTAATCCAAAAAGCTATAAGCTAGCTTATTTGTGTTACCAAACACAACCTATGAGGCAAAAGATCCCATAGTCCTTCATGACCAAGCTGTTCATGAAGATCTCAAAGTATAATAGCAAGAATATATAATTGTAAAAGAGAGAGAAATTAAGAGAATTTTGAATTGGTTTTTGGTATGCGAAACAATGCGTCACAAATAACCGAAGAAGTGAGCAACACATTATGTAGCGAGAATCCAGGAATTGCAGTGACAAATCAAAGAAGATAAAAGAGCATTGTTTGGATTGATTTATTTCAACTGATCTACTGACATAAACACTTGTGAGAGTTTATAACAACTTATGATTGTTAGATAATAAAATATTGGACTTAAGTTATTCGGCTTTGTATTTCTAGGTTTTGCTATATAATCTCTCGTGACTCTATTTTTATATGCTATGCCATTTGATATTTTATGAAACTCTAGCGGCCGCCTTTGTTTTGTTATTCTCTCCGAACCTACATTGATAACAATGACATGTCTATAAGCTGATTTCTGATTATTTCTATTAGTTCTCAAGGATGGCACATGAAAACAGCTCATAACTCATGATACCAGTTTGACTTTATAGTATTTTTTGTTTTCGAAATTGCTAATACATAAGCACTTATATGATAAGCTATGATGCTATAAACGCTTTATTAAACTGTTTATCCAAACATGGCCTATGCAAAAATAATGAGAAAAAGAGAAAGCAATCCTCAAGAGGAAGCACATGTGACTTACTTCCCCATAACCACAAGCACGAATGGACTTTCCAATTTTGACCATCAAGTCATACACTTCTTTGTAAGTTTGCCACTTGAATTTGCCAGGCTACAAGACTGTGACAAAATTAAACAAGTAACAACAAATTTGCATAATGACAAAAATGAAAGAAAGGGAAAAGAGTGTTTACATTCTCATTCACTATTTCACGGCGACCAAGCATTGGATTTGTTGGATGCTTCTCAACAGCAGTCCTGTATAACCGTCAAAAACAATCAGAACTAAATTAATTTGTTAATTCTCTTATGAAATCTTATGAATCACTAAAACATACACGGACACGACATTGACATGTCGACATGACATATGTAAAAATTTGAGCTAAAATTGAATGATCGAATGTATCTATATGTGTTGATGTTATGTTGGTGTCGGACACGGCACACTTTCAATCAGTAGAAAAGCACAACGATCACCCATTTCATGTGTCCCTCAGTGTGTATGTGCAATTTTTCTCATTGTCTTTTTTTGAAAAGTACTATATCAATTCTAACCATTGTTACCTTCTGCAGCATTTGTTTGACACATCAATCGTGTGGTGTCATGTTCATCAGACTCATTTTTAGTTGTATATTACAATTGTTTAGATCTTTTTTCCTGTTCTAATACATAAATGACAATATATCACTATCTTTACACTCATTCTACCCTTTAAAATATTAATTTTATGTTTTTCCATACTCTCTTTTGATTTTTAAAGGTAGCAAGATTTTCCTATTTGTAATTGTCTCTACTTACATGCTACTATTTTTTAGATGAAATCTACATATATCTTCCTATCAAAGTAATCTTAATTCAAGATAGAACAAACAAAATATGACTTGTTTTCAAGAGATTTATTTTTCAAAAGAGATCCAACCAGAGATCTCTCACCGATTTCAACCTCACTGCCTCTACATTGCCAAATTAATAACGTGAACAATTGATTGACATAGACATTTTAGATGTTGTGACAAGTAGAAATGAAAATAATATTGTGATCTATGAAAATATATATGAGAATGAAATGAAAGAGACCTGAAAACATCCCAACATGTATTGAGACCTTGAATGGAAGGAGGAGAGACATCCTTAGTGAAACAGCTACGATACACAGGACCCATAGATGGCCTACCATCTTTGGCATCTCTAGCTTTCTCAACCTCAACAATGAATGATTTATCTTCAGCCATTAATTAATTAAATGTTTCTCTCTTTCAATGAAATGGAATGAAGCTAAACGGAAACAAAGAAAAAGAAATAGGGTTCGTGATCAACTGAATATTCGACAACTTGGTGCTGCATGTAATGTGTTGTGTTACGCTCTAAGTTGTTACGGTTACGATTGGTCAACAATTTCAGATCATTAATGTTACACTTTTTTTTCCCTTACCTAGCACTTTTTTTTTATTTATGAATAAAAGTTGGTAGCTTCTACATTACATTAACAAATTGAAGATGATACAAAAAAAAAACAAATTGAAGAATTTTATTTTTAGAAGAAAATTAGATTAAGGGACACACCTATGTGTGTCTTTCCTAATTTAAAGATTATACGGATAAAAATATATATTAGTTTTAAAATTCCCTTCCGCATGTGACGTATATGTAATTAAAATTTGTCCCTTCTCCCCTGGTTTGAACCGAACATATATGTTAGGAAATTTCTTTCCTCCTCTTCGTTATAATCCCTCCTCGTCTCAACTGAACCGAACCAAACAGACCCTTGGCAACAAACAGAGAACAACTATTGTCGGTTTGTGCTTGGTCGGTTGAACGCTCTTAGGGGGGTGTATTGAATTAAGATTCTACGAGATTTTAAAAGACTTTTTTATTATGAAAAAGTCTTGTGCTATTCAATCAAGACTCTTTGCAACTTAAAAAAGGTCTTTTGGTATTCAATCAAGACTCTTGTCATTTAAAAAAAGTCTTGTGGTATTCAATCAAGACTCTTTATCACTTAAAAAAAAGTCTTGTGGTATTCAAAATCATTCAAATTTCGAAGGATTGTAATAAATTGGATTTTGATGGATTGGTGGGATTTTTAGTGAAATTTTAGCATGAAAATCTTTATGAAAACATGGATTTCTTAAGATTGTTTTTTTTAAGATTTTACTATTCTCGCCTCCCTTTCTCTCTCTCCTCTCTCTCTCTCTCCTTCCTCTCTCTCCTCTCTCTCTCTCTCTCTCTCTCTCTCTCTCTTCCCCCTTCTCTCTCTTTCCTCCCTTCTCTCCACCTCTCTTCTCCTCTCCCTCCTCTCTCTTCCCCTTCTCCTTTATCTCTCTCTCTCTCTATCTCCCTCATAAAAAAATAAAGTAAAATAAATAAAAGAGTCTGTATTGAGAATATTGTGAAAGAGAGTGTGTTATGATCATTTTTTTCAATGAGTCTTTAAAAATTCATAAAATCTTTTGAAATCTATATAAAATCATTTGAAATCCTTTAAAATCTTATGAGTTAAATCCATTGAAATCTAAATTGTAAATCTCAATAGTCTTTAAAATCATCAAAGTCATTAAAATCCTGCAAAGTCTTTTAAAATCCTTAAGACTTTTTTAAACAAAAATTGTCTTTTAAAATTTTAATCCAATACATCCCCCTTAGTCAATACACAAGCTTAATTTCTTTCTCAAATCATTTCTTTCTGTCCTATCTGCTCTCATTTCAGAATGCTGAGAGATCTAGAAGATTACTACTACACTGATTCTCTTCTTGTACACATAGCATAACAAGTATATTGCAGCATAGGTAAAGATTTTCCATGCATTAAAATACAGCTAGCCTGTGCTAGGAATGGAAATCTCGGTTAGATTTGAATCGACCAAGAACTGGCAGCAGGTCAAGCATACTATTATTCTGAAAGTGACACCATAAAATTATCAATTGAACCATCTCGTCAGTTGCCATATCGACCTCTTCCCCATGGAGGCCTCCGGTTACCAGCTCCATTGTTCTGCACAGCATTGTTCTGCCTTGTGAAAGCTTTCATTCTTTGCTCCTTCATGTTTGCAAACAGTGAATCTAATGTCTGAGACCTTTGGTTTGGCTTTATATTGTCACCCGGCTGCTGCTGATGATAATGACTGTTGCTGCTGCTGAGGGGGAGGCAGTGGCTGTGACACAGTTCACAAAAAAAATGAAGCTTTGCACATCAATAATCTTAATCTTATGACTATGAATATTAAAAGAAGACACTTCAATTCAGCTCCACAACCAATTCTTTTCTAGTTTCTGATGATATTAAGTTTGACCTAATCACCATAAACGTGAATGGTAACTCTACTAATCCTTCAAAACACCTTCCTTATACCTTCAAGTTTTTACAACCTTATAAAACAAATGAGGGCATCATCATGGTTACACATGTTAAAAACCCAATTCAATTCAGAATTGCTAGGCACAGAGACAGACACCTTAAAGGAACCTTCACCTAGTATCGGTTGTATTCACTGAAAGTATTCTTTCCATGAAGATGTTACAATCAGGGTTAAATGTATGTTTAGTCCTGTAAAATACTTAACATTAAAGTTTAGCCCCTATAGTTTTTTTTTTTTTTTTTTCAGTTTAAGTTCCCACAGGGATTAAAAGATTTTTAATAACAAATGCAACATACAGAGCTAGACAACAGACACATGAGCAGAAAAGAAAATTGCCACACCTTAGCAGAAAAACCTCCACCAGCTGCCCTTCTCTGATTCGCATGGACATGGAACCTGCAGCCAGAAAGAAAATAAAATAATTGAAGAGCAGAAACAAGATATATGTTCCAGATATTCCCAAGAGCATTGACTAGCATTTTACATGCTCAGTACCAATGATAGTTTTTAGTAGAAAAGTATAAACACTGCCCACTAACACCTCACTTGGAAAAATGCTGATACTCTTATTCTATATATGCCATATAAAAAGAAAAAAGAAATAATTTAACGACAGAGATCCCAAATTTGAAGATCAACTATGGGAACAACTTCGAAATTTCCCCAGAAATCTCCCAACTGCAACAAGAACAGGAGTTTGTGCGATCAGTGTCCAACAACTTGTACGACGCTTAGTAAATACCACATCTGTTTACTACCATGGAGTTGTGCTAGCATTGCCCAACTTATATGAAACTTATTATACTGCGGAGGTTGTCAATTAAGTAGACCAATTGAAAAGACCGTAACCAATTGAAAAGACTGTAAGGCTTCTAATATGACTTCTTCATAAGTACCACATTTGCTATATTGCCGCAGGCTTGGTAACTCCGGCACCATTTAACCACCAGCAAAAACCATATGCACCTTGTTTAGTTCTAAAAAGAGCTTGCATTGAAACAAATGTTTAGAGAGCAACATCTTCCCATCGCAATGCTTATCAGACACAGAAATAGACCACCTGACTTGGCTTGATTGCCAATAACAAAATGTATGAACAGGACAAGGTTAATGGAAAATATAACCAACAATAGTCATGGCCTTGCAACTCATAATGGGAAAATGAGTCTAAAATAAGGAGACCGACTAACTATACACGTGTGTAATGATAATGTGAGCTTTATCCCTTTGAACTAACAAAGGCTGACAATGAAAGGTTCTTAGTTAGTAGCTACCATACAAACTGAATGACTGCAGAGTTGTCTCTCAGTATACAAACCAACCACTAAATAAGAGTAACGATATCACCCTGTCTTTTTGTGCATGTCTAATGGTACCAAGGGCGAAGTTAGGGAAACGATAGTGTTGTGGCCCCTCAACGTTTTAAACTTCACTTGATTATGTAGTATAAAAATTATTGTGCCCCATCCAGGTTCTAGTACTACATTTTTGTCATACTAAAGTTGGTATCATTTAGCGTCTGATAGGTGATGCTCCCCCCTCAAGTCAGATTTATGATCGCCCTTGAATGGTAACAGCCCCCCTCATGACGAGAATCAGATGCATTGGGAAGAAGAATCTTAAGCTATCATTCCTAGCAACATGCTTCTGACAAAACATGTTTCTTCGAACTAGCAATCCCTTTGCATCACCAGCCTGCTCAAGCAACATAACTCCACTTATGTAGGATGAACATCCATACTCCATAGTACATTAGAAATCAACCCACTCAAACCATGATGTATGCAGAATATAGTTACTATGATATAATAATACAAGCACTTCATAATTCCATTAACATGTGACTGGGTCTCAATTCATTCATAATATCAAACCGATTCCTTTTGCAGAGGAAAAAATCTTATATATGAGAGGCACATTTATGATGTCATCAATATCATTGATGGATCATGAGTTACCTGCAATGATGCACCAATTTACAAATATAGTTTAGCCACAGATCTCAACCACATCATTCAAACTTAAAACGTTCAGTTCAGCAGCAACTTTCTCTCATGTTATGGTACCTAACACCCGTGCATATAAGAATAAAAGTAAAACATAATACCTTGTTTTATTCCAGTTAGCCATCTGATTACGATTAGCAGCTCCATAGTGCAGAGGAGCAGCAACAGCTTTTCGTGCAACCTCGGTTGCAAAGGGAAATTGGTTTCCCTGAAAATTCGACCTTCTTATTGCAAGAACTCCCTGATCACCACCACATTTAAACAAGTTCATATTGGAAATATTAATATGTGCACATAAAAATACATAATATACGCTTAAAATGACTATGTTTCATATACATACTTGTCTAAGAGAAGATGTCGACTCCATATAACGCCGCGCTTTCAAAGACTTGTCTTGTGCAAGAGTGTTTGAAAACTTTTTGCTCTTGTTCTGCAAACATACATAAGAATCGAGCAAAATAATAACTATTATGAAACACTGACTCCGACGCGGAAACAACACCGACACTTCTACACCAATCAAAATAATAACTATTTCATTGAAGAAAAAAAAATTAAAACAAGATTGGATGGTTATTCCTCTCAAAAAAAAGATTGGATGGTTATTATTTTGGGCACTTGTCTTAATTGTCCAACATGTGTCGTATGAGTGGCAATAAATGTGTTGAAGCAACGAAAGAAACAAATTTGTTGGGACACTTGTGTGAGCTGGTCACATAGGAGTATCATGTGAGTGTCACACACCGCGACACCTATTAAACACCATGAATATCACGCTAGGAGACAAATAAGCAAACTAATGTTCCAAGGGAAAACACTTACCGAAACCCTTGTTTGCTTCATAGTTTTAGGGTCTTTAGACATTTTGATTATATCATCTGTGAACACCAACATAAAATATATCAAAAACAATATAAAAAGGGTCTTATATGAATGAAAGTAAAAAAGCATACCTAGTGTCATGTCCATCTTCTTCTCTGTAAGAGCAACAAATTCGGTGGTAAGTGGTTTAGCTACCATCTTCTTCTGAAATAAAAGCATAAAGATGATGTCGATTAAAAGTATTGATATATTAATTAATGAAAAGAATCTGTTCTAGGGTTTGAAAGAACGCATACGATACGATAAACGTGAGGGTGAGTAAAATAAACATTGAGAGAAAGGGATGAATAAAAAAAGGAGAGAAAGCTTACAGTTGGGAAATCGAATCAACTGTTAGTGTCACGGTCCGTATTGGATTGGACTTGGCGAAGAAGGAAGAAGCATACAGTGAGGTGAAGTGAAGGTTTATAAAGAATTTTATACGCGTTATATACACGCAAGATTGGGGAGATTGTTATTTAATTAAATCACAAACTATCGGGTAAGATTAATAACATAAGTGATAATTTTTGGGGTTAATATGTCTTTACCTCTGTAATTTGAGCGAATTCTGGTTTACCCCCTATAAAAAAAAAAGTTAGATTTCAACCTTGTAAAATTAAGATTCTCTGTTTTACACCCCTGACCTCATCTGACACATATCAGGGGCTGATGTGGCATGCCACTTTGTAATTAATTTAATTTTTCATTTTTTTAAAGGATGCCACATGTGTAATTAATCCATGTCATTAATAATTAAAATTAAAAAAACATAAAATAATTAAAATAAATAACCAAAAAAAAAGAAAAACATTAAAAAAAATCATAAAAAAAAAACTTTTTTCAAAAATTTAAAAAATCAGAAAAAAAAATATTTTTTTTTTCAAAAATTTAAAATATTTTAAAAAGAATTTTTTCTAAAAAAAATCAAAATTCTGGAAAACCCATCCCAACCACCACCCGAATCCTCATCCTCCACCACCCTCAAGAAGCCAAACACAAACTCTCCACCACTCCAATCCTCACCAAATCCCTCCTCAATGCCACCTCCATCACCAGTCGCCGCCTCCGCCGCTTCCTCACTGGCAATCAACATCTCCGGCTTCAAACCATCGGAGCTGAAACGCAACAGTGACGACGGCCTGGTGTTGATCGCATTCGACGCGACGTGGAAACACGCGAGGGAGATGGTGAAGGCAAGCGAGGGGTTTTTGTCGAAATTTGCGGTTAGGGTTTGTTTGGGAATGGAAGATGAGAAAGTGAGTGGGGGAAGATGATCAACGTTTGTTGCAAAAAAAGCACAAAGTACATAAATAGCAAAAAAAACAACAACCAAAATGTGTTTGAAACCAAAGTAGTTTTAACCTCTTTAAAGCTCCTGAATCAACTGCAAAATAAACAAATAAACATGTCAAATTGAATTGTATAGTTTAAATAATAGTGTTTAAAACTTGTATCTTATTTATTTTAATAACTATACGTTCGTACCTTGTATGAATGCAATCTACAAATTTTCAAACACTTCCGGATAAACCACGTTGAGAGTTGACGTGCAAGGGTTGTCATCTTCATCCAAAATTAACATTTTCAACCCATTCTTAGTTGTTACTCTGGACACGGCAACATACAACTGACCGTGTGTAAATACTGGTCGAGGCAGATACAACCCAACCTTGGATAAAGATTGGTCTTGACTTTTGTTTATTGTCATTGCAAAGCACAACGAAATAGGGAACTGTCTTCTATTGAATTTGAATGGAAATCCTGAATCTGAGGGAACCAAATCCATCCTTGGGATTAAGACCTTTTGACTTATACTCTTGCCAGTAATGACAGTTGCAGTAATAATATTTTTCCCAAGGTGGTTAACTTGCATGCGTGTTCCATTACATAAATCACTTGCTTGATCAATGTTCCTTAAAAGTATGATGGGAACTCCAACCTTCAAAGTCAGTCGATGGTTTGGTATCCCAAAACATTTAATATCATTAAGAAACTCAGTAGTACACCAATCTCCTTGAATATCATAATCCTCATCCGACTTGCAGGTGTATCAGAACTCAGATATTGCTTTTCTTCACCCACAATCAACGACAAAACATAGTCATTAACATGTTCAACACAATCAAGCGTAGGAGCTAGAATAGCTTTTTCTTGAAAAATCCTTTGATTATGAAGGTTGTTGAGAATATTAGAATAAACAAAGTCTATCAATTCTTGTAGGGGATTTTCACATGGAGGAATACACAACTCTTCTGGTATATCTATCCGACCTTCTCCATCTTCGTCAGATTCCATATCACCATCTCCAATTTTCAAAATCCAATTTGCAAAATCTCTAATTTCAACAGCACTTTGGCTTGTACCATCATCACCTAATCTCATGTTTTTTGTGAGCTTTAAGACCTTGCAGCTTTGCCAAAGAATAGAAGAATTGATGGTTGACTTCATTATGTCTAGTCTAGTGCCTTTTCTAATCACAGGTAGAATTTGCCTAAAATCTCCACCCAAAATGACTACTTTACCTCCAAATGGTTTTTCCAAGTTTTCCTCAGATTCAACTCTCATCAAATCACGCATAGTACGGTCAAAAGCTTCAAAACAGTATCTATGCATCATAGGAGCCTCATCCCAAATAAATAGACTCGCCTCCCTCAACGACTTGGCTCTCAAATCTTGTTGTTTTATATTGCATGATGATTTCACATTGATTTGTAATGGAATACAAAAGGTAGAGTGAGCAGTTTTACCTCCAAGCAACAATATTTACGACAATTTTTCCATATGATCTAATAGTTGCAGATAGAGTCTTCCACATGAAGGTCTTTCCAGTACCACCATAACCATACAAAAAATAGAACTGGTCATCCTGATCCATTACAGATTTCATTATAGTTGAATATACATTATGCTGCTCTTCGGTCAATTTTCAAAGAAGTGATTCATGTAATTGACCGAGTTTAACTTTGTCATAGTTCAATTCATCTGCAATGAATCTTCAATTCATCTACAAAAACTAGATAAGGTAAAGATTTATGATCTTTCAATGACCTTCCGTTACACATCAACAACTTCTCTAACTCAATTAGACAAAGATTTTTCAAAACAGACTCAAGGATGTGTAGATCTGCAGTAATTATTAATGAATATTTAGATGTCATTGCATTATAATTTACATATAATTTGTAACAACTAATATAGTTAAAAATATTAAGTTTGTAACCATGTAATCAATCAGTTTTATGTAATATGTTTGTCATCTAGGGTATATATTTACAATGTTCATTACATGGTAAATAACATGATATTTATCATAGGGATATAAAAGCAGCATCTAAACAGTTTTCGTGATATTTATCCGAGTTTATAATTAATAACGAAATAGTATGGTATAAAAGTTTAAGGAGAGGGATAAACCTGGTATATTTAGCATCCTTTGTCTTGCATATACGATTCCATCAGCCAACATCATCCAAGTAGCGTTCCATACCTTATCAGGCTTGTGCATTGTGCTCATGATCAAAAGTCTAACAAACAAAATTCGAAGCATATTACCACTCTCTGATCTATAAGCTTTGAACATTCCATCAATGAATTCTTTGTCATCCGACAACAAACCAAGAGCATAACATGCATCTTGGAACGTGTCATAGAGCTTCCCATCAACAGTTCTTAGACAATTATACCCCATACAACCCTTTTGAATGGTCAATAGGATGCGTATATAATACAACTCACCCGACCGGAATACAGGAAAGCCTTCCAATTTGATATCCATTTTTTCTAGGTTGCCATACCTTTTTTTTTTGGAAAATAGGTAAATTTAGATGGATATTCGGCATATGTCAAATCCCTCCCTTCGCTGTATAATTGATTAGCGACAAACCAAGCCATAAACATTGTTGGGATTGATTGGTGGTAATCAACAACTTGTTTTAGTTTTTGGTTTTCCTTGAACCTTACATTCTGCTGACCTTCCAAATGCAATGATAATCTCAACACAGGAGGGCATTTCTGATGAATATCAAACATGTAAATTCTCCAGGCAGCTTCACATGGTGATACATACCGACAATCATAATAACGCTTGATCTCATTAACTTGTGTCGGTTCTTCTTTGTCTCCCGATTGATTTTTAATATGAAGGTTTGCTCTATCAGGACCTTTGTTGACATATTTGAACAAATACTTTATTGCATTGGATTTGTTGTAATATTCAGTATTAACATGTCCTTGATATCTCATCAGCAGTGTTGGATTATAAGGAACAACGAATCTATTATCCAAAGAAATCCCATTCTTCGTCACAGACAAACCACTATCGGACCTTAGCCATCCTCGTCTATGGAAGTCGAAGCACAATTTTTCTTGGGAAAGTATTTGGAACATATTCTTCCTTTCATGCAAGGAGAATTTGCATTTGCCTTTCCACATGGTCCATGCATCATGAAAGTGGTGACAGCTATGTGCAACTTTGGATATAAATCTGGGTGCGGAATCTCAGCTGATATGACCTTGTCAATATCTTTAGTTGTGCTCAATTTGTGTGTACCTTCTAGCCACAACAATATATGTGCACGTGGTAGCCCCCTCTTTTGAAACTCAACAGTGTACATCCCTAAGCAAATATTTATGAGAATAAATTATTAGATTATGTCTATTATGTATAACCAATTAAATTAAAGCAAACAGTGTTAGCGTTTATATAAAAAATTTGAAATTCTGGCTGGACAGGTTAAAAACACAATGCAGGGCACAATAGCTTGCTAAAACAGAGCACACACAAACACAATGCAAAAGCAAGAAAATAAAAGTGCAGGAAAGATAAAAGGCACAAGGTTTGTTAACCCAGTTTGGAGTAAACACCTCCTACTCTGGGGGATACCAATCCAGGAAGGAATTCCACTATAGGAATTAATCCTTATGACTCAAGACACTGAACACCCAGTTCCCAGCCTAAGCAATTAACTTCCTCCTAGTCTGAATTCTACCCAACTCTTGAGTATTAGAAAACCTCTAACTTCCTATTCAAGTAACTAAACCCAGTCACTTAAACAACTTCTGAAATTTACCCTGTTTTGAAGAACACACTTCAATACATAAACTGCACTCGTACTTACAGGCTTAGAGTGATTACAACTCAATAAACACACCTAAACCAACTCAATAGAGTGGTGCACAAATAAAGCTAAAAGCTTAAAAACTCTAAGACTCAAATTCTCTGAATTTTTCTATAATACGTATATCTTGAAAGCAGCAGCAACACTCCTTATATAACCTTCAGTCAAGCAGCATAAAACTCAATCTAATCTTCTAAATTTATTTACTTCTGAATTATGAATGATCCAATAAGGAAACAAATAAACCAGGAAAGTATCTTGCCAAGATTCATTCTGAAAAATACGAGCATTCATAAAAACGTGCCAAATCTTCATTAAATCTTTACCAATTCAATCAGCATTCTAGAAGACATATGCGTGGATAAATCCTTGTTAAATCTTGCAAAGATTTGCGCAAAAATAACTTGAAAATAACCAGCTTCTGAAGAAGTCAACAAAAGTCAACGTTGCAACAGTGCGTCTGAAGGCATAACCAGTGTCTGAAGCTTCAGACTCACTATTCCTGCGTCTGAAGAAACTTTCAGCTTCTGAAGGATTTTTCAGCGTCTGAAAGGCTTCAAATCAAGTTTCTTGCAACTGAAGACTTGTTTTAAACATGGAGATGCTTCTATTCAACACATTGGATTTGCCAAAACAAGCAGCCAACTTCAAAATACTCAACAATCTCCCCCTTTGGCAAATTTTTGGCTAAAACCAATGTTTCACAAAACACAAGCTCTTCAACTCATCATAAACAATCTTAGTAGTGAAGAACTCCACAATATCAAACAAACATAGCATATCTCAGAGTTTGTAGCAGCGGATACAGCTATGTTAAACAACCAACTTCAGCTTCTGGACAACTGAAGCACATACAACAGCTTCTGATCATCATAGGAACACTTCAGCTTCTCTGATCAACACAAGAACACTCCCAGCTTCTGATCATCACAGGAACACTTCAGCTTCTCTGATCAACACAAGAACACTCCCCCTGAAGCTTTCACAAATACATAAACACTCAGTCTAGCTTCACAACACTCCCCTTACTTCTGAATTCTGAAAAAATTTGAAAATTTTGAAACTACCACAAACAGCTCTTCACTCAGGATGTTACCACTCATGCACTCCCCCTGAGACACACACTCCCCCTCAATCAAATCTGCACAACATTTCTTGCATTTGTTCTGAATTCTGAGCACAACTATTAAATTAAATTCTGAGCATAAATTTTGAACAAGATGCACTCTGAACAGCTCCATAAACATAAGTTTTTCTCCCCCTTTTTAGCCACAAAATCATGACAAAACACAGGTTTCACATAGGGAATAAAAACTACACACAAATCTTCCAAATCAGTTCCAGCATTAACTTCAGACTCAGGATCAGGAACACACTTAGCATTAGCAAAGCTGGCAGGTACTTTAACTTCCTCACATCCAGTTTGCTTTAATTGCTATAACTCTTCATACAGACAAACACCCAATTTACTTCTCAGATTCTCAAACTGTTTAGCATCTAAAGCCTTTGTGAAAATGTCAGCAACTTGTTCTTCAGTATCCACATGTTCCAACTGAATGATCTTATCTTCAACAAGATTCCTGATAAAGTGGTGTCTGATATCTATGTGTTTAGTTCTGCTGTGCTGTATGGGGTTCTTAGAAATGTTAATTGCACTGAGGTTATCACAATAAAGTGCCATAGTTCCTTGTTCAATTTTATACTCTTCAAGCATCTGCTTCATCCAAACTAATTGTGAGCAACTACTACAAACAGCAATGTATTCAGCCTCAACAGTTGATAATGAGACACAGTTTTGTTTCTTGCTGAACCAAGAAATTAAATTATTCCCTAGAAAGAAACAACCTCCTGATGTGCTCTTCCTGTCATCAGCACTTTCAGCCCAGTCAGCATCACAATATCCCATTAATTCAAAACTTGAACTATGAGAATACATGATTCCATAGTCACTTGTGCTATTCACATATTTCAGAATTCTCTTAACTTGAGTTAAATGGCTTATTTTAGGATCAACTTAATATCTTGCACAAACTCGAACAGCAAAGGTGATATCAGGTCTGCTTGCAGTCAAGTACAATAAGCTTCCTATCATACTTCTATATTGGCTTTGATCTACTGAAACTCCATGTTCATCTTTAGTCAGTTTCAGATGAGTAGCAGCAGGTGTCCTCTTATGAGCAGCATATTTCATTCCAAACTTCTTCACAATATTCTTAGCATATTTACTCTAAGAAATAAAGATTGTGTCTTCCATTTGCTTAACTTGCAATCCAAGAAAATAAGTCAGTTCACCAACTAAGCTCATTTCAAATTCAGATTGCATTTGCTTGACAAACAACTTAACAATTTTATCAGACATTCCACCAAACACAATATCATCTACATAGATCTGAGCAATCATCAGACTTCCATCTTGATCTTTCACAAACAAAGTCTTATCAGAACCACCTTTTCTGTAACCTTGAGCAACAAGAAATTGAGTCAGCGTTTCATACCATGCTCTTGGTGCTTGCTTTAACCCATATAAGGCTTTCTTCAACTTGTACACATGATCTGGAAACTGATGATCCACAAAACCCTTAGGTTGTTCTACATAAACTTCTTCTTGCAGATATCCATTCAGAAATGCACTCTTCACATCCATCTGAAATAGCTTGAACTTGAGAATGCAGGATACACCCAACAGTAGTCTTATGGACTCTAGTCTGGCCACAGGTGCAAAGGTCTCATCAAAATCAAGTCCCTCTACTTGAGTATAACCTTGAGCAACTAACCTTGCCTTGTTTCTGACCACAGTGTCATTTTCATCTGTTTTATCTTTGTATATCCACTTAGTGCCAATCACATTCAACCCTTCAGGTCTTGGAACCAGATCCCACACTTCTCTCCTTTTGAATTGATTCAACTCATCTTGCATGGCTTCAATCCAAAATTCATCAGTTAGGGCTTCTTTTATATTTTTGGGTTCAAATTTTGACACAAAACATGAATCTGTAGCAGCTGAGTCTGATCTCCTGGTTCTGACCCCTTAATCCAAACTTCCAATGATAAGCTCCTTAGGATGATCCTTCTGAACTCTAATTGATGGCCCTTTACCAGTAGGAACATGATCTGGATGCACTTCTGCTTCTTCAGACTCTGGATGATTTTCTGCTTCTGACAGTTGTTCTTCTGAGGTTTCAGACTCTGGAACTACTTCAGACTCGTCTCTTTCTTTCTCAGCAGACAGGTCATCAATCACAACATTAATGGACTCCATCACAACCTTGGTTCTTGAATTAAACACCCTATAAGCTCTGCTGTTTACTGAATAACCCAGAAATATGCCTTCATCAGACTTAGGATCCAGTTTTCTTCTATTTTCCCTGTCAGCCAAAATGTAACATCTGCTCCCAAACACATGGAAATATTTCACTGTAGGTTTTCTTCCTTTCCACAATTCATATAAGGTACAAGTTGTTCCTTTCTTCAAAGTGACTCTATTATGGATATAACATGCAGTGTTCATAGCTTCAGCCCAAAACATATAAGGTAGCTTCTTAGCATGTAGCATTACTCTTGCAGATTCTGCTAATGTCCTATTCTTCCTCTCAACTACACCATTTTGCTGAGGTGTTATAGGTGCAGAAAACTCATGTTTTATACCTTCAGAAGCACAGAACTCAGAAAAACTCTTGTTTTCAAACTCTTTGCCATGATCACTTCTGGTTCTGACAATACCACAGTCCTTCTCTCTTTGTAATTGAATGCACAGCTCTTTAAATACTTCAAAAGCATCAGACTTCTCTCTAACAAAATTAACCCATGTGAATCTTGAGTAGTCATCAACCATAACAAATGCATACCTTTTACCTCCTATACTCTCCACTTGCATTGGCCTCATTAAATCCATATGAACAAGTTCTAGTACTTTAGTAGTTACCTGGTGTACTAATCTGGGATGAGACTTTCTTGTTTGTTTACCAATCTGACAATCACCACAAACACTGTCCTCATTGATCTTCAGATTAGGTACTACTCTGATAGCTTCAGTACTTAGGATTTTTTTCATGCCTTTCAGATGCAGATGTCCCAGTTTCTGGTGCCAGAGTTTGACTTCATCTTCTGAGCTCATAAGACAAGAAGTCGGGCTTCTTTCTTCTTCAGACACCCATAAATAACAGTTATCTTTGGATCTGCAGCCCCTCATCTGAACCTTACCTTCCTGATCAGTTACAATACACTCTTGCTTGTTGAAATTCACTTTTAAATCTTGATCACATAGCTGGCTAATACTGATCAGATTAAAGGTCAATCCTTTCACCAACAGCACATCATTCAATCTAGGCAAACCTTCACTGATTAGATCACCAATACCCAGAATCTCACCTTTTGCACCATCACCAAATGTCACATAACTTCTGGAATAAGGTTTGATATTGCTCAGCAGCTTCTTCACACCAGTCATGTGCCTTGAACAACCACTATCAAAGTACCAGTCCTCTCTAGAAGTGGCTCTCAATGAGGTATGAGCAATAAGGCCTACATTCTGAACTTTAGGTTTCCAAACCTTCTGAATATTGTGTCTAGTTGCAGCTGGTTGCACTCTTCTATATTGAAAATGTTCATGATAGCCATACAGTTTAAAGCAAAAAGGTTTAATATGCCCCTTCTTACCACAATGATGACAGATCCAGGCATGATTCCTCCTCCTTCTACTGAATTTCTGGGGTTGCATCTGAACATGCTTCTGAGGTTGCATCTGAACATGCTTCTGAGGTTGCATCTGAACATTCTTCTGAGCTTGCCTCTGAGGTCTCATCTTAGATGTACCAATCATAAGATTATGAGTCTGAGTAGCAGGAACAAACTGTTTAACTGGATTTTTCTGTTTGAGGTTCAGACTCTCATCCACAAATCCTAAACCAGTTTTTCCTTGTTTCTGAGCATCCAAAATTTCCTCCAACACATCAGTAGCAGTATTCATCATTCTAACCTGCTTTTTCATATGTTCAAGTTGGGAATTTAGTTGATTCACTTCTTCTTTCAATTCTGAATTCTGCACAAGAAGTTCATCTTTCTCAGCCTCCAGTTGACAAATGGTCTCCTTCTGATCCAGAACTTGTTTGCAAACTTCAGCACTTCTGGTATATAGCTTCCTGTAGTTGTCAGCTAGTTCATCATATGAGATTTTAGCAACTTCAGACACAGATGAAGCTTCAGACTCTGAGTCAGACTCTGAAAAAGTCTCAGATTCTAAAACTGCTTCAGTCTTTGAATTGGCTACTGATTTCTGAGACATTAACTTGACCATCAGACTTGTATGACCCTCAGCTGATTCACTTGCAGCATCTTCTTCAAAATCATCATCTGACCATGAAACAGCTAGACTCTTCTTCTGCTTCTTAAGAAAAGTAGGACATTCAGACTTGATATGTCCATACCCCTCACACTCAAAGCACTGCACACCTTTGGCTTGGTTACTTTTCTCCTCAGACTTGGTCTTCTTCTCATCAGTTGGTTGCTTTTTGTTGTTGAATCTGAAATTCTGACCTTTGGTTTTGGATTTTCTGTCAACCTTCTTCAGAATTTTGTTGAATTGTTTTCCCAGCAACACTAGGGCTTCTGATAAATCACTATCCTCCTCATCAGACTCTTGTTGATCATCAGCATGAGAATTAACTGCAAATGCTACTCCTTTTCCTTTCTTATCAGGCTGTTTACAGAAAGCAGTCTCAAAGTTCTGCAATGACCCAATCAGCTCCTCAACCTTCATAGTGGTGATGTCATGAGCTTCCTCTATAGCTGTAATCTTCATATCAAATCTTCTGGGAAGAGACCTGAGGATTTTTCTCACTATCTTCTCATCAGACATCTTTTCCCCAAGGGATTCAAAGGAATTAGCCATGTCCAGCACATTCATGTAGAAATCTTGTATGCTTTCTCCTCCTTCATCTTCAGGTTCTCAAACTTGGTGGTCAGCAACTGGAGTCTGGACATCTTAACTTCAGAGGTTCCTTCATGAGTTGTTTTTAAAATTTCCCAGGCATCCTTTGCAACTGTACATTGCTTGATGAGTCTGAACATATTCTGGTCCACACCATTGAAAATAACATTCAAAGCTTTTGAATTTCCAAGTGACAAATCATCTTCAGCTTTGGTTCATTCTTCTTCAGGCTTCAGAACCTCAGTTTTGTTCCCATCTTTGTCTAAAACCACAGGATGATCCCAGCCTTTAATCACAGCTTTCCAAGTCCTGCTGTCAATAGATTTTAAGAAAGCACACATCCTGGACTTCCAATATTCATAGTTTGTGCCATCTAGTAGGGGTGGTCTATTGACATAACCTTCTTCTCTATCCATACTTGCCAGAAAACACTACTCTGGATCTCACCCAATCACAGGCAGGGTGCGTGCTCTGATGCCAATTGAAATTCTGGCTGGACAGGTTAAAAACACAATGCAGGGCACAATAGCTTGCTAAAACAGAGCACACACAAACACAATGCAAAAGCAAGAAAATAAAAGTGCAGGAAAGATAAAAGGCACAAGGTTTGTTAACCCAGTTTGGAGTAAACACCTCCTACTCTGGGGGATACCAATCCAGGAAGGAATTCCACTATAGGAATAAATCCTTATGACTTAAGACACTGAACACCCAGTTCCCAGCCTAAGCAATTAACTTCCTCCTAGTCTGAATTCTACCCAACTCTTGAGTATTAGAAAACCTCTAACTTCCTATTCAAGTAACTAAACCCAGTCACTTAAACAACTTCTGAAATCTACCCTGTTTTGAAGAACACACTTCAATACATAAACTGCACTCGTACCTACAGGCTTAGAGTGATTACAACTCAATAAAACACCTAAACCAACTCAATAGAGTGGTGCACAAATAAAGCCTAAAGCTTAAAAACTCTAAGACTCAAATTCTCTGAATTTTTCTATAATACGTATATCTTGAAAGCAGCAGCAGCACTCCTTATATAACCTTCAATCAAGCAGCATAAAACTCAATCTAATCTTCTAAATTTATTTACTTCTAAATTATGAATGATCCAATAAGGAAACAAATAAACCAGGAAAGTATCTTGCCAAGATTCATTCTGAAAAATACGAGCATTCATAAAAACGTGTCAAATCTTCATTAAATCTTTACCAATTCAATCAGCATTCTAGAAGACATATGCGTGGATAAATCCTTGTTAAATCTTGCAAAGATTTGCGCAAAAATAACTTGAAAATAACCAGCTTCTGAAGAAGTCAACAAAAGTCAACGTTGCAACAGTGCGTCTGAAGGCATAACCAGCGTCTGAAGCTTCAGACTCACTATTCCTGCGTCTGAAGAAACTTTCAGCTTCTGAAGGATTTTTCAGCGTCTGAAAGGCTTCAAATCAAGTTTCTTGCAACTGAAGACTTGTTTTAAACATGAAGATGCTTCTATTCAACACGTTGGATTTGCCAAAACAAGCAGCCAACTTCAAAATACTCAACAAAATTAATTAAAAATATATTGTTCAATGGAAGCATATTAGGTACCTGCTGTGCATTTCCCAAACATTTCGTTTTTTTTAAAATCAGACATCATTTGATCAAGCTTCATTTTGAAAACTCTTGAAATTATGTCCAGTCTGTCGGATGCACTAAGACCTTTAGCCGCAACAAAGCTTTTGATTTAGTTCCAACTTGAGTTGCAAGTAAATGTAATGAAAAGATCAGGATAGCCAAATCTCTTGCAAATTGCCATTGCATCTTGGCAATTGTTGAACATATACCTTGGTGAACTTGTAAAGAATCTGGTAATATTACACGTTGTCCAGCACTGCAGGGGTCGTTATCTCCATTTTCAACAGCTTCTTGAAGTCCATTCAACATATCTGACCGTATAGTTCCTTGATTGTTTCTTATGAAAGATAGCCTTTGAGCTTCAATCATGGTGTAACTGTCAACGATAAACTGTTGAAAGAGTCTTCTTCCATAGACAATGTTTCCATATTCACGTTCCCTCTCTTGAATCCTAAAGGCAATAAATTCTCGAATAGCAACTCTCTCCCTTGAACCTCTATTCTTTGCTTCATCTTCCCATTCTCTATAAGGTATGTCCTCCTCATAACCATTTTCACCCCGGGGAAAGATTAAAGGGTACTGAAGTGGTAAGTATAAAGGATGTGTTTCATGTAACCTTCTTAAACCCTTGCTGACATCATCAACTATAATGTCTCTTCCTTGTTCAGAGAGATCATAATCACCAACTATCAACCCAGCAACTTCATCAGCGGTATTATGCATCCTTGAATCTTTTTCCCTCTTACGGAACAACCTTAATGCCATCTTTGGTGGTGAGCCTTTGTCAACCATATCACGAATCTTTCTAAAGGATTTGTATATAGGGTTGTAATGATCCAGCATGTTCTTTAGATCCTCCACCAATGAAAGATCAAAGCCCCCCTTCCCATCATCGTTGCTGCAAGTATAAGAAATTTAGTATGAGGCCAATTGAAAAAAATTAACAAAAATGCTAAATGTTAAATTGAAAATACATAACTAAGATAAAAATAATAGAGTTGTACATACTAAAAAGCTTTTGTTCTGTTTTGGATTTCATTTTGAGTGTCATAAATATATAGCTGCACAAACTTTGGAGTATTTCCGTGCTCAGGCAAGAGACTACCAATTCTATGATAGTTTTGGCCACTCAATATAAATTGTGGCGGACCATTCCCATTGTTGATCCTTGAAAAAACTTTGTCACCAAGAGATGTAAATGCAAACATACTGTTATATGCCCTCATGTTCTCTTGATAATGCTTACTTCTTGGTTCAGTCCCATTCAGCAATGATACCATAAGTTTTGGTGTGTTGGTTATAAGAGGAATATCAACAAAACCTCTTTGACAACATATAGAAAACTCAAGATTATCCGTTGGAGGTTTAGACTTTTCTGCCCTTTCTTCTATCCAAACTTGAGCATTGCACCATTTACACATGATTTCTGGATAACCCAAATTCAAGCATCCTATCGAAAAAGTGTCGGACAAAATTATATTTAGGAAATCCATGAATATTATATCTGAGATATATATTAAACATTAAGTCATACTTAAATGAAAAATAGCCTACTATTTATAGGATAGAATTAAAAACCTGTGGTCTCAGCAACAGTATACATATCAACCTTGAATGAATCCAGATTCTGATTTTTTTGTGTGCTCTCTGTTACAAAAGTAATTGAATTTAATTCGTATATTCCATGATTTAATTGTTTTATTCCTAATGAAATGCACGAACATCACATTCAGTTGTTGATCGCGAACTTTGACCGACATCGCTTGAGCATATATCAAAATCCAATCGAGCGACGGGAAGTTGTTTGTATTTCCTTTTCCTTCCAATTTGGGTTTTTTGTGAGGCCTTATTTGGATTTATTACTGGCGATACTGCAGCTGAGCCTACTTTTTCAAAGTTTATGCAAACATACCGATATATGTTCGATTAGAGGCATAAAATTAGTATATCGTTAAATTAATAACGAAAAAGGTATCCGATTAAAATCAAATAAGTGACATACTTCTAGATTCCCCGACAAAATCATTGTAAACCGTGGACAATGGAGTTCTATGTTGATAACTTGGTAGAGACAATCCTTCTCTCGAACCATTGTTAAAAGAGGACTGAGTTAAAGTTGATGCCATTATAATAAGAAAAAAGCCATCAAAATAATGTCAACAATGTTGAACCAAAAATTGAATTGATATAATGGCCAATTAAAACAAAATAAACGAAAAAATGCTATTTACTCACGTGATTGAATATGACTTTGGGCTTGAATGAATGGTGATTGCAACAATGGTGTATGACTTGATATTGACCCGCTCTTATTGATTGTGATTGAAGATTGTTGATTTATACCCATGTTTAAATATAAAATTTGGTCATAAAATAGTAACAAAGTATTGATAGAGAATGTTATCTTTAGGTTTTTCAACTATTTAACTACTTTTTCTATTATAATCAATGAGTGGGATGTTACAATTTATTAATGGTGATAGAGGAGTCCTCAATGGCTCATTTGTAACCTTCTTTCTTTGATACCTTAAGGCATAATCCAAATCTTCATTCTCTGCAAAATATTTTAAACAACATTGTGACTATGTGACATAATTACACACTTTAATATAGTATGTTTTCTATTGATGATTTGAATGAACTTGTTATACTAAAATGTCATCAAGAAATAAATACGTATGCCAATTTAGAAAACATTATTAAAAAATGGAACTTACCATTGTCCAAAACACATTGTGACTATGTGACATAATGCAAGAATTTAATAAAATACGATTTCTATCGATTCTTTGAATCTACTTGTTATACAAACATCTCATTAAGAAATAAATTCATATCCAAATGTAGAAAACATCATTAAAATATGGAACTTAACATTGTCCAAAACACATTGTGAATATGTGACATAATGCAAGCTTTTAATAAAGTATGATTTCTATTGATTCTTTTAAGATACTTGTTATACTAACATCTCATTAAGACAAAAAACCATATGCCAATGTAGAAAACATCATTCAAAAATGCAAATTACCTTTGTCAAAACAGCATTGTGACTATGTGACATAATGAGGGCCTTTAAATTGGTATCATTTGACTTGATTCTTTGAATCTACTTGTTATACTAACATGCCATTCACACATAAAACCATATGCCAATGTAGAAAACATCATTAAAAAATGGAACTTACCTTTGTCCACACGTTTTTGTTTGGAATCCCTTTGCAATAAAGTAAGCTTTCTCTTCATTCTTGCACATTTTGCATCATTTGGTTCCATTGTTAGTAGCCTTAATGGGTGAGGAGATGATGATACTTGACTTTCACATGAAGAAGATATAGTTTTTATGTGTTTGTTGTTATGAAACCTAATGGAGTGTGTAGCTAGTTTATGTGTGGTTACAAACAAAATGACAAAAAAATAGGGAGAAACAAATAATGTTGTGTCTTATTCTTTCAAGTAATTCTCTACCTACATACACCAAATTAGTATATTTTGGTCATGTGTATTATCTTTATATAAAAATAATTTTCCAATAAACTTCCTTACCAAATGCAAAATGTGGGGACCAAAAGGATTTGGTCATTAGAGGACAAATTCCTTATACCAAGGTGTAGGACTTTTTGTCAAAAGTAAGGCTTTTTGATGCTTTATTGTATATGACATTAGGTAAGTGGTAAATAACCTTTTTACTCTACAAAGTAATATTTCAACAATGTTTTCCTTAACTTTACATAACATATTTAATTGAGTTTAACATTTGACTTTATAAAATTTGACAAAGTAACCACATTAATTTAATATACATAAGATATAAGAAACAAAACAACAATAAATATAAACATAAGAAAGTTAAGATTGTCATTACATAATTAACCTTTGGGAAACCTTCCAAAGGTGGTACTAACAACATTGTCATAAGGAACACTTGTTAGAAAATGTTCACTAACATCCTAAATAGTTAAACAAACATATTAAAAGATTTACATCATACTAAACCACTTGTCAAGCCTACAACCATCCTTTGGCCCCAAAAAACCTCCCAAAATATCACCCTACTAACGGTACATTCACTTAAACCAAACATTAACGACGGGCAGCTAGGGGAACAACCTGAACATACAGAGTTTTGGGACTATCATCGAAATAAAAAATCAGCCTATCTCCCTTTTTGTGCTCACGGTCACAGACGAATTTGTACCAATCTTGTCCTAAGTACTTTTCATAATCGGCTCTATCTGCAGTGATAAGACGACACTTATAGGTTTTGCGTTTTTCCACATCCTTGAGTTTAATTACTACTGTCTCTCCGTCGGGGACATCTTTTGAAACTTCTTGTAAGACATCCCTTGACACTCTATTCGGAAAGTGCTAAAATAGACAAAAAAAATGACACAATTAAATATTAAGTTTATGTATTTCCATATGTTATCAATTTAAATGACATAATTAGTATACGTACCATGACTTGCGACTGGGTTACTTTTGTTATTGCCTTCGTCACCTTCTTCTCAAAGTGGTAGTGATCAATTGTAGCTTCCATTTCATCCTCGCTACTTTCCATAGAATCATCATTGTCATCACTTGCAACATTATGAACTTCAACTTCATCATCAGAACTTAACTCAATTACCTCCTCCTTGACTTTCACATTATAAGTTTTCTTATGCACGTCACCTATATATGAGGTCCGTAAACATGTTAAAAGGCCCCATAAACTCAACCCTCAGCTTAGTTGGGCGTTTGAACCCAAACACTTTAGCAGCCTTGACGCCATTTGTCATGAAAATTGTTGTCCCTTCTTATCCAAGATTAATCACCAAGCTTTTGCCAACATCATACATGAGATAACCATTATTTTCTAAATCAAGTTGTTTCTCATTCCGAGCATAAAATTGCTTGCAGACACGAATCCTT
The DNA here is from genome assembly GCA_018208015.1 of Medicago ruthenica. Classification (NCBI taxonomy): domain Eukaryota; kingdom Viridiplantae; phylum Streptophyta; class Magnoliopsida; order Fabales; family Fabaceae; genus Medicago; species Medicago ruthenica. The sequence continues at coordinate 93,373,313 of CM031374.1, forward strand.
GCCTGAATTCAAAAAATCATAAAAAGTGATAAATAGTTAGTTAACTATATTTTGCATAATTAAGTGAATAAGGATTACTTGATTATTTAATACCTCGTGTGGCCAAATAATAGTTTCAAAGAAGTCTCTTTCAATTTTTGAACCTGAGCCTGAACCGGGTGAGTATCTAAAACACAATAGTAAAAATAAATAAGTTAGATAAAGACACTTACATATGCTATATTTATTAAATAGATAAATCAATCTTTTGACAACTCCGTCTAAAATCCAGACTTGACAACAATTGATAGTGTTTTACCTCAATATTAAGTAATATAGATTGGTATAATTATATACTTCAAAATAAAATCATGTACATATTAGAGGTGGCGATTGTTGTGATCAATCGTAATAGACTAATTCAAACTTTGAATAAATTACTATTCCAAGCATTAATAAAAGAGTTTCAACACCAACTGCAAAAATTAAAATTTGAAATTTCCTTAAGGTGTGTTATACATATTTGTAGTTTACACAGTTGAAGGAAACATAGTTTCTTGTGCTTGCACCAAAGTGAAAAATTCATAATTATTAGCCCTAATGGTTTCAAACAAAAATGATGGAATATTATCAAAGAACATTTGACCCAAAAGAAAACAAAAAATGAAATCTCACTGCATTGCTTAAAAACTGATTTAATCTAAATGGTTAGTTGTATATGTTTCAGACATATTGGAAACAAAAGGATTTGGTGAGATTAAATAATAATGAACACAACTAAACCATAGCCCACATGAATTCTGAACAAAATTCAATATAAAAACAATCAAATGTTGCATTCTTATAACTAACAACACACTATCAATGCCCTAATTATAAACTAACTGAAAATGTAAGAAATTGTTGATAAAATGTGGTTTATCAAAGAGAAACATTTCCAATTCTTTTCATGCCTAACATACCCATACTTAAACGAACTAAACAAATGAGGAAAAGCCAAGTATAGAGTGATTTTTGATAGTGATTTTGAGCAATTTCGAAATCTGCATGCAGGTGAAAAATGTGGGTACGGATGAAAGAAAGCGATTTCCTATATTAGAGAAACAAAGATTGCGACAGAAAGAATATAGATCAGTGCATACCTTGTACTTCCATCTGCCATATTGTGGTCCTGCCGAGCTAAATTGGAAGGGAGAAGATAGAACACGTATTGAGGCTTTTGGAAGAAATGAATGGTTGGAAAGCTATGTAGTTTTAAGTTGGTGGAGACATTAATGAGTGGATGTGAGTGGTTATGATTTTAATTTAATGGACAACAATTACTAAATTAATCTATGGGCTTGTAAGAATATTTGGTGACTTATTGGATTTTTTTTGTGACCCCTTATAAAAAAAAATTATTTTTTTGACCCCCTTTGAAAATTATTTACCAAAATGACCCACTTTCATTTTTGGTGGTTTTTTTTTGTCGTTTTGTGCCATTACCGCCATTCCAATTGGCGGTAATGACAGGTTTTACAGGTGGGGGGTGCAGGCGCTACTGTTGGTGGCAGATAGCAGTTTTTTTTATTTTTCTGCCCATTACCGCCGTTTGGATTGGCGGTAATGGGCCTTCCCATTTTTTTTCGTTTTCTTTAGACTCAGAATTCTTCAGAGACTGAGGTTCTGAGTCTGAAGAATTACATCATACTAGCATCCTAAATAGTTAGTTAACTATATTTTGCATAATTAAGTGAATAAAAATGAAGTTCTGAGGTTCTAGATTGGCGGTAATGAGTCTGAAGAATTATGAGTCTGAAGAATTATGAGTCTGAAGTTCTGAGTCTGAAGAATTCTGAGTCTGAGGTTCTGAGTCTGAAGAATTCTGAGTCTGAAGAATTCTGAGTCTGAAGAATTCTCCTCCAAAAAATTCTAAGTCTGAAGAATTCTGAGTCTGAGGTTCTGAGGCTGAAGAATTCTGAGTCTGAGGTTCAGCAATATGTAGTCAGTGTCATATGTTCCTCCAATTGATAAACACATAAGGCCCAATAATTTTATTCTGAATCTGAAGAATTCGTAAGGAATTGTCGTATAATCGTAATGTCTTAGGAAACTCACATTCTCACTTAATGAGTATAATTCAAAAACTAAAATATGATATGTTAATCTTGGTGACTTATTCCATTGATAAACCCATAAGGCATTATACGTTTATCGTAAATGTGTTATCTAATTTGTAAAAAATGAAAGTTATTTTATCGATGTGAACAACATTAAAAGGATTTTTGGACCTATTTTACTCCAAAAAATAAAACCCACTTTCAAATATTTCCCAAATGAAAGCAAGTCCAACACTCCAAACCCAACTTGTTGACTATAATTCAGAAATAAAAAATATGATAGGTTAATCCTTGTGTTAAGTTTTTTTTTCATAACTTATTCTGGCTTTGATGACTTTAGTCAACTTACTCATAGTTTATCCCTTTTTTTTTTCCAATTTGGTATTGATGTTTATTATTTAATTAATAAGTTACATAAACAATCCTAAATATTGAATTGTATCTAAATAAATAAATAATGAAAATATTCATATATTCTTAACAAAAATACATAAATTTTACGCATCATTCAAACTTTATTGAATACAAAATGACTTGTGTGGTCATGCTAGTGTTTAAATACAAAATGAGTACGATGTTCATAACAAATTACATGCCTAAATCTACTATTCTTTAAGTTGCCCCTCCTAATATGCTTATTTTACAAAGAACATTGTTGAGATATTTGATCAAAACCTATAAAAAAAAAAAAGGTTATTTATATCTATGGAAATCATCTATGTTAATTTTGATATATACTAATTGTAACCAAGCATATAAAAGTTATTACCTTAAAACTGACAGTTAAATGTGTTCACCCAACTTAATTGGTCATGTGGTAAAAAAAAATAGAACTTAAGCAAAATAGTAGTAAATTAAAGGTAAATGCAATTAGTTAAATATTACAGACCATCAATTGTATCAAAATAACTGATTTTGCAAATCAGTCAGAGTCAAGAAGCACAAAATATTACATATGATAATGCATTCAACAAAAAGAAATCAGCTGATATTAAAATTAATGATTGACAATATTTTCTTCAAAGTTAAATCATCAGCAGCAAAAATATCCATCAAGTTAATCTTAAAGCTTTTCAACTTTCACATTCTTCTTGAGCAGCTTAAGTGGCATGTTCATCTCATCTTCATCCATGTTAGGACATTCCCTCTTGCTATCCGAAGATGAACCATTGTGGGATATCTCAAAAACATCAGGCTCAGTATCTGCTACTGCAAACTTTGGCAGGAGATCCTACAGTACATTACAGGAATTCAATACCCGACCTTTGTTTTAATTAAGCATTAAGTATTAAGTGTTGAATATTAAGTATAATTAAACATATAGGAATGAATAATATGATATTGTACCTGTTTGACACCATCATAAACTTTCCCCCTAATTTTTTCATTAAACTTCTCAACAGGATCAGATAAAGTTAAGTCATCCTACAACAACACATGGAAAATAAATTTTGAGTGTTGCTATTTAATATAAAAGATAGGTGCTTAAACTATAATGATTAAATGATTAATAGATTTGTCTTTACTTGGGTCAAAACATTAGAAGAACCAGCAATCATAGGAGCTTTTCCCTTGTTGATCAAGACACCTAGAGATGATGATTCCTAATTCATATAACAATGTATAATGTTATTCCAAAATACATAACAATTAATGTTACCATATAACAGATCAGAAATGTACTTAAATAAATGTCCAATGAATTCATCTTACATTTGTTTGTTTTGAGAAAGCAACCTATTATTTCAGCAATAAGTATCAAATGGTAGGGTGACTTAGTGATGTTCAAGCTGGGCAGATATTGAACTTTTGAGCTAAATTGAAAGTTGAGTTTGTAGCTGTGTCTGGTGGTTCTATAAGCACCACCATTGTTAGCAACACCCATGTTTTCAAAACTATAACATTTGCCTTCAAAAAGGTCATTTCTGAACTTGTAGAGAAGGGTTTTTTTTGACTGTGGCATAGATTCTATCACCAGCCTCGTCAAGCAAAACCAACTCAATCGAAAATGGCACCCTGTTTCCATTAAAATCTGATACTTGCCAAAGTCAAATGATCTTACCCTTCAAGTTCCAAAATGTTTTCTCAGTTGAAATTTCAGAATTCTTAGAAAACTCAGAAAGAAAGATTAGACATTTTTTTTGAGACTTTCGAAAATTTTCCTTTCAAAAACAAATTATAATTTCTAATTCCTAATACTTAAAATTACAACCAAGAAGAAAATAACAAAAGAGGGAAAGATAGCAAAGCTTTGTCAACACAAAACCATGCTGGGGTGGGTTTCAGTTGAACCCAAGCCTCCCCTTTTATAAGCAAACTCTAGGGTTTGAGATTCAATAAAAAAGTATAAAATTTGGGGAACAATTGGGAGGGAAAACTTCAAACCAGAAAAGTTAAAGATTTTTACCTCAAGAATTGAAGTTCACCTTGATCTTATCCTTCAAATCAAACCTCCGATTTTGTCCACATACCACCTTGCTTCTACCGTCGCAGACATCGCAGGATTTTGAAAGGCAAATTAGGGTTTTAGGATAAAGTGGACGGTGACGGGTTGTGAAAATTATACATCAATTGAGGAAAGGTTGGGCTGGGTTGTGAAGATTTGGTGATGAAGTTGTTTGTCTCTTAGTTATGTTGCTTTTCAGAATTTCACACAAAAGCCATGACTTTTTCTCTCCATCGTTGCAACTGAGGGAAAAGCATTCCCATTTGGTCTAATTGAACATAAATGACCCTGAAAATATCTGTGCAACTGTATTGGGCTGACCATTTTTGTTGGGCCTGGCTTTTATGTATTTTTGTTCGTTACTGAAAAAGTGGTGTAAAAATATGAATTGTTGGAGGGAAAATAAGTAATCCAAATAATTTTAGTTGAAAATGCATTTTGATGCATTTTAAAATTTATTTATTATGGTTTTCAAATCTAAATTGCTATAAGAAGGCATGATTTGTACCTTTAAAAAAAGCTGATTTGGCAAGAGATGTGTAAGAATTTGACACATAGGATTTGATGTCAAAAAATGAGAGAGTGAGTGTATATTACAAAGATTCACTAAACACCACCAAGTTTCCATCCATGCGAAAAATTAGACACAGGCTAAAGGCTGCTCACAAAAGAAACACAAATGGTCCACCTTGGCAATCCGCAAATCCACAAGTTAACCAATCAGAAACAAGCACAAGGATCACGATTAATATTTCCAATTAAAAAAAATCATCATTACCGTTGATTTAGCATTCAAAGTCCACGATCTCTATCTCTCATCCCAACTAAACCGTCCTAATCATATCATTATTCCACGCATATATATACCACGCTTCCTTCGTTCTCATATCATTATTAGTTTTTTCGTTTTCCAAAACCTAATTCTTTGCTCTTTTTTCTTCAATGGCTCGTACGAAGCAAACTGCTCGCAAATCCACCGGTGGCAAGGCTCCAAGGAAGCAACTTGCCACCAAGGCTGCTCGGAAATCTGCTCCTACAACCGGCGGAGTCAAGAAACCTCATCGCTATCGTCCTGGAACCGTTGCTCTTCGTGAGATCCGTAAATACCAGAAGAGTACCGATCTTTTGATCCGTAAGCTTCCATTCCAACGTCTTGTTCGTGAAATTGCTCAAGATTTCAAGACGGATCTCAGATTCCAGAGCCATGCCGTTCTTGCGCTTCAGGAAGCAGCCGAAGCTTATCTGGTTGGATTGTTTGAGGACACCAATTTGTGTGCAATTCATGCTAAGAGGGTTACAATTATGCCGAAGGACATTCAACTTGCACGCCGTATTCGTGGTGAACGTGCTTAGGCGTTATGGATGGTTATTTTTTTATTAATAATTTAGGGTTTTATTATCAATTAAGCGCTGTATAGTTCTGAAACTATAATCTTCATCTTTAGCATTTTGAATGGTTATTTTTTTGTAGACAAGTTTCTTTTGTAATTGGTCAATTACAATTTGAAGCCTTTGCAAAAATTAATAAATTAAATTTTTTTATTTGAATTTGTATTTGTTCATGTTATTTTTCCAGTTGTGCCCTTAACTATTCGATTAAAAATGTTGGAATTTTGGAATGATAGGTGATGTTCTCAACGACCTCTACATCTCATTTCTTATGCCACAGATCAAATTGTAAAATGATATTAAAACTAGAACAGTATCTAGTTTTGTGAATACAAATGGTGATTGGGGCTTAATGGATGTGGAGAGATTTTTACCGGCTCATACTCTTCATCCTAGTAATGGTGATGATACTTTGGTTTGGAATTTAACTAGTGACTATTCCTTTTTGTTAGCATATGCGTATGATAACTTAACTGATCGTGGCTATCAAATATATATGTTATATAAGCTTGTTTGGAGATGGAAAGGTCTGTTTAGATTCCCATGCTTTCTTTGGAAAATAAGCCATGAGTGCTTATTGAATAATGCCAATCGATGTCGTCAAAGGATGGTGGAGTAATAATGTCGAGGATCATTTTAGTATTTTTAAAGATTGTAGTGGAGTAAAGAATTTATGGATTAATTTGCAAGCATTTGGAGACCTGAGTTTCTTTGAGAACATGGAATGGAAACAGTGGCCTGTATTCAACCTTACCTTAATAAGTGAGATGCCTTTAATGGGGTTCCTTAGCCTATTATTTTTGGTGTGACATTGGATAATTTGTGGTTAAGAAGGAATCGAGTGGAAGCCATAAGTATGCCACAACCGCTGCGAATTCAAAATAACAACTGTAATGTAATTGTACAATGGACAATAAGGTAGGAACATTAGCGCTTAACACAAACGGTAGGTTGGTGTCTTGTGGCGCAGTCCTTCCTTAGAGATGATAACGGCAATTTCCTCTGCTTTTGCAGGAAAACTTGGTCCATGTATTGTGCTTGAGCCAAACTTTGGGGAATTTGCAATGGTTTGAAGATGGCATCACTCTCCTAAATGAAAATACATGTATTATGAGACTAGTAGAGGTTACATGAAAATACATGTATTAGATTCTTAGTGCAACCACTCTCCTAAATGATGGGTGTGTTGCTACCCATCCTCATAAGACTTTGGTGGAGGATATTCGTCAAATTCATAATAGTGAAGGTGATGTGACTTGGAACCATGTTCTTATGGAGGCTAATCAAGTAGCGGATGGTCTTGAAAAGCATGGTTTGGCATTAGATATTGATTTCATCATTTTTTAATTTTCTCCGTCTTATTGGTGGATGTATCTGGAATTGTGTTTCCTAAAGGTTTTTAGTTTCTATTTTGGGGCTTAGGCCTCTTTGATTCACCAAAAAAAAATCCGTAACACTCAAATTTTATTTCTATTTTATAATAATACTGAAATAGACCCGACCGGACCCGACAGGATTGGTAAACTCGTTTCAAATAGACACTACAAATTATGAATTATAGAGGTGGTACATGTATTAGTATACGCGAACTCAATTCATGATGGTGTACGCGAATTGAATTAACAGTTTATGTGATTGAAAACTTATACCACGTGAATTGAATTTGAGCAATACTCGAATTCACACAATTCCAATCCACCCTATCATGTGTTTACTTATATCAATTTTTAAAGCTATTTCACCTACTTTCCCTTTTATCTTACATTTCATATGATTAAGGATCTCCGTTGCTACCATGACATTATCAATGATGGACCTATTTTCAACAAAACCTATTTGCTCTTGGGAAATGCACTTTGGTAGCAAAGGATTCAACCGGTTTGCAAGTACCTTTGAAATAATTTTATACATAACATTACACTAGGATATATGTTGAAAGATCTCACGTACACTCGAGCTTATCTTTCTAAAGAATAAGGACAACGTTTGTTGCCATAATCTGACAGGGGAACTCACCATTTTCTAGCCATGCAACCCCATATTGGAACAAATCGACTCCACATAAACCCCAAAATCTCTTTAAAAAAGACGAATTTTGGCCATCCGATCCCGGTGCTTTATTAGAATGCATTGCAAACAGTGTTTTTGAACTCACTCACTTGAAACGGCGCAAGCAGCCGCTCATTGCCCTCCGTGGTGAACAAGTTCACAAAATACCTCTCAGCCACTTCGCAGATTTCATGTTGTGTTTGTACAATCACCATCATTGTTCTGAATGTTTGAAATCTCATTTCTCCTCCTTTCAGAGCTCGCCATAGCATGAAAGAAGCGAGAGTTATTCATGTAAGCACTAAACTTTTGAATGATGTTTCCGAAAAGCCTCTTGTGCTAGCAAGTAGCAACCTTGTCATTTTGTTTCGAATCACCTCAAATTGATTTGTTATTAAATAAAAAAAATCCGTATGCTTTTATCAAATAAAAAAACAGCGATGCTATTTAACACGAAAGCCTGAAACAACGAATTCCACGATAGATAGAGAATGGCGGTTACATTTTTTTTTTTTAAATATTAAAGTTACATAATTTTGGTTTTGGTGGAAATCATGGGTAGGATTAGTGTAATTCTGTTTATTTAAGGGATAAGGAACTATGTGGCTGCAATATTTATTTTGGACTTAATTTAGCATGATTATGATTACCATGGCATTCAGGATATTTATTTTTGTATGACTGTTTATTATCATGGTTATATAAACCAAATTGCATCCTATTTTTATTTATTTAATTGCAATAATTATTTTTGGAGTAAAGAGTGTGTCATAAATAACGGGATTGTGGGAGGAAGAAAATTGCATACTAGGTGGTTTGGTGTTTGTAAACCAAAGTATAAGAGGGTTAGGTGTGCAGAATGTTAGATGACGACAACTGATCGATAAGGTTGTCACATGGAAAGAGGTTTTAGCTGCAAAGTATGGGGTGTCGATTAGCCGATCCCGCTTCTCCGTTGTAAGATGGAAGAATTTATGTCTATTTGGTGTATCTTGGGACTCATCTTGAGAGTAACATGTTACCTTGATTTCTACTAGGCTCAACAAAATTACTTCAGTGAGGTTTAACTTTCTTCTTGTTGGTAACATGGAAGCATCTAACGCAACAAAACTACCTCTTTTCTTTTACTAGGATAACCAATTGATCATTATTCTTTTTTAGAAAAAATTATTGTTGGCCTTACCTGTTTTGACTTATTGATAACATCAAACAAATTGTCAGATTGTTTTCATCAGACTGAAGAAGACAAGACAGATAATGAAACAATACAATTCCTATCAGAATGACATATATGCTAGCACTAACATTATTATGCTCAACCCCTTATTGGTGGCTTGTAGAGTTCAGTGTTGCCGTTTCCTGACATAATTTATTCCAAAAACTCAACCATGTAGAAGGGAGTATGAAGAACAGAGTCAGATCAGTTTTCACCATAAATCCACTTCTCTGAATTGCTTGTGAAACTAACCAATTCTTCTGGCTTAAACCACAAGTTAATCTCATCCTTTGCAGTCTCTGGACCATCGCTCCCATGGATGATATTTCTGCAATAATAGCATTGTGATGATCAAATAAAAAGGTAGAGCAACTAGCCTAATTCCTTGTAAGATACTATAAACATTCATACTATCTGTTATATTGAGTATATTAACCAGTCTCAAATTATTTATTACTTTGCAAGGAAGATAGACAATTTGACGGTGCTGGTGGATAGATTGAAGACCAGGTCAGCAAATGGTGGTGTGTATGGTTGGAATTCATGGCAGCGATGATGTTTGATGGTGGTGGTGTACCTGCATCTCACCCACTTAGCTTAAACGTCGGAGTGTATGCAGGTACACCACCATCAGATATCATTGCCGCCATAGATTCCTGCCATCCACCACCATTCATGGCTACCAATCCAAGCATCACAGATAAAATTTCTGTCTTCTTTGCATAATCTTAAAGTTCATTCAGCACAATTTGCATTTCAACAAACTTCATAATAATTTGTCTATCTATTTAATCACACTCCTGCTATTACAAAAATAATCTTAACCATTTAATGAAGATTAACAGTAAGAGTACTTTAGACTTTTTAGTCAAAGAGGGACATGTTATCATGACAGGTAATAAATATAATAAGGAAGGAGTAGTACCTTCCAACAACAACAGCCAGATCACCCCTAATGGTTCCTGGCTCTGATTTTTGTGGATCTGTGGCTCCAATTAGTTTACGGCCGTAGACAATAACTCCCTGTCCTTCCCACACCTAAAACATAAATTTTTTCGGAAACAAAAAACACAGGTTAGAAACATAATCACCAGCTTGTTTGGTTGATTCGTAAAGCCATAGATAGAATCATTTCTAACCATTGCAATAACAGGGCCAGAGCTCAGGAAGTCACACAAGCCATCAAAGAAGGGTCTTTCTTTTAGGTCATGATAATGCTGTTTAGGCAAATTCCTTTGTAGGAGTCAATACTTTAATTCCCACCAGCTTGTAGCCTTTCCTCTCAAAACGAGATATAATCTCTGAAATCTGAAAGAAGACGAAAAAACTTCTAAGAATCTAAATTTTCTTTTTCGGCGAGTAGACAAAAAGTTGCAGTGTACTATGTAGCACAGACACTTCGGATTGAAAGTGTGTCCTGCGTTCAATAATGACACCGAGACATGTGATTACATTAAATCACTTTCATTTTCTTAAATGATAACTGGTGTCTATGTGTCAGAGTTGTGTCCAGTGTCAGTGTGTCAGTGTTTCATAGGCATTGCATCTACTACACTGTTTCACAAACAAATCATGAAGAAGTGCAAGAAAAGTAGTAGTTTTCACTTTACCAGTCCTCTTTGAACTCCGTCAGGCTTAATGGCAATGAAGGTGCGCTCCAGCTGAGTAGGAAAAAGTAAACACATGATTTGCACATTTTAGTCATAACGTGAAATAAAGGAAGAAAATAAGCAATGATAGGAGTTTAAATAGACATGCAAATGCAGATAGAGACAAGTTATGCGTACCTCAGCAGCATGCACCTCCTGATCTTGGAGCATGTAAGCTGCAAGACACGACAAAGATTAAATAGAATTATTAGTTGAATATCCAGCTAAAGAATGAACATTGTAATAGGCTGAACAAAGTGACTCTTTTCTATTATATAAAATTAAAGGGAACGTCATTTAAATAGAACTAAAAGGAAGCGTGCAATTTTCTCAATAAATAAGGATGATTAAGATTTATATGAAAAAGAGAAGGGTGTGTGCAATTTTTTTTATTGCATAATTGATAACACTTTAGAAGAGGTGGGTATAATTTCACTTTTTATAATAGGCAACTTTGAGAAGCCACCAACAAATTCAAAGCATAAAGTTATAAAGTAAACCGTTAAGACTTTGTTCAAACTTTACCATTAACTAGTGATCATTACATTGATAAACTAATAAATTAAAACAAACTTGTAGGAGGATAGATATCCATGATGAAAGTTGAAGAATATGTCCAAAAAGAAAAATACCAACAGGAACTGATAAAAAAATTTAAGACAATATTGGATTTGATTAATTAGAGGCTTGATTGAAGATTTAAAATAGGTTCATGTAATGATGTAGGGGTATCTATTGGAAATAATAAAGTCTATATACCACATCCAAAACATTAATTTTATTCCCATGTGCTGGAGTAAAGTGCACTTGATGTAGAAGAGGTCTCGGAAGCTACAATGCTACTATCAAGCAAGGTACAAGGCTCCTCTTCCATTTCTAAAAGACACTTTATCTATGTTTTCTTGAAACCAAAATCAGCAAATTATTTTAATTTTACATTACAAACATACGACCATACATTTAAGGATTTAGATAGCCTGCAGTCATAAATGATCACACATTCACGCAGTTAGTACATCAGTGTTTGTTGGATCGAGATCGGAGCAATCTAAATTCAACAGTCACAAATGTACTTACTAGTATGTGCAATATGTGACTATAGACAATCCAAATCCGTAGTTCACATGATAAGATCTAATGTGAATTGATAGCAAAATATAATAATATGTACAAACAACAGTAACTAAAAAAATGAAATGGTTACAACAAATATAATAATAATATAACCAAACCAAACCAAACCTAACCTGCAGCAGGAAGAGCGAGTGCTCCTGCAATCCATGTGGTAGATCCATTTCCAGAACCAGTTCTCCCATAATTTGAAGCAAATAACGGCCCTTTTGTGATGGATGAAACAGCTGCGGCCGCCGCTACGGCACGTCCTTCTGAATGAAAGAGTACATCTCAGATTCAATGAAACAAAATCTAAATATATGTTATCATAATTTGAATATAAATCAGACACATAAAACAAAGAATGGGATGAGTTTAGAACTTACGAGAGTGAAAAGAAGCAGATAGAAGAGACCTGGCGGCTCTGGAAGCAGATTTGCAGAGGTGTGAGGCCATGTTCTACTCGCAGTCGCACGCAGTGTTGTATGTGAATGTGATTTGGTGGTGATGATGTTCGGATCTCTTCCCTTGTTGTATCTTGGCTTTTATTATTCTGTTCCTTTTTACATCTTCCACCTTTCTTTTATCTTCATTTTCGATTTTTGCCACCTTCAAATTAAATATTTGCAAACTGAGATATTTTCATTTTTTTTTATGACAATAACTGAGATATGTACGTGACTGCCGAGTGGGGCCATACATTGTTTTTTACTAATACAATATTTTTTAGAGGTACTAATAGTTTTTTTTTTAAAGATACTAATAGAAAAATGTTATCATCACAATCCTAATCATATAATAATAATAATAAAATACTTAAGTATTCAAGAATTTTTTCACTAAACCGACATTTCTGAGTCTAGCAAAGTGTATGTCTCTAACAACGTGACGAATCAATGTTCGGATATCAATTAAATGATAAATCAATAGAGATAAATCAAATAAGACAACTTCTAATAGAGATAATCTTTGAGAAAACTGAAACAATTTAATGAAATGGCAATTGATAAATTTGTAGTTTTTGTCAATTTATTTATCAAATTAGCAAATTATTCTCAAAATACAAAGTCTATACTATCAAGTTTTTCTTTACAAAAAAAATTATAACCTCATTGTCTTTCTACTCCACATGCTTTAAAAATGCATAAATCGATAACTCTTTCTTTCTACACACAATTTATTTATTTTTTGGTAAACTGAAGTGTCTTTCACGCAAAACCGAGAAGACAAATCTCTTGGGATAATGATTCATTTCACGGGTCAATTTAATTTTATTATCATATTTTTATCACATTGTTTTTTTCACATTCACATCAAAATTTTAAAACTGCGCGATTTGATGGCTCATTTTCGAAATACAAGGGTAGCAAATGAGAAGATGAAATCAGGGGTAAAAATGTCTTTTCGCGTTTGTCTGATAAGCCCATGGATATTTTTGTCAGTTTACACCAAGTTTTGCTGACTCAGACCGACACTTAACCAATCAGCAGTGCCACCTCATCAGATTAGCAACGTGGAAGTCATTAATTGGGTTGAGGGACCAAATTTTAAGTGATAGTAATTGCATAAGATGTTTAAAAAAATTAGTAAGTTCATGGACCAAAATTCAGATGACCCGTGTTTGCAGCGACTAAATGTAGAAAATTGCTTTTGATTCATAGAAAGTTAAGAAACACCAGTAATTTACGTTTTTAACCCTATCGGTGTTTAACTGCCGATGGGAAGCAATCCGGCAGCAACTAACTGTCGATGGAAAGAAAACCAGGCGCAGTTAGCTGCCGATGCACTTTATTTTGTGTGGATGAGGTTCCACCTACACTTTCTGTGGTCCAAAACCCACAAAAAGTTCTATAAATAGGCAGCGTTGCTTTCACAATCTATACTCAACGCATGTACAGTTTATAAGATGCATGGGGATGAGAGTGAAGGTGTTCGAACGCCTTCCCTTTCATCTCCACTCCTCTTAAAAACTAAACAAAAAACCACCAACATAAACACTTTCTACTTCTTATGATGTTATTTTTTTGTTTTGAATATAGAGGCGTAAGCAGTTTTTAAGGTACGTGGTGATGTTGGAGAAAGTCTTCAAACATACAATGTTATGACAACCTTCTCCAACCTCACTACTCCTCTTAAAAACTAAAAAAAAAATCCATAAATAAGTTATGTGCCAAATCTAATTACTTTTTTTTTTGTTTTTAGCTTTTTTCAGTTTAATCGCATGTCATTTTATCGTTTTTGTTCACTCATTTTATCGTTTTTCTTCACATTAAGATGAAAAAATATGAAGTTTTGGAAAATATAGACAAAACATGACAACAACAGCTAACTGTCGCTGGTTTCCTTCCCATCGGCAGTTAGCTGCCGCCGAATTACTTCACTTCGGTAGTTTAAAAACGTAAATTACTGGTGTTTCTTAACTTTTTATGAAGTGTCAAAAGCAATATTCCTAAAGGTATAAATAAGCCTAAGGAAAAACACAGATTCAAAGTCACTTTAATTACAAATAATGAGCCCGTGAACTGAGAAGCTTCGATACCAATCTCAACGGAATGAATTAACTGCTAACCCTTTTCAACTGTCTAGTCACTAATTTCTTCCTCCAAAATCACAAGCAGATCTAAAAGAGTAAAGCACAAGCTTGGACGTGAAACGCAAGCTAGAAAGATGCTATGTACACTGCTTGTTACGGTAGTTAAAGAGTGCTTTATGTTCTGGTCGTCAATTATTGTGGGCCCAAAATATTCACACGTGTTTTAAGAACTTTAACACATTTTCACTCCAATTGATGCATGAGTTCAATTTGTGTTTTTTTTAATTGTTTCATATTTGACCCCACATATTTAAATTTTATACATTTTTACTTCTATTTCAATTCAAAATATTAGTTTATATTTACAATATAGTGATTAGTGATAAATGATAATTGATAATGAATAAAGTAGTAATTTGTAATAAAAAAACTTATAATAAGCATAGTGATCTCAATATATTTTCTTTGTTCACACTTTTCTATCTTAAAATGACTAAATGTTTCATTCGTCTTTTAAGTGTCAAACATTGTTTATGTTGAAAAATGCCTACATAACTTTTCTCCTCAAAATTGACGAAGAAGAAAAAAATAAAGAGAATAGTAAAGTAAAATCATATCAAAATTTACGTGAAAAACCCTACAAGTTTTCATAAAATTTTACTCATCCCATCCAACTTCAAACTCATCCTGCCTACTAGTAATTTCTGGACCGATGGTAGGTAGGTTCATGATGGTGAGGCCAACGGCAACAAACAAGTAACAACACATGTTTCTGATGTTCCTCGTCAGAAATTATGTTATTTGCATATTCAATAGTTGCCATACTAACCAGTTAAATGTGCATTAATATAGTCACGAAGATTTTTTCATATCTATCTTTTGAGTTTGTATAACTCTATCTTCAAACTAGCTTAGTGGGTTATAAGCTTCAACACGTAGATGATCTTGAATTTTCTCATAAGTTTATTAGTGTTGACAAACACGTAGATGATCTTGAATTTTCTCGTAAGTTTATTAGTGTTGACTCCTTTTAAGAATATTCAGGACCACAAATAAAATTACAAGTTATGTAGAAACTTGAAAATCTTCCCAAATCTTGTATCACTTTGGGAACTCAAGTACCTCGCCTTGAAAATATAGTTGTTTGAGGCAGTCGTGTTGAAGGACGGTTACAGACGGCAGATAATATGTGTGAAACTACTAACTGTTGTGGTTCATTGACGCCCAAAGATGTTACCGATTGCAAGTCATATGACTGTTAGGGTATTGGATCAAAAGGGGCACGACTGTGTGTGAGGTCTTAATGTGATTAGAAAATTGCTTTTCTCACTTCAGTTTTTGCTTGAAAACACATGAAAATTTCACATTTAACCCCAACGGTAGTTAACTACCGCTGGAGTTAAATATGCAATTTTCATGTGTTTTAAAAAAAAAACTGAAGTGAGAAAAGCAATCATCATGTGACTATGCTAGGGTCGTATGACTGTAAAGGGTCTCAAAAGCATGTACATAGTTCCATCTACACCTTTTTTACATACATAAATTAGGGGTATTCAGGTTTTACATGATTGTTTCGAAAAAAAAAAAGTTTTATACGACACTGTTGTTTATTTTATCAAATTTTACTTTGTACTGAATCTCTATATTCTTGAACCTTTTCACACTATTTAATAATTTATATGCTTAGAGTTGTAAGAATTATAAATCAATGACTTGAAGATCTCTAAATTTAAGCTCATCATAATTATAACCCATGAAACATATGACTAGTTACTCATGCAAATACATCAATTACTATATCTCAAAAGATCAGCTACCATTGGGTTTGGACTTTGGACCTAGGCGTTATGTTTGAAGTCTTTTCCTTTTTAACGAACCAAAAGCAACATACAATTTTTCCTCATTTGTGATGGCCAAATTTTAAATAAACTTGTCACTGTCCATTTTCAAAAATAATGCTGTCTATAAATTATCTATTGACAGATATATTGGCTATATACTACAAAAAACTACACTGAAACCGGAACATCACAACTTGCTGATAAATAGCAAGATCTATTTAAACGTGCATGAACTATGCTACAACTTGCTGTCATATTAGTTTGTTACTTTCTCCTGATTTTGTTAGCATCACATCTATGTGTCGTTGCTTAGCCCTCCTTATTTCGAAAAAAAAAAAAGTTGATTTTGAAGACATTTTATTTGAAGTGCCTTGAAACTACTACTAAGTCCAATAATTCTCCTTTTTAAATTTTGAAAATTACAATTGATATTTCCAAAATAGGTCTTGTCTAACAAGTAAAATGGTCTTGCACCATGCGCAAGTGTCAAATTTCTATCATTGGATTAAAAAATAACATCAAATTTCATTAAATTTAAAGGAGAAATTTATTGATCTAATGGTGGGAACTAGCTTGTGCATGAGCAAGACTTTGTCTCACTACTTATGCACCATAAAATTAACCTCCAAAACAACCAAAAAGATCATAGAAGTATCGCCGCCACCTTTTTTGCATAATTTATACCACTGTGTTTATTTTTTTAAGTGCTGCATTCCTGAAACAATGTACCCTTCCTGCATGTTTAGCATGTTCATAACTTAATAAATGTCAACAACACTTATTGTTCGGGTATTATTAGCTCAGTTTTAGTGCTTATACTTAGATATACCAACTCCAATTTAAGTAAGGACTGATCGAACAAATTGTCAAGGCTCAAACAGACTTTGGAAAGAGCCAAAATTGACAAATAAAGCACATATCTTCATTCAATTACTGAAAAAGGCTCAGAACCATATTTACAACGTGGTTAGATTTCATGCCACTTAAACTCATCAATTGTGTTACATCTCAATTGAACCATTAGGAACTGATCTATCGGACTCTAATTTGGTGTAACTTTGTAAAGCCGTTAACCAAGAGTCCACCTGAAAATGTGATGGAAGACATTATATTTAGAAGTTTTCAAAATTAAAATGACGATGTAAGTCACTTAGAATCTGTCCATATTGCGAAACTGAACTGTAATGGTAATAATAATAACTTGGACACACCTGTATCATAGAATTGCTTGAGCACTCATAGCGAAACCCGTGACAAGTTAAAATATAAAAGGCATGTTGAATATCATCATTGTCACGCTTAAAACACGGCAATCTCCCTACTTCAAGAATATCCGATAGAAGCGTTGAGTCCTGAGGACTTATATCTGCAATTTTTCCATTTTATCAGTCAGCAAGTATCAATACATTGTAAATGGAGGCCAATCATCTGAAAACATGAGATGAAAAAACAGTTGATTGACCTACCATGTACAATTTCAAAGATGTTAATCAAAAGCAAACTTTGGCTTTTGCTAAATAACTTAAGCATTTGGAAAGTTAATTCGAGCATGGTATGAGGGATTCTTTGACCAAACTGTCAAGAGTATATTCCTGGCCGCTCCTACTCTTCTAACTAAGTTTTGTTTGGCTTATCAGGCCGTTGACATTAATAGTCAAGTTAAAGACATTGATACAAAGAACTCTTGAGCCTAGTTCTGATAGCTCAAGTTTATGAGTGTTCATTTTGAGTTAGAAAGTTCAGAGTTCAAACAAACAGGTTAGACATCCTTAATAATGTTTCATAACGGTAGGAATATGTTCAAACAAAATGCGAAGAAGAAATTGCACAAATCTGGTTATTAAGAGGTTTCCAATGCTTCCATTTTTCATTCGCTCACTTTGAAAAAATAAAAATGCAATTTATGTACAGGAAAAATTGGCTAGCTCAGTAAATCTAGATGTTCTGATTAAGTCTAACAAATAGAAATGCAAAGCGAAAAGTAAGGTCATATTTGTTTTGATGGAATAGCGAATAAAGTGTTCATTCATATGTTTTTTTTAACTATTATGGATAAGGGATGACAGGATGGTATGTTCTAATTGATTATAAAAAATAAAGTAAAAATTATGATTTTTAAACTAAATCAAGCATGGCCTACTCTAAATTGTGGGCCAAACAGAAACAGTTTTTTGGTTGAGTGACTCTACTTGTCATCCTGCATTATTTGTTGGGTAGAAACATACAAAATGGCTCAAAAATATTTTCAGAGTTAAAGAAATGAATAGTCATTCCATTATTTTTGTGATGTAATTGTTTTCTATAATTCTAAGGAAACTCAATCTCCTGAGAATGCTTATTTCCATTAAATTGATCAAACCAAATATGACCTACTGACCCATTCCAGTTCTCACTCCATTCCATTTGCTAGAACCAGCCACTTACCAAGTTACTTATAAAATAAACCAACAAATTCCTTTTTCCCGTAAGTAGGGTTAGCTACATGAATTAAATGACATAATATCCTAGTGTGTAAATCATGCTAAATAAAAATCATTAATCTAAATCCTTTTTTATTCTCTGGCTTATAATTTTGTCAAGCCTTCAATGTATGATAGTTAGATTACCCTCGATTTGATTTACTCTTCAGGCTTCTATGCATATTTTCACACAAGAATAAACCACTTATTGTACGATTCTACCATTTTTCACAATGGGGGCTATACAAATTTTCTCTATAATGCATACTAATATGTTGTCTTTGTCATACCCCAATTTTTGACCTAAAATTCTTTTTTTACTCGTCTCTTTGGTTCGGAATTTTTCGTCGTCTTAGACGAAATTTCGGCAGAGAGGTATTTTAAAATACCTCGTTTAGGGTTCCGAAGGCGACCTTTTTTTCAGTTTTATTATTATTTTATTTTACTTTAGTTTTTTTATCTTTTTTCTTTTTTACTTATTTAATTTTCGGATTTTTTTTCTATTTTTATTTTATTTTTCATTTATTCTATTTTGTTTTTATTTTTATTCTTAATGGTTATTTTTTTGGTCTTTATTGCTAATCAAACCTATCCAAAGTCCAAGGTCAAAGGTCAAGGTCAAATGTTTGATTTAATGGCTTTGACATATGTGATTTAATGGCTTTGACATATGTGATTTAATGGCTTTAATCTCATTTGATGGGTTTAATCCTTGTCTCCTTATTGTCAAAAGTCCACCCCAATGTGTATATAAAGGCACACGCCCCAACAACCAAGAGGAGAAAAACTCATCAGTACACAAGCCACAATTATTTCCAAACCAAAAATTAATCACAACCCCAGCAAATCGAAACCACAAAAACCATATCTCAAAACCAAAATCAATCATCATCCATAATCAAAACCACAAACTCGGCCACCTCCACCACCACCACAATCAATCCGAACCTCCTCCCTAACCACCTACAAACCACTAACACTAATCTGAACCACCACATACCACAACCACATAAAGCCACACACACGGCCAAACCCACAACCAAACAACCACTACGCAAAACCGCACCGCCTCTTTACAACCCTTTCCTGCCCATTGCACCCATCTTTTCCTCTTATTTTTATTTATTAGTTTTATTTCTTTTTCTTGCATTTTCTTTTTATTTGTTGCATTTCTCATCCTTTATTTATTCCTTATGCATTTCATCTTATTGTTCTTTTTATCTTTTGCATTTTCTTCATTCTTTTTACTTTATTTTATTTTCTCAATTTTGTAGTTTTCTTTAGGTTAATTATCATGCATTTTTTTCACTTTATTCATTTTAATGCTTTATAATTCAGCATCTCATGCATTCTTTTACTTTTATGTGACATGTTTATTTCTTTGTTTTGCATCTCTTGCCTTTTTTTCAGCATATTTATTTTATTATATTAGCAATTTTACTTTTATTATTTATTTTGTCATTTTCATTTTTATTAGAATGTATTTAGGAACAATGTAAATATAAATGAGAATATTGCACTGACACTCACTTTATTTATTTCGCATTATGTCAAAAAAAACAAAAAATACAAAAATATTAGGTTAGTTTCAAAAGGATTTTGTGGTGATCCAACGTCACCACGAAAATTCCTCGTTTTTAACTTTTTGTTATGTTTTAGTCTTAGTTAGTCATCATAAAAAAAAAAAGAACAAAAACATGCAAATAATAAAAAATCACAAAAAATCCTTTTCATAAACAAACCTTGATTTTCAATCAAGTGTCCCTTTTTTCTTCTTTTATTTTCTTAAATAATCATTAATCTACTTTAATTACACTTTAATCATTTTCAAATTAAAAAACACAAATCAATCTCCTTTTGTCACTTGGCCTTTATTTTATCTTTAAAACCTTTTTGAAAAACCAATAAAAAATACAAAAACAAATCAATCGTCATTTTTACCCCGAACTACGAGGTTTTGATCCCTCACGGGTACGTAGGCAGAGGACCCTGTCCTTCCAAATCATAAAAAATACAAAAAAAAACATTTTATTTTCCTTTCTCACTATTCTAATTCATTCTTTTCTTAAAAAAAATAAATAAGCAAGTTATAGCCAAAATAAATAAATAAAATCAAGAGGTTCTCGTAGAGTACTACGAACGTTTAGGGTGCTAACACCTTCCCTAAACGTAACTAACCCCCGAACCCTAATCTTTAAAAATGTGGTAATTTAGAACTTTTTTCCACTTTTCTTTTAAAAAATTAAAAGTTCAGTCGTGAAATAAAATTAGTGAGTCAACGCTAAACAATAGCTTGATCTCTGAAAATCACCGCGACAATCTTTAATCCCCACCCATCCATAGTAAAATTCTCAGCCTTGCAATACTGATCAGTTTTTTCCTATATCTACACTAAGCTACTTATTCGCAAACAGAGTAATAATGTAAAAATGAAAACCAAGATTTGTAGGAAAAGAAGAAGAAATGGATGGGGAGATAAGGAACAAAGCTAACTACCTTACCTGTACACAACAAATATAAAAATATACATGCTCCATGAAGAACGACAAAGCGAGGAAGCCAATCATCGACTTCAGTATCATCTATGGGTGGGGGTTCTCCCGGAAGTGCTGCCCATCTCTATAGAGAAGGATAAAAAACACATCAATGCCAACTTGTTTGGTAAAATAAAATAATTAAGCAGAAACCGATTCAAAACAAATTAAAGAAGGGATGGACAATAAGTACAGTTCTAATGTTTAAATAGCCAGATAGACGAGCTGACCAGCAGAACTTCATCAATATGTTGCAACCTGTGTATAAAAATAATTATTTTAGCAAAAAAAATAAATAATAATCAACGAAAATACATTAGATATAAACACAGTAAATTTCCCTTGTTTTTCAATATAGCAATTTCAACACCGAAGAAAACTAATGTATGTCCAACAAATCAGGAAGAATTGCTAGTAAGGAGTGAATTGGAGAATAATGAAGATTTAAAGGAAATTGAAACTCGTTTTAGTCTTATTAGTATAACACAAACAGAAAAACATGTCTATGGTCCAAATCTAATTCTAGCATCTAACTCCTAACTTTTTGCTTCTTTAATCACCGAAGACTAGAGAGATAGACAAACAAAAGAATGATAGTAACTTAAAGAAAAAAGCTAATCAATGAACGCTTAAATTAGATTATGACACCAAATCCCTAAATAGTTCAAAATTGTGGATCACTCACTGAGCTTTCAAGTGAGCTTCCCTCTCCTCTAAATCAGCAAGCTCCGATCGAAGTGACTCTACTTCTGCAGCTGTTAGCTCAACCTACAGAATAAAAGTTTGTATAGGTAGGATGTAAGAAAACCTTCGACAATGACAAATGATCGAAAGCACAAAAGTTACTAGGATCAAACCTTTTCCTGACCTCCAGTATCGGACCCCCATGATAGTTTTCGTAGAGTAAACAAGTTCAACATGAAAGTTGTCCTGAGTTTTCTTCGAGTCCACAGATGGAGGGAGGACCTAAACTAAACTAAATTGAGTAACTTACTTCAAATAAACACAAAGTCTCTGAATAACTTTATTATTATTGCTTTTTAACCAGTAAACAATACCTTAAAGATTGATCAATTCCAGGTTCTTCAGAAGTAGATAATTGTCTGCTCTGAGAAGATTCTATACTTGAAGTTGGAATTTGAAAGTGATCAGGGATGATTTTTAATTTTGCAGGACAATCATCCATGAAATTAAACTTCTTTGCGGAGGAAGGGCGACCCTATAGTTAACAGGTGAAACTAATGATAGCTGTGGAGGATGTTTTTCCTGAAACAGCAACAATACCAAAGAAATTAGAACAGAATCATTGGTCTCTTTCCAATAACCGAGTCAAAACTCAAAATTGCTATCTGTTTCCATGTACGATTAAGCGCAGTAGAGCGCAGCAGAAGAGCGGATAAACAGACACATTAGTGCCCGTCTTTGGCTAGTTAAAAACAAAGGCAACAACTAGTGAAAATCGGATACAACTTGGAATGAGAAACTTGTATTAATTTTTAAGCTAGATCAACCCAAATTTTGGTGATTTACCAACCCTAATTGTTTAGGACTTAACAACAATCGTATATGAAATGAAATCATCATATAGTTCCGAAAGGATTAAAAAATTGAGTTATCACTAATAATAAGAATAACAAAAGTATGGATCAAATAAATATGAGCATGATACAAAAAGGGGATTACAAAAAATAAACCCATAATAACAACAATATAAGTAAGATTATAAGAAGAAAAGAGAACGAAGAAAGGAGCATGTGCATACCTTGAGAGAGGGGTGTAGAAGTAGAAGTAGAAGGTAAAGAAAGGTTTTCCGGAAATAGAAAATGGCTCGATGCCCAAGAGGCGGGTGTGTTCGGTACTATATCACCGATTTTCTTTCACTTTGCTGTTGCGGTTATTGGTGGAAAGACCATCATGCCCATTGTATCTTAACCTACATTCATGTCGTTGACTAACTACTCCAATACTTGTTTTTAACCCAAAAAAAAAAAAACGACAGCTAATGCCAAATGCAAACAAAAACGACACTGCTTCAAAATTAATAGAAAATGGAGTATATTTTTTAGTTTTCTTTTTGGTTACGTAAATTTAGTTAAATTATTTTAATTAATCATGTATGTAAATTTGGATGAAGGTACTATAGTAAAAAAATCTCAGTTAGCCGATGTGACCGTCCAATTAAGATCATTTTAAATAAAAATTAAATATGTTTTATTCACAAATATCGTGGATGTGTAGAATGATCGGTTGGGTGAAATCAATTTCCATATAAACTTTTAGATAGTTTAGTTTCTTTTTGACAAAGAGTGTTTAGTTATTTTTTACGAAAAAATAAAAGAGAGGGTTTATGGAAGTGTCACAACTCAAAGTTTTATAGTTAACCGAATAAAAGATACACGCAACGAATGAAGTTGTATGCAAATGGCAAAACACACGGGTCATGGCACAAATCAATTTTTTGTCATGGTCTAAACCTCCTATTGGCACTATTAAGTGTAATGTTGATTGTACCTCTTTCAATAATAATTCCATCATGGGGTATGACATGTGTTTTAGACACTCTACAAGGCAATTTCTCCATGGTCAACCTGATCGGACGCGCTACAATGTCACCTCCATAGAAGTCGAAGCTGTCAACCTTTTAGAAGGTATAAAAGTGGCGATTGCTAAAGATATGCAAACAATGATGTTTGAATAATATTGTAAGTTCGTGGTGGATGTTATTTCTCTCTCTAGTACTCCTTGTAATGAATTAAGGGATATCATCTCTCATTGTAAAAGTCTACTATCCTATCATCCCGACTATGTGGTGTCGTTTGTTCAAAATTAGTTTTGTCTTTGCTAAAAAAAGATGGAAATAGTTTCAAAAAGTGAAGCAAAGGAACATGTTCCACCTTGTTTAAATTTTCAACTAAAGGCACCAGGAGGTGAAATTATATAAAATTAGATAATCTCTTTTTTTTTTTTGAAGAAAAGTTAGATAATCTCATAGCAATGTTATCATGTAAATTTATTTATTTTTCTCGCTAAATAGACTTATAAGAAAAAATGGCATTGTCTATATAATTAAAGGGTTTTGTTAACCGGTGCCCCTGAGGCACTGGTTAAGGAGTCTAAAAATAGAAATTATGTCTTGGAAATATAAGATTTTACTTTTGATCAAGTAATTATTACACAACTTTTTAATAGAATCTTACTTCTTTTGGATGCTTAACCAATGCCCCTGGAAGCACTGTTTAACATTCTCCATAATTAAAAGTCCAGTCTAGCTTTACAATAGTTGGTCGATCTGGTCTATTTAAACAATGATTAAAATGTAAGTAGTGGGTTTTGGTAAAAATAAAAAATAAAAGTTTTTCTATGTGTACAATGTTAAATGTATAGTACAAAAAGTAAAAAAAAAAAGTTTATGTAAAAAATCCGAAAATTCAAATCCCGACCTCGCACTGTCCTTACATACTCACGAGAATATTGAGCCCAAAATTTTAACTTGGAAATTAACCCTAGCCCATTAGTTATGTCTTTATCAAAGAAAGAAGAGAATTACTCATCACGCTTCTAAAATATTTCTTTTATTTGGTTGAGCGACAATTAAGTGTTGTTCACCTCTTCAATTCGTTTGACATTCTTTAAATGAGTTCAACAACTTTTTAAATTGGCTTAATTCCACTTTCCCCCCCTATATTTTGCCAATTGTGCGATTTTGCAAGCCCCATCTTTTTTTTTGAGAGCGAATTGTGCACCCTAATCAGTTACCCCCCCTTCTGATTTTGCAGCCCCTTTCTAATTTTTTGCTGATGTGTTAAATGTTTGCTGATGTGTGTTGCATGTGTGTAATTTGCTGATGTGTTTTTTGTGCTGATGGTGGTGTAATTTTGGCTTACTGGATGCCACTTCAAACAACCCCACCCGCGAAAATTGTAGTAAAAAAAATTATTTTTTTCACAGTAACAAAAAGAACTAATAACAAAAGCTTCTAAAAAACCTGTTCAGTGAGAAGATAATTAAACAAAAGCTTCTAACAAGCTTAGAACATCTTCAAATTTTGTCTAAATATTATTACAACTCATAACCAATCCATATTCAAAACGACAAAAGCTTCCAAAGAGCTCATAACATTTTAAGTTCGTTCTCAATATCATTCTAGCTCGGAACCAATACATATTCAAAACAACAAAGTATTTCAAATCATCAAAACAAAAAAAAGTTCCAAATGAACCAAGTTTAATAAAAATCATCATACTTGCTAATTTAAGGGTAAAATAAGGGTAAAATAAGGGTAATCTGGTAAATTTGCATATACGGGTGCGGGGCGGGGGTGGGTGCGGGGCGGGTGTGACTACCCCCGACCCTGGCCCCGGCCCCGCATTAAAACCACGGGTTTTCCCCGCACCCGCACCCAAATTATCAGAAAAGGGGCTACAAATCAGAAAGGGGGTAAATGATAGGGTGCAAAATCGCTCAAAAAAAAAGATGGGGTGCAAAATCGCACAATTGGCAAAATATAGGGGGGAAAAGTGGAATTAAGCCTTTTAAATTTGTTTTACCATTTTAAAAGTCTCCAAACAACAGTGTTGTCGTTGGAGGTAAAAGGGTAGTTTCAGGTAGCATTTTGAGAGGCCTAAAAATTAAATTTGAAGAAAGAAAGGTCCCCTAAAAAAAATCAGGTGGGTTGCACAAAGCTAAGAAAGGAAGAAATGAAAAACCCAAAACCCTAGAACCTTCCTTCCTGACAATGACGGTTGATCTTCCGCCAGAAATACTCGCTGAAATCTTCTCCCTATTACCGGTAAAATCAGTCCTCCGATTCCGATCAACCTCTAAATCACTTCGATCCTTAATCGATTCCCACAACTTCATCAACCTTCACCTCAAAAAATCCCTCAATCGATCCTTAATCCTTCGACTCAACACCGATCTCTACCAGTTCGATGATGATTTCTCTAACCTAAGCACCGCCGTTCCACTCAACCATCCTTTCACGCGTCACAGCACCAACATCACTCTTCTGGGTTCATGTAACGGCCTCCTCTGCATCTCCAATGGCGAAATCGCTTTCTCTAACCCTTACGGCGCCAATGAAATCACATTCTGGAACCCTAACATCCGTAAACATCGGATTATCCCTTTTCTCCCTATTCCTATTCCTCCCCGTCGTTCTGAATCTGACGACATTGACTGCGCCTTATGCGTTCACGGATTCGGGTTTGATCCATTAACCAGCGATTACAAACTCCTCAGAATCTCTTGGTCAGTTGATCTACAACTGTCTACTTTTGATTCACATGTCAGACTCTTTAGCTCCAAAAACAACTCGTGGAAAATAATTCCCAGAATGCCGTACGCTCTTTACTATGCTCAAACCATGGGGGTTTTTGTTGACAATTCTCTTCACTGGATAATGACGAAGAAACTTGATGGATTACACCCTTGTTTAATTGTCGGGTTTAACCTAACACTTGAGATTTTCAATGAGGTTCCTCTTCCTGCTGAAATAGGTCAAGAGAATTTTGAAATTTCTGTTTCTGTTTTGGGAGGGTGTCTTTGTATTGTTGTGAATTATCAAACTAGTAATGTTGATGTTTGGGTGATGAAAGAATATGGATCTAGAGATAGCTGGTGTAAACTTTTTACTTTGGTCAAATCTTGTTTCACTTCATCTTTGAAATCCTTGAGGCTTTTAGGTTGTTCTAGCGATGGAAGTAAGGTTCTGTTGGAAGGAATTTCTGATTTGAACCTGTTTTGGTATGATTTGAAGAGTGAACAAGTTACTTATGTTGAAGGAATTCCTAATTTGGATGAAGCTATGTTTTGTGTTGGAAGTCTTGTACCACCTTCCTTCCCTGTTGTTGATTGTAGGAAGGAGAATCTATGTAAGTTGAGATGTGGAACTACAAGCAAGAGAAGGTACTTCTTGTTCATTATCCTAGCTTTTGCTTTGTATATGTTATATTAGTGCAATGGACCCATCATGCAATACATGTACTTAAACTCTATATTAAAGGTCAAATTGAATTCTTATTATAGGATAACAATTCTCTAATTACTTTGAAGGCTCTACCTTTGTTTATGTATATCTGATAATGTGTGTATGTTGGATTTCAAAAGAAAGAAAAAATACAATGTATGTTGTGTGTTAGCTTAAGAGTTGACCTTGTGACTAGCTGAAGTCTACCTTCCTTGCTTGAAGAAACAAAAGGATTTGCAGTATTCTTTTATATAAATTAGTTTAAGTAAAGAATCTCGGTGTGGATCTTTTTTTCTCTTCGTTATTTGATTTCTTCACCAGTGTAGTAATTATCCCACGATATACGAAAACAGCCATGGGCGATACGGATCAGGGTCTGTATCCCAAATGACCATGTATCACGGGCGTATCCCCTGTATCCCGATTCAATCATTCACATTTCACTTGCAGAAACCCGAACGGATTGCACGGCCCGGCAGAAAAACCCAATATTTTCGCTTTTTACATGGGGCGGTACTATAACCGGGTCGGGTTTGCCTGACCCATCAGTTAATACAGGGCGAACTGCTTGTATTCTAGGGTTTTGTTTTGTAACCTTCCAATTATATTGGAACTATTCCCAAAAGCCACACACACTCTTGTACTTTACAACTTCCCACACAGGTTCTCTTGTTTTACAACTTCCCACACACGTTCTTTTCCTTTACAACTTCCCACACCACGCTCCGTTTCTCTGCTCTTTATCTCTCTGATTCTTCACTGCTCTGTTTCTCTATGCTCATTCACTAATGGGGCAGAACCCTTAGAATTTGGTGTTATGTTTGATTTTGATTGAATTAAGGATGCCTTATGTTATTTACTTTTGTTTATGACTTGTGTTTTGAAGTATCTTGAAGTTTATATATGATATTTGAAGTATTTTGTAGTTTATATATGATATTTTAAGTCATATTTTTTTTGTTCATGTATCTTACGATTCACGATACGATACATGATTCAAAAAAGTGGTCGAACGATACACATTACATATCCCGATTTGACTACCATGATCTTCACTCCTGAATAATCATTTTTACAAGCTTATTTCTGAATGTTGAGACTATTCCAGCATGAAATTTATGTATGTAAAGAGAAGAAAGTTGTTGTATAGAAATTGGCCTACCATGAAATTACTCCTAATTTATGCATAGTTCCTTTCAAAAGCATGGTTTTTTTTATCAACTATTCTTTTGTGATATTGTTGAACTTACTTCAATGAGATTCATTTTTTTCGACAGGGATGACTTCTTGTCCCAAGGATTTAAATTGAGATTGTAAGGGATGGAAGGAAGGACCTGTGATGTGCAGCTGAAACAGGATGCTCAAGTTGTTTCTTGTGATAGAATTAGTCACCTTGGTTTGTGGGAAAGGTTGAATTGATAGTGAATAGAGCTGCACCCATTTTTATCTCTCATTTTGAATTGCCTGAGATCACACTTATCCCTCTTGTGCAGGCTTAAGCCTTGTTCATTTTGTTATACTGTTCTTGATGCCTACTTAATCTCATGGAGTTTCAATAGTGTATAGTCAGATCACATTTGCAAAGCACATAATTTTGGTTTTAGTCTATGATTTATTTGAATTTGTATTGATCATACATTTGCTTGCAACTATGGAAAAGGCTGAAGCCAGTTAAGGATTCTTGAGGAACTACTGATTACTGAGATATGTCGGTCACATTGGATGTTCTGTGGTCTTATGTCAATGGTTTTTTGTTTTATCCTTTTCTTTTAAATTGTTTTCCAAGTAGTTATAGTTAGTGAAGTTAGGAGGCATTTCTGGTTTTTAGGAGGCAACTGTAAGGTGCAGCTTATGTTATTTACTTTTTAAATTTTAGTATGTGTGATGAAAGCTGTGTTATAGACTGATATGTAAGACCAAACTGTCGAAGATTGACAGCTTTTTATGAAAATGGGATTATATATTAATGTCATGAACTGATACTAATGCTTGTTGTAAATATATATAGGATTATTGATATGGATGTTTCCTTGAAAATTTCACTGGGATGAGTTAATCTCATGGTACATGAAAATTTCACCCAAGCTACTAAACTCTCATAATGCATGTAGTGCTAACCCAGGGATGAGCTTCCTTGCAAATTTCACCCCCAAATGTTAATAGAGCATAAAATTAAGTTTGGACTTGGGGATTTATTTTCAGATTATATAATGTTCTCGGAAACCTTGGCAATTTCAAGTAATTGCTTAAGTTGAATTTCCACATAGGGTCACAAGGATTTCGTAAGCCTATTTTGTTTTTGGATTAAATAAGTTTTTCGTCTTTAAAAATATAGCAAATTTTGACTTTGGATTTGAGAGGCTTATTCTGTTTTTGGTTTAATTAATCAAGTTATTTGTCTCAAAAAATATAATGAATTTTGACTTTATAACTAAACAATAACAATAGGATGTTATTTCACCCCTGTGAGTGTTTTCTAAATAAGTTTTCCCAAACTTCAGTCTGCAGCGACTGAGATCGTCGATGTTTATAATAGTCAACTAGTCCTCAATCAAATTCTTTTTCCTTTTAAATTCATGTAAGGTGAGATAAAATCATTTCTTCAAATTCTCTTTCCTCCATCATGTTTTCCAAAACTCTACATTCTTTTCTCTTCTACCTCTCAACCAAAACCTTAGTCTTTCGTTATAAAAAACTATGACTAAATAAATTTTTTGTTCCTACTAAATCGTTTTTAGTCCTTTAAAATATTTCTTCTAGTGAGTATAAAAATTTCTTCCAAGTTTAGTGGTCAAAATGCTATATGTTAACACCTCTTGGTCTTTGCTATTATCTCCCTGCACATGTGACTAATATAAGGTTATCATGTGAACTTTTGTAATGACGTACGTAACTATTTCTAATTCACGGAAATATTAATAAAATATAAGTTATTATATATATATATATATATATATATATATATATATATATATATATATATATATATATATATATATATCAACACCTTTATCAACTACTATTATTCCTGATAGCCTAGTCCCGATCCTGCCGCAGTCTGGTATCAGAGCCAGGTTGGATTGAGATATACTATCTAAATTTACTAAACTTATTTTAAAGTTCCATCTTACTTTCTGTTTATCTTTCTTAAACTCATATTAAGTTTCTTCTAGGTGTCGGTCTACTGAGTGGTCCACGTCGTAAGACCTAAGAGAGGCAGTAAAACGGTTGGTTAGCTCGTTGTAGGAGTCTATCTAGAAACAACTTATAAGGGGGGGTGAG
The DNA here is from genome assembly GCA_018208015.1 of Medicago ruthenica. Taxonomy (NCBI): domain Eukaryota; kingdom Viridiplantae; phylum Streptophyta; class Magnoliopsida; order Fabales; family Fabaceae; genus Medicago; species Medicago ruthenica. Next base: position 93,403,870 of record CM031374.1, read on the forward strand.
AGAGTTAATAAGAAATAAGAAATAAACTTTATAATTTGTTTCGTAGATTAAGATAACATGTCTCTGTTTAGCCGAACTCTAGGCAGACTAGGTAGTAGTTCTAGAAATCAACCTTTAATTACTTTATCTTCTAGTAATCAATCTACTATAGATCAAGATAATTATCAAAATAGTGAATTAGAAATTCAAGAAATGGAAAATAGATTAATGAACTGGTCTATGCCAGAGATTAGTTACAATAGAGTTTACCAAGTGGGAAAATTTGATTATAAAAGTAAAAAGATTATTAAAACTACAGAAATGGCTAAATCTATTAGTAGTAAAATGGAAACTATTAATATTCTTGATAGTAAATTACTAGAAGAACATCATAATGAAGGACATAGATATATACATCTAAGATTAATACAAGTTGCGATCAAACCTTTACATAAATTAGGACTTAATACTCCTATATTATTAATTCTTAGAGATAATAGAATTGCAAATATGAAGAGTCTATTATAGCTATTATAGAATCAAATCTTAATGATGGACCAGTATATTTTAATTGTCATCCTAACTTTTCTATGAGTTTAAGTGATGAAAATACTAAAAATTCATTACTTGTCCATGTACAAGGGCTTGAAGATACCTTTAACCCAGGTGTGTCTAATTTAGATGTTATTAGTAGAATGACTTATAAAGTCTCTACAGTAAATTATAATTTTAAATCTTTAAGGTCTACTCCTAGAAATGAAACTTGTATTATTGAAGCTAATCTTAAAAAAGTTGATGTTACAACTCCTAAAATTCTTAAAGCATCTGAAATATTAGCAAGATTACCACATGAGTGGCTTTTAAAAGATATAGCAAAACCACAAAAGATAGAATCTAGAACAATTAGACATATTATACAAGATACAGATGAAACTATTTCCATCGCCATGAATAGAAGTTAATCACTAAGATTTGACAGATTAAGCAGCCTAGGATCAACTTCTGATGCTAGATCCTCTGTTGATATACCTTTTATAACAAATTTATCAGGTGTGGATTTTACCCCATCTATACCTAGACTAATTTTTAGTGAAAGATCATCCAGATCTCCTTCACCCACATAATCACAAATGATAAGAACTCTTACTTTAGAAGAATCTTTTGTGATAGATAAAGATTGGATTAAAGAAGACTTTTATGCTGATTACAATAATAATAAAAGAGAATGGTATTTCAAAACTTTCTCTGAAAAAGAAACTTCTTATTATCGTCAGGAATTCTACGATTATTTAGAACACTATGAAATTAATATTTATTTCTTTGCTTGGTTTGAACAATACTGTGAACAAAACAAGATTAAAAATCCTTTTATTCCCGAGATGTCCATAGATATTAATGTCAGATTAAATACCCAGTGGAAAACTTCAAAAGGAGAAACGATAGAATCCGTACATCCACCTTTAGAAGCTTTTAAGTTTACTCCTCATAAGGAGAAGGAAATTATAGAAGCAGCACCCTTTAGAGCTGTAACAAAAAATTTAGAAAAAATTTGTGATAAGCTGGACGTAAGCAATATGCACGCCCAACTAAATTATACAAATCAAACATTATACACTATGGCTCAACAACTAGATCGAATAGAGTTGTTAGCTCCGCAAAATACTCAAAATAAGGCTGAAAAGAATTATGAAATAAACCCTACTAAACCAATATATAATTACGATACTCCAACTACAAAAGAATTACAAGGGTTTACTTTAGGAAAAACTCCTACTGACAAAATAGAAGAATTAGTTAAAAAACTTAGTGATTTTAGCTTAGGACAAACTTCCAATGTAAACACTCTTTCTAGAGAAGAGGAATATGAACATATTATGGAATTTGAAAACATTACTAGTCGTTTGGGAAAAACCCCAAGACCTAGAACAAGAAATTATTATAATAGACCTTCATTTGCGGATGTGCAATTTGAAGAAAGAAATAACTTTATAGGAGACTCCTACTCAGGAGATTCCATATATGAATGGAATATAGATGGCGCTTCTTGTAACACCCCAATTTTATATTTTAAGTAATTCAATAAATTTTAATAGGTGTGGCGTGGTGAATATTATTATTAATGCTGTTTTATTTAAATGTGATGTAAATGTTGAGAGGGTTGAATTATATTGGTGAATTAATTTATGATACCAGAATTTAAATAATATAGAAAGAGAATTGAAAAACAAGTAGAAAAGAGTAGGAGTTGGAGATAAATAGGTTTTTAATAAGTGGGGGAGGAAAAGCAAATAATAGTGAATAGAAGAGGAAAGTTATATGAAGAGTGGCTAGACCAAATATAAATAAGGGTTTTGGGAAATTAGAACTCAGTTTTGCTGAACGTAGAAACACGAGAGAAGCCAGTCGAGACAGGAAAACCTAGTGAAGTCACAACAAGATTTCGAAAAGGTAAGGGAGAATCTTCACTTAGGGTATCTAATATATATGGGGGGTTTAACGTAAGATGATGTGTCGTATTGTGACTTGTGATGAGAGATGAGATGGTGTGAAAGACAGGTTGAAATTTAAATTAAGAGAACTAGTTTACGTTTACAATGAGATGCCATAGGTGTTAATCAGTAGGTTATGGAAATTAGTGTTTGACTGATTAGGGTAACCTTGGGTGTGTTGAGGGACGAATTGGGGAGTTGGGGGGGGGGGGGGTCGAAATCGGAGGCCGGGGGAAGTCCCATGGTGCGAAATTACAAAATCTGCCGTTCTATGTGACAGAATCGTGAAGCGATTTTTTAGCCACAATTTTTTGACCATTTTTTAAGTTCCAAATTGAGCTTAAGATGATCTTCATAAAACGTTGTAGATATTGATCTTAGCTTTCACGTGGCTTTGAGTGACCTCATTTAGACATCCACAACTCGATTTATGGTCATATTACTACACAGGGGTCGACACGGTCGTGCACTCTGCCCAGGTTTAGGAAACGAAACATTTCCACCCCTCTCTGTCCCGAATTGGACTTAGGTCCCTTCATGAAAGTTTTAGATATAGATGTCAGCTTTCATTTCTCTTTGGTTTGAATCCATTTTGATCTCTAGAACTTGAGTTATGAATAAAATATTGTACCTGGGTCATGCTGCGATATGAATAGTAAGTCTAAGAAAGCTGTTAGCGTGAAAAGTAAGCGTATACTAGGGTTCCGAACCTATAAACATAAATGAAGGGAGTCTATTCTGGTGTCTTAAGGGTAGTTTCCCAACCCCTTAACGAATTAATACATGGAAGAACTTTAGGGTGTTAGAGACAAATCCAAAAAGAAATAAAGAGAGAGGAGTAGGATAGTGAATGGTGAGAATAAAAGCGCTTAGATAATGAAGTTGCTAATGACGTTGACTACTGAATATATAAATATGATGAAGTTGGTGAAGCATACTCGTAATGATGATGTTGATTATATAAATGATGTGAGTGACGATGTATATTCATGATGACAACGTTTTCTTATGCTGATGATGTGAATAACGACGATATGTTTTGTCCCGATGTGAAAAATAGGAAGAGTTTGCATCTATGACTGTAAGCTTTTGTTGATGTGTTGACATTTAATACTTGATGAGTCTTGAGCCTAAAAAGGTGAAGTAGTTTAAGCAGTAGAAGGAGAAGTGTGAGGGATGTAGATGAGTAGTTCACGGCGGAGTGATAACGAAAGGATTGATCCATTGGTGTATTTTTAAAAGGTCTAATATGGTAAGCTGATTAAGAGAGTATAAAATATGAAGAGATAAAGAAGTGAAAAGAGACGATGATAAGAAGGGATATAACGTAGGTGCCTTCCGAGTAAGTGATGAAGTTAAATATAATCTTCTTAAGCAAATAATGAGCTTAGGAATATTGTTAAGTTGAAGAGTAAAAGAGTCAAGGTAATTAAGGAACTTAAGATGAATGTTAGGTAGGAACATATAAGGTGTGTATTGAGTAGTGAAAGATAATAGGAATGAGGATGGCGGTGAATAAGACGGGAATTGATTAGAAGAGAGCGAGATGAATAGGAAAGAAGATAAGAGGTAATAGTCATAATGTTTGACGATAATAATAATGACCGGTATCGAGAGAATAAAACCTTAAATTATAATGAAGTTTTAGTGAGGAATGTTGCTGACGTAGAAAGTATCGATAAGGTGAGATAATAACTTTGAATTAGAATGAAGTTAAGATTAGGGGAATGGTCGAGGTTATAGATGACGACAAATGTGAGACGGGGATTAAGGTATAAAGTCGTAATAATGAGAGGGATAAGTAGGAAAGAGTTATTGACGATGGTGAGGTGAAACCTAGTTGTATAGAGAGGAGACGTTATATGTAATGTTAATGGAAAAGTAAACATCTTAAAACTAAGAAGGAGTTATAGGGTGTGCTATCAGGATAAAATATCCAGAGAGCCTAGAATAGACGAGAGAATAGAGCATGTCCGTAAGATGAATAATAAAATAAAATAGAGGGTTGTTGACGTAGAAATAAGTCGTGCTTAAGGGTTGGATTGATGAGGAGATAATGTAGAGATATAGACGGTAATAGAGAGTAATGATGACGAATCATATGACTATGACAAAGAGTGATGACGATTGATATTATATAGAAGTGTATAAATAAATATGATGAGAAATGATGATACTTGCGTTAATATGATGATGAGAGTGATGATGTTTATATTATAATGATGATGAGAATGATGATGTCTATATTACTATGACGATGAGAATGATGATGTATATATTATAACGATGATGAGAATGACGATGTCTATATTATTTTGATGATGAGAATGATGATGTTTATTTATGAAGACGATGAGAATGATGACGGTGTGTTTTGCATTGATGTTGTGCATATTAGGGAGAGTCTTGCATTTATGAATGTGAATTCATGATGACGTGATGATGTGTAATACCTGATGAGTCTGTCACCATGCATACATATAGAGTCGTGTCTAGAAATTATGAAGATGAAATGACGATGAAAGTCCAGTAACATATCTCTGGTAATTTATGACGACGAAAGTCCAGTAACATATCTCTGGCAAATTATGACGACGATAGGTGTGGTACCACATTCATATAGGTCTTAGGGTGAGTCGATATGCATTTAAATGATGATACTTATTCTTGGTGTTTTTAAGTGTGAATTGAATGAGATGATGATATGTATGATTAGTTGAGAAGAATATAATAAATGTCGATGATCATATGACGACAGAATATTGTTATTGTTGTATTATAATGTTGTGCATGCTTTTCCCTAATATTATGTTACGGCAGGATTTCTCACCCCTTTGTTGTTGTTGTGTTGTTTTCTTTGTGGTGATTGTACTCCCGGGTACAGACACTCAGGTTGAGGAAGTTTAGCTGTGGGACGACTTAGAAGGTGGAGATGGAATACGTCTTCCGTCTAGTTTTCATTTTATTTAGTAATCTATTAAGCATGTAGTCACTACGAGCTCTGATTCTTGTAACACCAGGGTTGGGGTTGACGTTGAAATTAATTTGTTTTTAAGTCGAGAACTTGGAAATATTGTTATTTCTATTTATGATGTTGAATAACAAGGATAATCAATATTAATGAAATCAATGAAATGTTTTCTGCTGTTGAAATTATTATTTAAAGAAAGTGTTTATGTTATATGTGATATATTGACGAGTTTTGTAACATCCTCTTTAGTAAATATATATAATTATTGTTTAATAATTATCGTCGGGAAATAGGGTGTTACACTTCTGAGCAGCAAGTATTAGATACTATTCAAAATATGACCATGGCTGCTACCGCATATAAGTTAAAAGGAAATAGCGACAAACAAACTAAAGATATGATAACTCAGGGTTTTACAGGACAATTAAAAGGTTGGTGGGATAATATTATAAATATAGAAGAAAAACATACTATAGATACAGCAGTAAAAACTGAAACTAATGAACCCATTTGTACCACTACACTACTTTACTCTATTACTAAGTTCTTTGTTGGAGAACCTATTAAGTTTCAGCAAAGAGCAGGAGATCAATTATCAAATCTTTATTGCCCAACTTTATCAGATTACAGATGGTATAAAGATATGTTTCTATCAAAACTTTGTCTTAGACAAGATGGCTATGCTACTTATTGGAAAGAAAGATTCCTTAGTGGATTACCTAGATTATTTGCTGAAAAGGTAAAAACTAACATTAGAAACACCTTTGGTGGTGAAATTCCTTATCAAGATTTATCTATAGGAGAATTATCTAATTATGTTATAGAAACAGGGATACAAGTTTGTACAGACTATAAATTACAAAATAAAATTAAAAATGAAAAATTAAGTAATAGACGCGAACTAGGTTCATTCTGTGAGCAATATGGGGCTACGCCTTTAAGAACTCCCAGCAACCCTAAAAATAGAAAAAAGGCTGTTAGTAAGGGTAGAAGAAACTACAAACCCTATAAGAAATCTTATAAAGATAATCAAGAATTTTATAAGCAACCTTATAAGAAAAAACCATATAAAAATAAGAAAAAATCTTATAATAAAAACAATAATAAAAAAGACATTAAATGTTTTAAGTGTGGTCGTAATGGACATTATGCTACTGAGTGCAGAGTTAAAGAGAAAATTAACCAATTACAAAATTTAGATTTATCTAAAGAATTAAAAGATACTTTAATCTTAACTTTAGAAAACATTATGTTAAATACAGATAATGAAGATAGTACTTCTTCCGAAGGATCTTCGTATGGAGAAATTAATCATATTAGTAACTCAGAAGAATCTTCAGATGAAGAATGTCTAGGATTAGATTTTTGTAATTGCGATAAATGCAGTAAACACATCAATGTACTAACCAAGAGAGTATTAACTAATAGTCAAGCTGATACCTTAATAACTATCCTAAATAATATGGAAGAATCTGAAAGTAAGAATGCTTTCATGGAACATTTGAAAACTATTATAGAAGATGATGATCTTACTAAAAAGCCAATAAAGACAGTAGAGTTTAAAGATGTTATGAAACTCTTTAATAAAGATAAAGTCAAACCTATTTCAGTTAATGATTTACAATTGGAAGTTAAAACTTTGAAAAAAGAAATTCAAAGTTTAAAAACCCGAGTAGATGAATTAGAATTAAAATTATTAGAGTTAGAAGGCCATATGATAGTTCAAAATCAGCGTTTAAAAAATCAACTCAAAGGTAAAGAAAAAGAAATAGAGAGTAATAAAGATAAAGAAAAAGAAACCATAGAAACTTGTGATAAAAAGTATCTTAATAGCATTGAAAGAATTATTTCCCATAAATGGTTTAGTAAAATAGATTTGGTTCTTCCAGATAGAACTTATGAAATGATAGCATTAATAGATTCTGGTGCAGATCTAAACTGTATTAGAGAAGGATTAATCCCTACCCAATATTATGAGAAAACTACAGAATCATTAAGAGGTGCTAATGGTGCTAGGCTACAAGTTAATTTTAAGCTATCTTCTGCAAAAATTTGCAAAGATAAAGTTTGTTATAATACGTCGTTTTTATTAGTAAAAAACATTAATGAAGATATTATTTTGGGAACACCCTTTTTAGCTCTATTATACCCTATAACTGTTAATGAAGAATCTATTACTACTCAAGCTTTAGGTCATACTATTAAATTTAATTTTCTAAATCCTCCTAAAATACGAGATCTTAATAATTTAAAGGATAGACAAATCTCTTATATTAACCTTATTAATAATAAGAAAAAACAAATTAATTTTTAAAATAAAGAAATACGCTTTAAAAGAATAAAGGAACAATTATTATCTGCTAATATTATCAAACAAGTTAATGAGATAAAAATTAAATTTACCAATAATCTTTGTTCAGAACAACCTAATGTTTTCTGGAAGAGAAAAACTCATGTTATATCTTTACCTTATGAACCTACTTTTAATGAGAAAGATATCCCTACTAAGGCTAGGCCTATTCAGATGAATAAGTAGCATTTAGATTATTGTAAAAAAGAAATAAATGAATATTTAGAAAAAGGATTAATCAGACAGAGTAAATCTCCTTGGAGTTGCTCAACATTTTATGTTATTAATGCAGCAGAATTGGAAAGAGGAAGCCTTAGATTAGTCATTAACTACAAACCTTTGAATCAAACATTACAATGGATTAGGTACCTAATACCTAATAAAAAAGATTTAATAAATAGACTACATAATAAAGCCGTATATTCTAAATTTGATCTTAAATCAGGATATTATCAAATTCAATTAGAAGAAAAAGATAAATACAAAACTGCTTTTGTGGTTCCTTTTGGACATTATGAATGGAATGTATTACCTTTAGGTCTGAAGAATGCACCTTCAGAATTTCAAAACATTATGAATTCTATATTCAACAATTATTCAAATTTTACTATAGTTTACCTTGATAACATATTAGTATTCTCAGATTCTATTAATCAACATATACAACACTTAAATCAATTTTATGAAATAATTAAGAATAATGGATTAGTATTATCAGAATGAAAGATGAATCTCTTTCAATCTAAAATTAGATTTTTGGGTTTTGATATTAGTCAAGGGATGTACACTCCTATTAGTAGATCTTTAGAATTTGTTAGCAAATTCCCAGACAAGATAAAAGATAAAACCCAATTACAAAGATTTTTAGGATGTCTTAATTATGTGTCAGATTTTATATCTAATCTAAGAATTATTTGTGCTCCATTATTTAAGAGGCTTAGGAAGAATCCTCCTCCTTGGGACGAGTCAATGACTAATAGTGTCAAGCAATTAAAACAATTAGTTAAGAAACTACCCTGCTTAGGAATCCCTGATCCTCAAGCAAACCTTATTGTTGAAACTGATGCGTCAGACATTGGTTTTGGAGGTATATTAAAACAAGTATTATCGGGAACGGAAAAGGAACAAGTTGTTAGATTTTATTCTGGAACTTGGTCTCCGGCCCAATTAAATTATAGTACTATTAAAAAGAAATTTTAGCTATTGTTTTGTGTATTACTAAATTTCAAGATGATTTGTTTTCTAAATATTTTGTTTTAAAAACAGATTGTAAAGCTGCTAAAAGCGTTTTACAAAAGGATGTTAAAAATTTAGTTTCTAAACATATTTTTGCCATATGACAATCTTTATTATCATGTTTTGATTTTGATATAGAACATATTGAAGGTATTAAAAACTCATTACCAGATTTTTTAACTAGAGAATTTTTACAGGGCAAGAATGGATCCTAGAGACAATTATGGACCACCATTACCTCCTAAAAAGGAGAACCCAGAAATAGCCATAGTATTAGGATCACCTTCTTACCTTACTAAAATTACCTCACCAAAACCTACACAAAATAAATATACCCTATTATCTCCTTCAGATATTACAAAAAACATTACTCCCTCAACATCCTCTATTAAATCATCAAAATTAGCTTTCTATACTCCACCTTCCACAGCAAGGAGTACCTTTATAACTAAAGAATTATTTGAACCTATTATTCCTCTTGAACCAGCTTACTGTCCAGAAAATACTTCTATATTACAAAGAGCCAGAAGAATCCTTCCTCAAGGATTTATGTTTATTCCTAAAAGTTTACAAAAAACTAGAAAATTTTATGAGTTTATATTGATTGATACGGGATCTATTGTGTTGACTCACCAATATGATCCAACAGATAAATCTAAAATTACTTTCTCAAAGTTTAAGATTACTAAGGTATTATCTCCAGCAGATTGGACATTATCTCCCTCTTCGGAAAAATCCTTTACCAGAAGTTTTAATCCGCAGTATTATAATTATTTTGATTACATGGATGCCTGGAATTATTTCTTAGCCATTGAGCCATTTAATCACACTTGGTTCATTTGGTTCGCCAATGATATATCATTATAGTTCCCCTCATGGTTTATTACATGGTTTGAATTAGTTGGACCTACATTAGAAATCTTCCCAGATTACGCCCTAAATACTTTTAACAAGTTTTATGCAATTACTGATTGTCCCCAACATATGGCAATCTTGGCCTTTTGTGTCGCCTTTAGTGTTAATTGGATTACTTCTTGGACCTTTGCTTCAAATATAATTTGGGATAATTATTCAGCTTCTCCATTAATCAAAAAATACTTTGTTAAATGGTGGATTAAATTTAATCCAGAATTACTCAGTGAAGCGAAATTAAGTGTTTGGGTACAAGCAAATCCAGGAAGATGTAAAACTATTAACAAAAGTTCAGATTCTGAATTTTTGTCAAGCAAATCCAAAATATTAGTCTCTCTGGCTGCTGTTACTGATCCAAAAGAATTTTGAAGAAATTAGGCGAAGTCTCCTCATCCTTATCTGAATCAGGAAGCACTTCAAACAGTATTGAAGATAATGAAGACGACTGTTATGGAATCAATCTAGAAAACTGCTAAAAAATTATTGTCTCTTGCGGAATTATTGATACCAAGAATTATGTAACCAAAATTATTGTCCTTTTAGGCCACTTGTCGGCCATGTTGTTACTTTTTCTTTTCTTTTGATGACATTTTCTTTTGTCTGCCACTTTTCTTTTATCTTTTAGCTTTTACTAGTTGGCTAGTTTGTCGGCCACTCTTTGTATAGTAACTAAGTAGTTTTAAATTTCTTTTGAAATCCGTGTGTAAGTTCCATCTATATAAGGAACTCTTAGTTCAGTGTTAAGGCATTCGAAAATCAGCCTCAAAAACCCTCTTTGAGCAATTCGAAGCCTTTGTAAAAATATTGTAAGTTTTTAAATAAAATCTGTCTTTATACAATTATGTCTTTAAACACAACTTATATTTTTGTTGATTCTAATTTTGATTATATACTTACAAATTATGAACTCACACAATATATTATTTTTAAATTATCTCCACTTTGCAAAGAACTAACCTTTACTACAAATTCCGCTGTTTATATTATATCTATTAAACCAGATTCTATGTTAGATTTTGGATTATCAACACCTTTATCAACTACTATTATTCCTGATAGCCTAGTCCCGATATATATATATATATATATATATATATATATATATATATATATATATATATATATGGTGGATGCTACCGTGGGAGAGAGAATTAGGTCTCCTATGGTACATTAGTCATTTTTTTTCTTAAAGCAAGTTAATAAAGATCTTGAAATAGGAGATCTTGAAATAGGGCTAGAACATCAAGGTCTCCTATTTCAAGATCTTTTAGTAATATGGGGCAAGAGGGCTAGACATGATAATAAAAAATAATTTTTTACAAATATATGCACTCTTTTGTAAAAATGTTGCAACCTTTTATATAGTGTCCTTGATTTGTGATTTTAAAATTGATATTTCAATCTCAATTAATTCCCCTTCTTTGGAGTAATATTATTCCTTTGTTTTATGAATTTTGAGTGCTTACTCTTGTGGAAGCAATTATTTATGAGAAATGTTAGGAACACTTTCTTTCTAACACTTTCTATAACACCCACTATTTTATTGGATGAAATTTATATGGGTACCACACTTTAGAAATTGATCACACACAAAGTGATGAGACCCATATATGTTTCATCCAATAAAAAAGTTGGTGTTAAAAAAAAATGTTCTTAACATTCCTCATTATTTATAGGCCTTAGACTCCTAATACTATTCACTCTTACATATATTAAATAATTTCACATTACACTAAAAATGGTCATATCATTTTCACATTAATCTTCCACTATTGCTCTATCCTTGTCATTCATCAAGACACATAACTTATCCCCAACACTTTACTATTTCACCAGCTCCTTTCTCTTGCATGCAACGATCACAAGAATGGTTGCTATTCATTTTTATGCTAGAACATAAATCGTCCAAGACACTTGGCTTGCAGTTCATTGTTTGCATGTTTTGGATAGGAAATTACTTAGGATAAAAGCAACAATACTCCAGGAGCATCTCAAATATTAGTATATCTGGATCCGAATGGTCTTACACAGCCTTAAAGTTGTCAGTTGTCACCACTACAAGAAAGTAGTTAATTTTCCTACAAAATTTTCCTAGGAATTTAAATTCCTAGGAAAGCAGGATGTTTACCGACGAAAAATTTCGTCGGAAAGCATTTCTGTTAAAATGGGTGCAGAAAAGGAAAAAATTCGTCGGTAATTCCTCGGTAAGCAGCATTTTATAAAATTCGTCGGTAATTCGTCGGTAAACATCCTTATACGTTAACTGCACGCGCTAGCAAAAAATTCGTCGGTAACGTGCACAATTTCGTCGGTAAACATCCTGGCCCACACGCTTTAAATTTCGTCGGTAACATGCTTTTTTTCGTCGGTAAGCCTCCTTGGCCCACGTGCTTGCAAAGCTGATTATGAACGTTGGGGATCAGAACGTTGGGAAAATATATCCGTTGGGGGGGAGATGAACGTTGGGGGAGTGTATATATATACATGTTGTTCTTCATTCCATTCCATTCACTTCTTCTCTCCTTCATTCTTATTATAATCTTCTTCATTCTTATATTCCCAAACTTCATTTATTTAATTTTTTTTCTCTCAATAAACTTATTATCTCAAATTATTATCTCATATTATACACCATATAAATATCACTTATTCTCTCTATTATATATAACACACAATTTCTTTCTCAATCTCACACTCTACCATCAAATTCAATCATTCTCACTCTTTTTTTTTTCTCAACTTCAATTTTATCATTATATTTTTATTTTATTTTACTCAAGGTTATTGTTGCTACTACTCAAGGTTGCATTTATATTTTTTGAGGTTAGTTTTTATATTTTATTTTAAATTGTTAGAAAAAAGAAAGTCATGGTTATTAGTAATAAAAATGTTACTTAGTAAAAAAAGTGTAGTTTGTAAAAAATAGTTGGTAAAAATGTTACTATAAGTATTTATAAAAATATTAGTTAGTAAATGTATTTTTTTTAAAGATGATATTAATTAAAAATGGTGTTAGTTTATAATAAAAAAAGTGTTAGCTTTTAAAAAAATTGTAGTTTAGTAAAAATGTTTTGTTTTTTTAAAAAAATATTGATCTTGATTTTATTAATTATGTCGTATTATTTTTTGTAGTTTATTGCTTCGGATCCATTTTAAAGTTGGTGTTGTTGCTGCAGCTGGTGCTTGGTTTTTTTTCATCCAGTTTGTTCATCGTCTAATTATTTGAGGTTGGTATATATCTTCTACTTATTTTAATTTGCTACATTAGTTGTTGTAATTAGTTTTGTCGGTGGCGCGCGTAATTCTTATCCGCGCGTAACTTTTATTTGTGGCTCGTAATTTTTATATGCGCGTAATGTTGAATTCATACAAATTTTAGAAAATGTGACATAGATTAATTAGAAAATGTTATATATGTTAGTTGTAAAATATTAAATAATTTTTATGCAATTCATTTGAGATATTATATAATATATATGTTTTAGTTAATAAAAATGCAAGTAGAAAATGTGGTTAGTAAAAATGTTATTGTAGTTATTTTAAAAAAAGAGGGTTAAGTTAGTAAATAAATATGTATAAAAATTAGTTAATTAGTAAAACTAATTTATGTAATAAATTATATGTTTTAATTAATAAAAATGCAAGTAAAAAATGTGGTTAATTAGTAAAAATGTTATTGTACGTAGTTATTTTTAAAAAAGAGGGTTAATTAAGTTAGTAAATAAATATGTATAAAAATTAGTTAATTAGTAAAACTAATTTATGTAATAAATTATATGTTTTAGTTAATAAAAATGAAAGTAAAAAATGTGGTTAATTAGTAAAAATGTTATTGTACGTAGTTATTTTAAAAAAAGAGGGTTAATTAAGTTAGTAAATAAATATGTATAAAAATTAGTTAATTAGTAAAAATAATTTATGTAATAAATTATATGTTTTAGTTAATAAATTAAAATGCAAGTAAAAAATGTGGTTAATTAGTAAAAATGTTATTGTACGTAGTTATTTTAAAAAAAGAGGGTTAATTAAGTTAGTAAATAAATATGTATAAAAATTAGTTAATTAGTAAAACTAATTTATGTAATTAATGAATATGTTTTAATTAGTTAAGAAATATGTTTTAATATGTTTAAAAAGTTTGTTAGAAAAAAAAGATAAATTAGTAAAGAATTATTATGAAGTTAATTTATATGAATTATGAAGTTAATTATTGTACGAATTTCTAAATATTTAGGTTTTTAGAAATAAAAAAAATTGTTATTTATATTTAGGTTGTACGTAGTCATTAACTTTTGTCGGCAACGCGAGAATTTATTAATTATTCGCGCGTTATTGTAACGAATAAATACATACTAATAATTGAGTTAATATTAGTGACGCGGAAGATGGATCAATATATTTTACATCGTAGTTGGATGTACGATAGAAAATATCCGGGGAAAAGAACACTTAAAGCGGCTTTTGTGGATGGAGTTCGTGAATTTGTTGCTTACGCCATGTCGCAACGTGCGTTTACATTGGAGGGAGGGATAAGATGTCCGTGTATTAAATGTACGTGTAGGCTGCTTCAGAGCCCAAAAGATGTTCTAAATCATTTAAAGGACCTTGGTTTTATGGAGAATTATTACGTGTGGAAATATCATGGTGAACAAGAGCCGACAAATGATGTTAATATGCGCGCTTCAAGCAGCGGGGCGCGTACGGAGAGTGAAAACTTTGGCATGATGGAAGATATGGTTGGTGATGTGATAAGTGCCAAAATTGACTTAAAAAGCATATTTATTTTAGGCACTTATGTAACTTATTTCACAAGTTATCTTAGGATAAGCTCGTATTTATGGTTCAAAATGCTATATTTGAGATCCTATGTCTTACCCCATGTTTTTATTGCAGGAAATTCATGCTTGAACATGCTGAGCAAAGAAATGAAGTTTGTTTTAAAGCCATCGCTAGAAGCGCAGACTTCCTCGCTACAAGCGAGGATAGGCAGGGAATTTGAAGGCTTCATCGCTTCAAGCGCCAGATGCCACGCTACAAGCGAGGATAGGCAGGGATTTCTAGAGGTTCATCGCTACAAGCGATGGACTGGTCGCTTCAAGCGACCAAGGGCGGTTTATGGCTCCATGCTGACGTGGAGGATCCCTATTGGCCATTAAACTTCCTCGCTACAAGCGCGCGATTCGTCGCTACAGCGACAGGCAAAAATTCAGTTTTATAAAGCATTTTTGGCTCATTTTCTGATAATAACCAGTTGGAGAACTTGGAGATTTTTTTTCTTCCAATTTGTTAGGATTGCTTTAGTAGTAGTTTAGGACTTAGTAATTAGGGCTAGAGCTTTGATCTTCAAAGATCAAAAGTGATTGGGTAGTGGAAATCAATCAAGACTTTGGGAAATCAAGACTTGGTTTGTATCTTCACCTTATCTCTTCACTTTTGCATAGTTGCCATGAAAATGAGCAACTAACATCCCTTTGTTGGGATTAGAGGTAATCTTTCTAGCTTTGATTGTAATGAATGATTATGTGAATATATGGTTTAGCAATTTATATGTTTATGAAGTTATTCTTGCTTTTCATTCTCATGATTGATTCAAATGATATTGACAAATACTTTTGAATCTATGTTTAAGAATAATCTTCTATCAAAATAAGAAAATCTAGAAATGGATTTGGGTTTTGATAATTACAATAAGTTTCGGATCGTAATGCTTTCGGATCGTTTGATTGATTGGGAAATCGTCGATTAAACGATACGATCGATTTCACGATGTCATTTGGGAAATCAATGATATTGTAGAGCGATACGTGATATTTACGATAAAACGCTAAATTCATATGCATGATTTATTTATTACATTCTTTGCAAGCAGATCTTGATTTGTTTTCTTTCGTTTTATTTATTCAGCTTTGTACTTTAACATTTTGATTTATGCTTTGTACTTTGAGTATGTTTTATGTACTTCCCATGATGTATTTTTTTTTTTGATATTATGTTATTTATATTTTGGGTATAACATGTTAGTATAGTTATTATTTATTTATGCTTTAGTGTTTATTTATGTTAAAATTTTTGAAATTATCCCAACAAATTTTGAAAGAAAGATGATTGATTCAAAAGCAATGCTTGAACTGTGAATCATCTGAGTGATAATGATAGAATGAGTGTTAAAGCGCGCAGCTAAGGTACTCGTTTTCTCGTTTTTCTAGGTATATTCTTTAATGTGAATAAGTTCTTTACACACACAAGTTAATTTATTCAGTTTTTAAGCAAGCATGTGTTTAGTTTTGAACCAATTTAGAACTAGCCAAAAATGTGAGGAATCCTCAACCAATGTATATATATGCAGGAGACCAATACCATGTTTAACTCAGTTATATTATGTTAAATCTGTTGTTGTTTTAATTTGTATAAGAGCATTGAAATGATCAAGGCATTTTTTTTGAAATTGAGAGAAATACTTGACCAAATGAACCTACCCTGTGAGATGTGTGAGTATCTGTTAACCCATCTGAGCCTAATGGAATCAGAATTGTTAACTGTGGACTGTCAATTTAATAAGCTCATCTGCTTATTTAAATTGCCGGAGTTTGTAAAAAATTCAGTCACAGTTAACTCTCTATTGAATTCTGATAATTGTTTTCTTTTGAACCCTTATCCGTCGTTTTTATTGACCTTTGCCATAATAACAAAGGAACATTCGATTAGGGTATCATTGGAATAAGTTGGGGAGAAAGGAAGGTTTTATTTAAGTCAATGTATGGTGAATGATGTTAATTGATCTTGACAACAAGAAAAGAAAGAAAAGCAAACCAAGAAAAAGAAAAGAGAAAAATGAAAAGGTTTGCAAGATTTCAAAGAAAAAGATAAGTTGTCAAGAATCAATCAAGAATAGAAAAGAAAGAAATTCACCAAGTGTTGTATTGGAGAAAGAAGGAAGTTGTGATTAG
Organism: Medicago ruthenica; assembly: GCA_018208015.1. Classification (NCBI taxonomy): domain Eukaryota; kingdom Viridiplantae; phylum Streptophyta; class Magnoliopsida; order Fabales; family Fabaceae; genus Medicago; species Medicago ruthenica. The sequence continues at coordinate 93,420,754 of CM031374.1, forward strand.
ACTGAATGTTTCCTTTTGCTTGGCCATTTGAATTCAAATATCCCACATATGACAATTCTTTTGTAGCCTAGCCCAATTACAACCCTTAAAGTCCTTTTGATCAATGCCTTTTATGCTTTTGGAAATGATAATTAGATAGACACATAATTTGATTGAATGTTATCATGTTTATTGGATGAGTGTTCATAACCCTCACAAATGATTTCAAATTGTTCATATACTTTATATAGAAGTGTGTTAGGTTTGGTTCAAATTTAAACATGTTGCTTGTTTAGGATTGTATGATTTAATTCCTTGTGTTTAGAACTAGTTCACATTCATAGTATGTATCTCGTTTTGTGAGAAACTTAACCTTAGTTTGCGCAATCATGTTAAATCATTCATCTATCACTTATTTGCTTCAAACTTTTAATTCTTTTGCATTCTTGCTCAAAGCCATGATTAAAGCTTGTTTCCTTTTTTGTTATGTCCTTTGTTTGAGGACAAACAAAGATTCAAGTTGGGGAGTGTGATAAGTGCCAAAATTGACTTAAAAAGCATATTTATTTTAGGCACTTATGTAACTTATTTCACAAGTTATCTTAGGATAAGCTCGTATTTATGGTTCAAAATGCTATATTTGAGATCCTATGTCTTACCCCATGTTTTTATTGCAGGAAATTCATGCTTGAACATGCTGAGCAAAGAAATGAAGTTTGTTTTAAAGCCATCGCTAGAAGCGCAGACTTCCTCGCTACAAGCGAGGATAGGCAGGGAATTTGAAGGCTTCATCGCTTCAAGCGCCAGATGCCACGCTACAAGCGAGGATAGGCAGGGATTTCTAGAGGTTCATCGCTACAAGCGATGGACTGGTCGCTTCAAGCGACCAAGGGCGGTTTATGGCTCCATGCTGACGTGGAGGATCCCTATTGGCCATTAAACTTCCTCGCTACAAGCGCGCGATTCGTCGCTACAGCGACAGGCAAAAATTCAGTTTTATAAAGCATTTTTGGCTCATTTTCTGATAATAACCAGTTGGAGAACTTGGAGATTTTTTTTTTCTTCCAATTTGTTAGGATTGCTTTAGTAGTAGTTTAGGACTTAGTAATTAGGGCTAGAGCTTTGATCTTCAAAGATCAAAAGTGATTGGGTAGTGGAAATCAATCAAGACTTTGGGAAATCAAGACTTGGTTTGTATCTTCACCTTATCTCTTCACTTTTGCATAGTTGCCATGAAAATGAGCAACTAACATCCCTTTGTTGGGATTAGAGGTAATCTTTCTAGCTTTGATTGTAATGAATGATTATGTGAATATATGGTTTAGCAATTTATATGTTTATGAAGTTATTCTTGCTTTTCATTCTCATGATTGATTCAAATGATATTGACAAATACTTTTGAATCTATGTTTAAGAATAATCTTCTATCAAAATAAGAAAATCTAGAAATGGATTTGGGTTTTGATAATTACAATAAGTTTCGGATCGTAATGCTTTCGGATCGTTTGATTGATTGGGAAATCGTCGATTAAACGATACGATCGATTTCACGATGTCATTTGGGAAATCAATGATATTGTAGAGCGATACGTGATATTTACGATAAAACGCTAAATTCATATGCATGATTTATTTATTACATTCTTTGCAAGCAGATCTTGATTTGTTTTCTTTCGTTTTATTTATTCAGCTTTGTACTTTAACATTTTGATTTATGCTTTGTACTTTGAGTATGTTTTATGTACTTCCCATGATGTATTTTTTTTTTTATATTATGTTATTTATATTTTGGGTATAACATGTTAGTATAGTTATTATTTATTTATGCTTTAGTGTTTATTTATGTTAAAATTTTTGAAATTATCCCAACAAATTTTGAAAGAAAGATGATTGATTCAAAAGCAATGCTTGAACTGTGAATCATCTGAGTGATAATGATAGAATGAGTGTTAAAGCGCGCAGCTAAGGTACTCGTTTTCTCGTTTTTCTAGGTATATTCTTTAATGTGAATAAGTTCTTTACACACACAAGTTAATTTATTCAGTTTTTAAGCAAGCATGTGTTTAGTTTTGAACCAATTTAGAACTAGCCAAAAATGTGAGGAATCCTCAACCAATGTATATATATGCAGGAGACCAATACCATGTTTAACTCAGTTATATTATGTTAAATCTGTTGTTGTTTTAATTTGTATAAGAGCATTGAAATGATCAAGGCATTTTTTTTGAAATTGAGAGAAATACTTGACCAAATGAACCTACCCTGTGAGATGTGTGAGTATCTGTTAACCCATCTGAGCCTAATGGAATCAGAATTGTTAACTGTGGACTGTCAATTTAATAAGCTCATCTGCTTATTTAAATTGCCGGAGTTTGTAAAAAATTCAGTCACAGTTAACTCTCTATTGAATTCTGATAATTGTTTTCTTTTGAACCCTTATCCGTCGTTTTTATTGACCTTTGCCATAATAACAAAGGAACATTCGATTAGGGTATCATTGGAATAAGTTGGGGAGAAAGGAAGGTTTTATTTAAGTCAATGTATGGTGAATGATGTTAATTGATCTTGACAACAAGAAAAGAAAGAAAAGCAAACCAAGAAAAAGAAAAGAGAAAAATGAAAAGGTTTGCAAGATTTCAAAGAAAAAGATAAGTTGTCAAGAATCAATCAAGAATAGAAAAGAAAGAAATTCACCAAGTGTTGTATTGGAGAAAGAAGGAAGTTGTGATTAGACTGAATGTTTCCTTTTGCTTGGCCATTTGAATTCAAATATCCCACATATGACAATTCTTTTGTAGCCTAGCCCAATTACAACCCTTAAAGTCCTTTTGATCAATGCCTTTTATGCTTTTGGAAATGATAATTAGATAGACACATAATTTGATTGAATGTTATCATGTTTATTGGATGAGTGTTCATAACCCTCACAAATGATTTCAAATTGTTCATATACTTTATATAGAAGTGTGTTAGGTTTGGTTCAAATTTAAACATGTTGCTTGTTTAGGATTGTATGATTTAATTCCTTGTGTTTAGAACTAGTTCACATTCATAGTATGTATCTCGTTTTGTGAGAAACTTAACCTTAGTTTGCGCAATCATGTTAAATCATTCATCTATCACTTATTTGCTTCAAACTTTTAATTCTTTTGCATTCTTGCTCAAAGCCATGATTAAAGCTTGTTTCCTTTTTTGTTATGTCCTTTGTTTGAGGACAAACAAAGATTCAAGTTGGGGAGTGTGATAAGTGCCAAAATTGACTTAAAAAGCATATTTATTTTAGGCACTTATGTAACTTATTTCACAAGTTATCTTAGGATAAGCTCGTATTTATGGTTCAAAATGCTATATTTGAGATCCTATGTCTTACCCCATGTTTTTATTGCAGGAAATTCATGCTTGAACATGCTGAGCAAAGAAATGAAGTTTGTTTTAAAGCCATCGCTAGAAGCGCAGACTTCCTCGCTACAAGCGAGGATAGGCAGGGAATTTGAAGGCTTCATCGCTTCAAGCGCCAGATGCCACGCTACAAGCGAGGATAGGCAGGGATTTCTAGAGGTTCATCGCTACAAGCGATGGACTGGTCGCTTCAAGCGACCAAGGGCGGTTTATGGCTCCATGCTGACGTGGAGGATCCCTATTGGCCATTAAACTTCCTCGCTACAAGCGCGCGATTCGTCGCTACAGCGACAGGCAAAAATTCAGTTTTATAAAGCATTTTTGGCTCATTTTCTGATAATAACCAGTTGGAGAACTTGGAGATTTTTTTTCTTCCAATTTGTTAGGATTGCTTTAGTAGTAGTTTAGGACTTAGTAATTAGGGCTAGAGCTTTGATCTTCAAAGATCAAAAGTGATTGGGTAGTGGAAATCAATCAAGACTTTGGGAAATCAAGACTTGGTTTGTATCTTCACCTTATCTCTTCACTTTTGCATAGTTGCCATGAAAATGAGCAACTAACATCCCTTTGTTGGGATTAGAGGTAATCTTTCTAGCTTTGATTGTAATGAATGATTATGTGAATATATGGTTTAGCAATTTATATGTTTATGAAGTTATTCTTGCTTTTCATTCTCATGATTGATTCAAATGATATTGACAAATACTTTTGAATCTATGTTTAAGAATAATCTTCTATCAAAATAAGAAAATCTAGAAATGGATTTGGGTTTTGATAATTACAATAAGTTTCGGATCGTAATGCTTTCGGATCGTTTGATTGATTGGGAAATCGTCGATTAAACGATACGATCGATTTCACGATGTCATTTGGGAAATCAATGATATTGTAGAGCGATACGTGATATTTACGATAAAACGCTAAATTCATATGCATGATTTATTTATTACATTCTTTGCAAGATTGATGAACTTTAATCTCAACGCTTTTATTCCCTAATTCTTTGTCGTTTTAATTCCCGCATTTACATTCCGTTAGTTTATGAAACAAATCGTACAAACCCTTAACTCAAAACAATATCGATTGTTGAACGGTTCGAAGTAAGGCACCAATCCCTGTGGAGACGATAATAGAAAATACTTACTTTTGTTGTATGAAATACTGCTTCAACATGATGCTCTTGGGGTGAACCTGTCTTACAACGAGGACGAGGGCGCTGATCATGAAGAGGAAAGAATTCCGAACGAGAAAGCGTTGAAGTTTTACAAAATGATGATGGAAGTAAACAAGCCGTTGTTTGAAGGGTCGTCTGATTCTAAGTTATCCATGAGTGTGAGGCTTTTAGCTGCCAAGTCAGATTGGAGTGTGGCCGAAGAAGGCGCAGAATGTTATACAAAAATGATGAGGGACGCAACTCCTATAAAGGACAATTTGCCATTGAGTTTTTATGAGGCTAAGAAGTTGGTGTCGAAGTTGGGATTGCAAGTTAAAACTATTGATTGTTGCGTTAAAGGGTGCATGCTGTTTTACGACAACGAATTCGGTAAAAATGATGGGTCGTTGGTGGAGTGTAAATTTTGCAATGCACCGAGGTATCAAGTACGTGGTAATGCCAGTTCTCGGAAGCAGAAGCCAGTCTCAGTCAAGTCAATGTTTTATCTGCCAATAATACCAAGATTGCAGAGATTGTATGCATCAACTCACACAGCCGATAAAATGACGTGGCATTATTACAATAGAACAAATACAGGTGTGATGCGACATCCCTGTGACGGGGTGGCATGGAAGCACTTTGACGAAGTACATCCTGATTTTGCAGAAGATCCACGTAATGTGAGGCTTGGATTATGCTCTGATGGATTTGTCCCGTATATCCAAAAGTCGGCAACGCCTTATTCTTGTTGGCCAATTCTTCTTACCCCGTATAATCTTCCTCCTGACATGTGCATGTCAAAACCTTATTTATTTTTTACTTGTGTTATACCAGGACCTAATAGCCCATTAGATGGTATAGATGTGTATTTACAACCCTTAATTGATGATTTGAAGAGATTGTGGATCGGGGAATCAACATATGATATTGCAAGGAAGGAGAATTTTAGGATCGATGAGGGCAGCTTTGATGTGGACTATTAACGACTTTCCTGCATATGGAATGTTGTCTGGATGGTCGACTCATGGTAGATTGGCTTGTCCACATTGCATGGAAGAAACAAAGGCGTTTAACTTGCATCACGGAAGAAAGAGTTCGTGGTTTGACTGCCACCGTAGGTTTTTACCAGCAACGCATGAATTTCGTAAGAAGAGGAATTTGTTTCGTAAAGGAGAAACAGAAAAAGATGGCCCGCCTCCTAGGACAACATCAGATGAAGTATTCCGTAGAGTCAGTGCATTAGGACTTTTGAAATTCCCAGATGTTGGCAAAAGAGTCAGACACCCGCAATACGGTGACACCCACCATTGGACGAAAAGAAGTATCTTCTGGGACCTCCCTTACTGGAAAGACAATTTACTTAGACATAATCTTGATGTTATGCACATTGAGAAGAATTTTTGTGACAATATAATTCACACGGTGATGAATGTCCCTGGTAAAACAAAAGATAATGAGAAGGCTAGAATGGACTTGCCATTGATTTGTAAGAGACCGGATATGGAGCTACAACTTCTTCCAAATGGAAAATATCTAAAACCTAAGGCTATTTATAGTCTAACTGCTGATGAAGCAAAATCTGTTTGTCAATGGTTGAAAGAATTGAGGATGCCAGACGGATATTGTTCTAACTTGTCAAGGTGTGCCGACGTCAACTCCGGAAGACTGCGTGGAATGAAAAGTCATGATTCCCACGTTTTCATGGAACGCTTACTTCCAATTGCATTTAGTTCATTGCCAAAAAATGTTATAAACCCGTTGACTGAAATTAGCCAATTTTTTAAAGACTTATGTGCTTCAACCTTGAGGATGGATGAACTTGTTAAAATGGATCAGAATATTCCAATCACTCTTTGTAAGTTGGAGCAAGTTTTCCCCCGGGTTTCTTTGATTCTATGGAACATCTTCCGGTGCATCTCGCATATGAAGCTTGGCTTGGTGGACCTGTTCATTATCGGTGGATGTATCCTTTTGAAAGGTTCATGGGTTATGCAAAGCGAATGGTTAGAAATAAAGCAAGGGTTGAGGGATCAATAGCTGCAGCTTACGTGGTTCGGGAAACAAACTATTTCATCTCTCACTACTTCGACAACTTGATGTTGAACCCAAGAAATACACGAAATGAAGTTATTGTTGAAAGTGAAGAGTGTCAGTCAGCCTTATCAGTTTTTCGTCACCACGGACGTCTTTGTCATCCAGAGAAAGATTATTGGATGAACGATGCTGAGTTGCAGTCAGCGGCCATTCATGTGATGATTAATTGCATCAAAGTTGGACCATACATTGAGATGTTTCAAGGATTAAATATTGGTAACATATATACAACTTTTCAAGGATGGTTTAAACATCAGTTGCTAAATGATCATCCGACTACACAGATATATAAGTTGAGGGGGTTAGCCGAAGGTCCGGGAAGAAAAGTCAAACAATATCACACTTACTTTGTCAACGGATATAAATTTCATACTCAATCACGGTCGGTGGGCAAAAAAACAATTAACAGCGGTGTTTACGTCAAAGGAATCAGTGATGGAGGTGAAGATGACTTCTATGGTGTGATCAAACACATATTTGAAGTAACTTTCCTATATGTAGATGAACCCAACAAAGTTGTATTGTTTTACTGTGACTGGTTTGACCCTGCACATGGGATGAGAATTGACCCAAAGTATAAAACAGTTGATGTACGAATGGACAGAAGGTATAATGCATTTGACCCTTTCATCTTGGCAAGTAAAGTTAGTCAAGTGTCTTATGTACCTTATCCTTCTCACCACCGACGCAAACATGGATGGTGTGCTGCTATCAAGTGTAAACCAAGAGGTCAAATTGAGACAGAAGATCAAGATAAAGAAGTTCCTTACCAAGATGATGAAATATCGCATGTTCCAGAAGTGATTGAAGTCGATCCTGCTACGGATTTGGTTGACAGAGATGTTGACGGTCAGCAAGTTGATGCTGAAATGTTAGCTCAAATGTTACTTGTTGACACTGACAGTGGGGATGAGTCTAGCAACTCTACAGACAATGGGGAAGATGCAATGAACCCCGAAGACAATGTGGATGATGTTTATTAATTATGACGATGTTTAATGTACGATTTTATCATATGAATTATTTTAATCTTGCATGTATAATGTGACAATATTTTATTCATTATATTAATTATTGTTTATTGTTTATTGTATTATGACAGGGATGTCTGGGCAAGACAAAGATAGGGGTAAGGCTAAAGTTGTAGAGACCACGAAGAAGAAGAAGAAAAACAAGTATCAAAACATAATAGATATTACATCAGAGGAGACCAGATCATGGCGCCGTCTACCAGGGGTTTCCTTCCGTAACATTGATGAAAGGACTGGTACTCCTATTCCTACCACTACTACTACTACTCCACCACCTTACCCCCACTCCATTCACAACTATTCCTCCCACATCATTCCCGACCATTCCCCCCACATCATTCTCGACCATTCCCTCGACCATTCCTCCGACATACACTACACCTGGATATGTTATGCCTGGATTCACCCCATCACATTCGCCTGGTTTCAATACCACCTCATTTGGTATCCGACAAGGCTTTAACGTACATGTTCCCCCCGTTGATCCCAGAAGACATTCATCAGCGGAAGTCATGCAAGATTTTATGCATGATTCAAGTTTCTTACGGTTATTGAATATAACTGAACATCAGCCTCAACAGCACGAGCAGCACCAACATGAAGAGGCACAAGGATCAGCAGCAGCAACAGCAGCAGCAGCATCAGCAGGATCAGCAGCATCAGCATCAGCAGCACCAGCAGGACCACGACGAGGACGACGTCGCTTCGTTGAAGACTTGCATTATGCCGATGGGCTGCTTAAGATTACACCGACACCTGGATCGTAAGTATTAAAAGTAGTTTAATTTTTATTTGTTTTTTAAATGCATAATTTAATTAACACTTCAAATTTGTAGGTTGGAGCCATCCAAGAGAGTGGCAGAACATATTCGAGGAGCCATCCAGATGTTTTACCCGAAAGATAGGTGTTGGGGAGTCTATAAACATCTTACTAAAGACGACAAGGAGGCACTTTTTAAATACTTTTCGGTAAACACAATTTATTAAATATTAAATAATTGTAATTACTTTATAACATGCTATATTTTTAAAAATTTTAATGTCTGATAATTTTTTTGTTTATTGCAGGAGCGTTGTACCTGGACTAGAGATGTCCATCTTCTTGTAGAGAAGCTCTTTCACAAGTTAGCTTCCAAACGTTTATCAGATTTGTTATATGATTTGTACCGTGCTCCTGTTCTACCAGAGTCCAGCTCAGCTCGTTCTGCAGAGTTGTCTCCTGAGATTCAAGCAATGATAACTCGAATGAACGAGGAGTTGCAAAGCCAAAAGTTGGAGTTGGCAAAGAAAAATGAGACAGAGAAGAAGCTATTGAAACAAATGAATGTCTTTCGAAAATTCCAAAGGATGATGACAAAGAAGTTCATGGGTGGGAAAAAGAGTAGAAAGACATCTGATTCATCGTCGCCTGCATCGTCGACACCTCAACAAATACATGACGACGACGACGATGATAATGACGAGGACGCCGAGGAGGAGGAGGAGGAGGAGGAGGAAGAGGAGGAGGATGATAGCGAGTAATTTATGTTTTTTGTCAGGTACATTTATGAATATTGTCGTTGATAGCGAGTAATTTATGAATATTATTAAATTGTCGTTGTGTACTCAAAATATTATTGGAATTTTATTAAATTTAACCAAATTTTTTTTTAGACAAGACCTCATTATATACATGACGACGACGACGATGATAATGACGAGGACGAGGAGGAGGAGGAGGAGGTTGATAGCGAGTACTTTATGTTTTTATCAGGTAAATTTATGAATATTGTCGTTGATATATAACGAGTAATTTATGAATATTAATTGTCGTTGTGTACTCAAATCATTATTTTTTATTTTATTAAATTTAACCAAATTCTTTTTTTATAATGACGAGGACGACGATGAGGAGGAGGAGGATGATAGCGAGTACTTTATGTTTTTATCAGGTACATTTATGAATATTGTCGTTGATAGCGAGTAATTTATGAATATTAATTGTCGTTGTGTACTCAAATCATTATTTTTTATTTTAAGTGTTTTAACCAAATTTTTTTTTATAATGACGAGGACGACGATGACGAGGAGGAGGATGATAGCGAGTACTTTATGTTTTTATCAGGTACATTTATGAATATTGTCGTTGATAGCGAGTAATTTATGTGAATATTAATTGTCGTTGTGTACTCAAATCATTATTTTTTATTTTAAGTGTTTTAACCAAATTTTTTTTTTATAATGACGAGGACGACGATGAGGAGGAGGAGGATGATAGCGAGTACTTTATGTTTTTATCAGGTAAATTTATGAATATTGTCGTTGATAACGAGTAATTTATGAATATTAATTGTCGTTGTGTACTCAAATCATTATTTTTTATTTTATTAAATTTAACCAAATTCTTTTTTTATAATGACGAGGACGACGATGAGGAGGAGGAGGATGATAGCGAGTACTTTATGTTTTTATCAGGTACATTTATGAATATTGTCGTTGATAGCGAGTAATTTATGTGAATATTAATTGTCGTTGTGTACTCAAATCATTATTTTTTATTTTAAGTGTTTTAACCAAATTTTTTTTTTATAATGACGAGGACGACGATGACGAGGAGGAGGATGATAGCGAGTACTTTATGTTTTTATCAGGTACATTTATGAATATTTTCGTTGATAGCGAGTAATTTATGAATATTAATTGTCGTTGTGTACTCAAATCATTATTTTTTATTTTAAGTGTTTTAACCAAATTTTTTTTTTTATAATGACGAGGACGACGATGAGGAGGAGGAGGATGATATCGAGTACTTTATGTTTTTGTCAGGTAAATTTATGAATATTGTCGTTGATAGCGAGTAATTTATGAATATTAATTGTCGTTGTGTACTTAAATCATTATTTTTTATTTTAAGTGTTTTAACCAAATTTGTTTTTTTATAATGACGAGGACGACGATGAGGAGGAGGAGGATGATAACGAGTACTTTATGTTTTTGTCAGGTAAATTTATGAATATTGTCGTTGATAGCGAGTAATTTATGAATATTAATTGTCCTTGTGTACTCAAATCATTATTTTTTATTTTATTAAATTTAACTAATTTTTTTTTATACAAGACCAAGTAAAATATTTATAATGTATTTTTTCATAAATAATCGATTTTCTAAAATAACTGTTTTTTTTTTAAAAAAAAATGGAATGTTTTCCTAGGAATTTCCTGGAAAGATTAAGGGGGAAATGAAAATTGCAGAGAGGGAAACGAAAATTTAAAATTTTAAGGGGAAGTTTTCCTAGAAATTTTTCCTAGGAAATTCCTCGGAAAACATCACAGAATTTTTTTCTCTATAAATAACACACTCTACACTACACATTTCATCATTCATTCATTCATCTCTACTCATAATTTTTCATCTTCTTCATCTATCTCTACATTTTCTTCTTCATCTTCTTCTTCATCTTCTTCAACAATTTTTAAACACATAATTTTTTATCTTCTTCAACAATAAACTTTATCATTCTTCCTATTCTCATCTTCTCTTCTTCTTTCTATTTTCATCATCATCATCTTCTTCTTCTTCTTCTTATTCTTCTTCTTCTTCTTCTTCTTCTTCTTCTTCTTCTTCTTCTTCTTTTTTCAACAACTCATCCACAACAATTTTCTATCTTCATTAATTTTCTTCTTCCTAATTTCTTCTTCCTTTTTCAACAACTATACCACAACAATTTTTCATCTTCTTCAACCATAAAATCTATTTATTTCTTTCAAAAATAATTCCATCAAAATAATTCATTCCTACATTTTTTTTAATAAAAATCACTTTTACTTCATATATTTCTTTTTTAAAAATCATTTTTAAATATATTTTTTTTCGAATTTTTTTTCAAAATTTGAATTTCGCGCATTTTTTTCGAATTTTTTTTCAAAATTTGAATTTCGCGCAATTTTTTTAAAAAAAATTCAAATTCTTTTGGCGCAATTTTTCAAAATTCAAATTTTTGCCGCAATTTTTGAAATTTTGGCGCAATTTTTGAAATTTTTGAAATTTAAAAATTAATTTTTTTTAAAAAAATTAATTATTTTCCTCGGAAATTCCTCGGAAAATATTTTAAAAATTTTTCAAATTTTTTGGCGCAAAATTTTAAAATTTTGGCGCAATTTTGAAATTCGAAAAATTTATTTATTTTTTTTAAAAATTAATTATTTTCCTCGGAAATTCCTCGGAAAAAATTTTAAAAAATTTTCAAATTTTTTTGGCGCAAATTTTTTAAAATTTTGGCGCTTTTTTAAAATCCCAAAATTTTTTTATTTTTTTTTTAATAATTAATTATTTTCCTCGGAAATTCCTCGGAAACAAACCATTAAAATATAATAAATTTTCCTCGGAAATTCCTCGGAAACTAACCATTAAAATATTAATAAAGTTTCGTCGGAAAACATGTGTCAGACGCAGCAGTTTTGCAGGGAAGCTTTCCTAGGAAATTTTCCTCGGAAATTCCTAGGAAAGCTTCTGACTAAAAATTCCTAGGAAATTCCTCGGAAAATCCTAGGAATAGATTGAAAATTTCCTACGAATTTTTTCGTCGGTAATTTCCTCGGAAAACACTGTTTCCGAGGAAATTAGGTTGTTTTCCTAGGAAAAAATTCCTAGGAAAAATCTTAATTTCTTGTAGTGCACACAAATGTTTGTTCAAATAACACACTTCAAAACTAAATTCATGCTCTTTCGAGAAAAAGTTGGGAGATTATCAAAGGTATGTGTAGCTCTTGACAAGTTATTAACTTCCTTTATATGCACTAAACATGCAACAATGGTCAAATGACCTTGATGTTCTATGTTTTCACATTTAAATAAATAGCAATCATTCTTGTGATCGTTGCATGCAAGAGAAGGGAACTCAAGAAACAGTCAAGTGTACAGAAGTCATGCATCTTAATGAAAAGAACGACAATGACGAAGTAACAGTGGAAGATTAATGTGATAGTGATGTAAGAGTTTGCAGTGTCATGTTTCAATTTTTTTTCCATCTAACTCAATTAAAAAATACACGCATAGATGTTACGTGCTTATTACATGATCACTGAAATTATAATCTGACTTGCAGTATTGTTTAATTGATTTTATTAAATTAAAATAAAGAAAAAGTAGGGTTTTTCCTCTTCAAAGAAATTAACATCAATCAATCAATCAACTATCAACTATCTATATATCAACTATCTATATATAAAAACAAATGGCTACCAAATTTATTTAACTGCCTCAGTTTCTACATGTTTATTTTCCCTTTTTACAAGGGGTAAAAATGGATATTCATGTCTTAAGAGTGAATCTCATGTTTTTTTTTTTTTTACCAAAATCAGACTCCCAATACCCTTCTCCTAAACTCAATTTTAACTATAATATAAAGGATAGACTCGATATTTTGCCATAGAAAACCACTTTTTTTGATTGAACATTATTAGTACACTCTATTAGCCATTGGGCTGCCAACAATGCAAGCTTTTATCCAACTTTTTTTTATCACTATTCATCAATTTCAAATTTAAAACTTGATTCATTAAGTTATATTCCCTCCTCTCTCTCTCCTTCTCATCTTCAGCGATAATTCTTTCTCAAATTTTCTTTTGATTTATATCCTCATCCTCTTTCTCATCTTCTACCATTGAATTTTTTTTTCTACAGAAAACTTGGAAATTGAAAGACACAGGATGAAGTCAGTGATAAAAAAAATCATTCACGGATAACGCATCAAGGTATAACTCTAAAGCTTCCATTTTTTTCATTTTTGTCATCTCTATTTCTCATCTTCTACTAATGAACTTTTTTTCTGTAGAAAAGTTAGAAATTGAAAGACAAATTATGAGGATGAAGATGGTGATCAAATAATAAGATATGTATTAAGTTGTTTTTTCATCACTTTCTTCTCTATATTATTTTTAACAAATTAATGTGTTCTTCAACATCATCAATCATACAAATATGGTGACATTTTTATTTCAAATAATGATAGTGTTACTAACTTTTATTTATTTCTTTTGATATGGATTAATTTTCATAATTATATTTTTTCTTAGATGTTTTTCCTTTCTAAAAAGAATACACGGGTAAAGTGTTACTTTTTTCTCAATCACAAGTGTTTTTTTACAATTTTATCTAATTTTATTTTACAAAACCTTGTGTCATTTTGTTAAATCATAAAGACCATTAAACAAATTTCATTTATTAGCAGCAACAAATAATCTCTTCTTTTTATTTATCAACAAAAAGTCTTCTTTATTTTCATCAAAACAAAAGTCTTTTCTTTTTACTAAAGAAAGAAACTGCAAATAAAAATTTCACAAATTCATTGATATATATATATATATTTCAGCTCTAAAAAAAATAAACAGATTCATTAATCTACAAAAAATAAATCACATCTGAAAATAAATGCAACAGAATCATATGTATAGAAACATGGAATTCATCAATAGATAACATAAATGTATAAATTCTTTAAAAAAAAAACATAAATGTATAAATGTATCGATATAATTGGTGGATGGTGAGTTTAGTTTATTTGATAAAAATATATTATAATATATGTGTCGGTCTAAGTTTGAATCCAAACGTTCAACTTATTTACGCTAATAGATTCCTTCAAAAAACTTATTTACGTTAATAGATGAATTTTTAATCACTATATTATTTAACCCAAATAAACTCCATATAAAATTTCTACTACAAAAATTAATCAAAGAGGGTATAATTGATACATGGGACGCAATTTGATCACTGATCTAATGTATACAAATACATATAAAACTTAACGACTGTCAAACCTATTGTATTGTCCTTGCCTAATACTTTGGTTTCCTTTGATAACTTAGTTTTGAGGATTAATTCTGATATTTACTAATAAAATGAACAAAGAGTTTATAAAAATACTATATAAAAAAACACCATATAAAATTTGCACCGCCAAAATTATCTAAAGAGTGTATAGTTGATACACGGGGTCCAATTTCAACACTAATCTAATATATGCATATACATAAGAAACTTAACGACTGCCAAAGTTATTGTATTGTCCTTGCCTAATACTTTGGTTTGCTTTGATAACTTGGTTTTGAAAATTAATTCTGATATTTGCTAATAAAATAAATTAAGATTTTATAGAAATACTCCCTCCGGTCCTATTATATGGGACAATTTGGTCAACAAAAATTTATGTATTTAATTGAATTTTTTAACGAGATACATCAATTTTTGTTGACTAAATTTCTATTAAGTAGAAAAAGACGGAGTATTATATTAAATTATTGTTTTTGAAAATACTCCATATAAAATTACCACTGCAAAAATTACCCAAAAAAGTGTATAATTGATACATGAGACACAATTTGATCAGTGAGCCAATGTATACAAATACTTAAGAAACTTAACGACCGCCAAACTTATTGTATTGTCTTTGCCTAATACTTTTGTTTTCTTTGATAACTCAGTTTTGAGGGTTAATTCTGATATTTGCTAATAAAGTGAACTATGAGTTTATAAAAATACTATATCAAAAAAAAACTCCATATAAAATTTCCACTACAAAAATTATCTAGAGTGTATAATCGATACACGGAACCCAATTTGAACACTAATCTAATGTAGACATATAGATAAGAAACTTAACGATTATCAAAGTTATTGTATTGTCCTAACTTAATACTTTGGTTTGCTTTGATAACTTAGTTTTGAGGATTAATTATGATATTTGCTAATAAAATAAACTAAGAGTTTATAAAAATACTATATAAAAAAAATTAAAAAAAACTCCATATAAAATTTCCTCTTCAAAAATTATCCGAAGCGTGTATAATTGATACGCGGGACCCAATTTAAACACTAATTTGATGTATACATATACATAAGAAACTTAACGCTAAAGTTATTGTGTTGTCTTTGCCTAATACTTTGGTTTGCTTTGATAACCCCGTTTTGAAAATAAATTTTGATATTTGTTAATAAAATAAATTAAGATTTTATAGAAATACTATATCAAAGTTTTTTTTTAAATACTCCATACAACATTTCCACTACCAAAATTACCAAAAGAGAATATAATTGATACACGGAACTCAAAATTACTCACCCATTATAATATACTAATTTTGTCACTACATAATTAGTTAAAATTAGTGACAAATGATAAGATGAAAAATAATTTTAAATTTTTTATAGCATTATTTAGTATTATGACTGTTCTCGCCGACACACACTTCATCGCACGACGACACATGTTTCGCCACGCCAACACGGGTATCTCGACTAGTATGTAATCAAAACAACACAAAACAAAATACTCCAGATAACCTCATCTAAATCCCACAACCTAGGTGCAAGCATGTACTTCAGTATGAAGGTAACTATTAATTGTCCGAAGATAGGAAAGAAAGCCTGGGAACACTCATATGAAGTGATATTCATTCATGTCTCAACAACACTATCACGACCTAAAAATGCAATGGATGCTCAAATTTTTGCTAAGAAGAACTCTGCAATTCTATCATCAATGCCTTGAGCCTCCCCTGTTTTTCATATCAGTTCATGTTATATCTGTCAAATATTTGTACGACTTCCTCTCCTGGACCTTAATAAAGATATAATTATTTCCATTTTTACTCTTCTCTCCTCACAATCTAAATAAGAGGGAAAATAAAACTCATATTCCGTTTTCCCCTCCTTTCACCCAAACAATTCAGTACAAGAGGATACAGTATAGAGCAATTCACTCTAACAGATTTTAGACCTTATTCTAATTGTTGCAAAAATTGTTGAGATAGATACCTTAATCCAAATTGATACATTTTGTTTTTGGGATCACTATATAGCTAAAAACTGTTTTGTAGGGTTTGTTGAGAATAGATATATCACAAGAGATTAAAGCATCTTCTGTCTAGGTAAATTGGTTAGCAAGAGAGATAATAACATAGTGTAGTTTTCAATTTCAATCCTGATCGGATTGCATTATTGACACATTGAATCAATAAAGTGTTTAGACATAATACTCGAGCAACAAAAAGAAAAAGGAACCGTCGTCGGTGAACTTTGATTAATCAGAGCCACAGAAAAAATGTTCATACAGTTTGTTTTGAGGACAGTCGATTAGAAGCAGCCACCCAACTGCCAAAATTCCAGAAGTTTCAATTAGTGATAGATGTAAAAATAAAGACTGCCAGAATCAT
Source organism: Medicago ruthenica (assembly GCA_018208015.1). Lineage (NCBI taxonomy): Eukaryota > Viridiplantae > Streptophyta > Magnoliopsida > Fabales > Fabaceae > Medicago > Medicago ruthenica. The sequence goes on from CM031374.1 coordinate 93,437,604, forward strand.
TTTTCATGATACAATATGAATTAATTGCCTACCTCAGTTATCACAAATGTATCATTGGTCAATTAATTGAGCAAAAAGCCAAAGTATATACGCAAAATATTTTTACTTACAAATAAAAAAAAGGAAATAACCAAGAGAAAAGAAACATGAAACCCAAGAAAATACATGCATACTCCTGGAAAAAAGTATTCTTCTTTCTCTAAGAAGATTTTATGGATTGAATTGTAGAAGCCTACCTAGTAGCTCGTGCAATTGGCAGGATTGAACATAAGAATGATTAACTAGCACATAAACTCACATAGACAATATAGTTTCAATCTGGATGCTGCTCGAACTGAATTGTTAATGTAGCACGTTTTAATAGTTTATTGTTCCTTTATCAGTCCAGAAATGTGTTGTTTTATGAGCATAGTAAGTAACAAGTGTAATCAGGAAATGTGAACGACCTAAAACTAAAAAAGAGATTTTACATACCAAAACTGCATCAATCTCCTCATTGGTCACCGGAGTTCTTTTGGGTTGAAGAGAGGCCTTTCCTCCTAATGTTGTTGAAGCATTTGAACTTGAAAAGAATGATAAACTGCCATCGCTTTTCGAAGACAAAGCATGAGCCTCAGAGGTAGAACCTGCGATGAAATTTTAAGAATTGGAAATTTACTTGTAGTCAACCAAGAAATAATTGAAGAATTTTTTTGTTACTCATCTCAAATATCCAACTATTCCTATATCAATCATCACAGATAAGATAACAATAACAAATACCAAGCCTCGTCTCATTGGGTGGATTGACTACTTGGATCAACCAATGTAATATTATGAGGCTCTATGAAAGGCCAAAATTTCATTAAATTCATTAGCAGAGTTGTCATGTAGTGGCTATAGCGTAATGGAATTTGACAAATCAACATAGTTCCGGCCACGATACACTATTTAGTACAAAGTGTTGTTAAATAGCAACACAATAGTACTTTAGTATAGCAGAATTGTACGCCATTTTTTGCGATCCGCAATTGAAAACACAATTAATTAGATACTTTTTTCAATAACATGATCGAAATGAAGGCCTGGTTTGAACAAAATCCACAACAACATGACAACCAATTCTTATCCCACTAAGTGGGGTCAGCTACATGGATAAAATTACGTCATAATGTTCTATCATAAACCATATTTCAGTACAACTCATTAATATCTAAATCTTTTTTAATAGTTTCTCTTAGTTTTTGTAGGTTTTCCTTTGCCTCTAGTGATATGACTATCCTCCACCTGATCTACTCTCCTTAATACAAAATCGACATGTCTTCTCTCTACATGCCCAAACCACCTAAACTTATTTTCCACCATCCTTTCTACTACAGGTGTTACTCTAATTCTATCTAAAATTCTCATTTCTAATTCTATCTCATCTAGTTTTACCACACATCCAATACAACGTCCTCATCTCCACTGCGCTTATTTTATTCTCGTGTTGGTTCTTCCCATCCCATCTAATCTCAACCAGGTATTCCTATAGTTGTTATTGTCACAACATTGATGTAAAACTATGAAGCACGGACGCGGAAACCGGACACGACACGGACACCACACGCCGACACCAATGCTAATTAGAGAAAATGTCATAATTCGTAATCATAGGTGTCGGTATCGGACACCGACGCGTGTCCGACACCTAATATGAGAAGTGTCCGTGCTTCGTAGATGAAAAAGGAAATTTTGAACAAAAATAACCTTCTTTTATGGGCAGATGTTAGTTGTTAGTATATAATTAGCGGGGAGGGGAAATGTTAGCAATAGAGATTGAACCATCATAAACTCCTCCTTCAACGTCCCAACTCATTTACCACTAGAGTACACCTTCGGTGGGCGAACAAAATTAACACTAGAAAGCTTGTTTATAATATAATCAGCAGATTAAAACATAGCATCGCAATATATATCCTACAAATTAAGTCTATATTACGTTGAAACAAAAGATTCTGAAGAAAAACAACAAGGATAAAGAATAGGGAAATTAGAGAAAAATAAAAGGAAAATTGATGTGTGTGAGAGAGTACCAGATGATTTTTGGTGTCTATTGGGGAACTTGATGCGAGGGATTCTCTTCAAAGCGTGAGCTGCACCACCCATCTTTGAAACAAAGCAAACAAAAAAAACCTTCGATTTCAGAATTCAACGACGCAACACAACACAACACAGCTCTCCTAATTGTCTAAGGCAGCCACAAAAACATTAACCTCTGTAGAATTGTAATAAAGCATATATCCACCGTCCATCACTACGCTCGTCTTGGTGCCACTAAAACATGGGCCCACAAACCTTTTTTATTTCACTGTTACTTTTCCAACATTATTATCCCATTTCGTGGCCCCTATTTTTTTTTTTTTTTACAAAAGTGTTCATGAGTTTCGGATTTTATAATCTAAATTGATTGGATTATTTAATCTAAAATATGTTTATATATAAGTAGGAATTAAAATATCTTCCATTTAAACAGTTGTAAATTTAGCTTGTAAAAACATCATAAAAACAAAGGAAAAAATAATAAAAATAAGTCAAATAAAATCAAAAAAATATAAAAATACCAGCAAAAAATTCTAAAAATCAAATAAAACTAATACAAATTGTCCCCGTGAGGTTAATTCAGTTGGTAGGGACAATGCATAGTATATGCAGGCGTTGGGGTTCGAAACCTGGACACCCCACTTCTCCACATTTAAAATGTGTGAGCTTCATCCACTACTATTGACAAAAAAAAAACTAATGCAAATTTTTTCAGATTTTTTTGAGAATACGAGAAAGTTTTGGAGCAATCTGATCGAGTAACCTGAAAACCGTATTTTCGACTAGGACACGACGGGAACAGCTAACAATGACCTAATTTTCGGATTAAATAATCTAAATTGTTTTTCCCTAAATTCTTGGCACAAGAGGGGTGTTCAGATTGTATAATCCAAAAAATGCAAGGAACACGCCCTATTATTTGGAACGTTCTTATTATAGAATCCGAATTGGTGAAAAACTCATTTTTTTCTCCCCAAAACAGGGGGGAAAAATCATTTCGGATTATTAGAATCCAAAAATCTCATGGACATTTTTCGTAAAATAAATAGGGCATGGGAAAAGGTCATAGACTGGGAAAAGTAATAGTCTTTTTATTTTACAAAACCTAATAACCAACATGAAAATTAGGATAATATATATATATATATAAAGATGCAAATAAAAATAATTATTAAAATCTATGTACCTAATAATTTTATATTAACTAGCAAAAAGATGGGCACTCACGTGCCCGTCTTTCCGCTCTTTTTGTTGTGCCAACGTTTTAAAATTATGAACTGTGCTTTTTTTATGAAATTTTAATTTTAATTTTGATTAAAAATAAAAATATAAATGTTTTTAGCTTTCAAATTATAACAAATCAAACTAACCATGATTATCTATTTCAATGAAACCAACAATATAACAAAAAATATAATCTAAATTCATATTTTTTTAATGACACCAACAACAATTTTTATTATAGAAAAAGTTGTTGTTTAAGGGTATAATTGGGATAATGAAAAGTAAGTATAGATACATTCATCTAGTTTGATACACTTTTTAAATGATAAAGGAAAAAACTGGACATTTATGTTTGTTACACTTTTATTTTAATATTTAAATTTATTCTTATCTATCTGTTATATGTGTTATTTGTATTGAAAATCGAGGATATTTTTGGAAAGAGAAAAAGTCAGCCCAAAAATGCTGAAAGGAGTTATTTTCTTTATATATAGTGTAGGTATTCATAACTATAAAATCATGTTTGAGTATTTTAAAACAAAGGGTAAATAATAAATTTTGTCCTCATCTGTCTAATGAGTAGTTACTAAAGTCTCTCAATGTATCGAAATTCCAAAATTGTTTATGAGTGTACACTACGTTAGTCGAAATAATTTCTAACGTTAAAATGCTCCGTTAATGTTAAAATGTTTCCTAACATTAAAATAATTTCTCAATTTAAATTTTGAATTATTTTTTGCAGTCATGTTTAGTACATTACATAAATATCTCTTAGGTTTATACTTTTTTAACATGGGATGAATCAAATATGAAATTTTATTTTTTAGCACTTAAAAATTCGTATTTAGTTAAAAAATTCTAAATTTTCATGGGAGACATGGTTATGATATTCTAAACATCTTTGTACAAAGTCTTTTAAAAATATGAAAGGTACACGTGAGTTGACTTAAAAATATGAATAAAAAATCGTGATGGAGAACATTTGGAAGACCACTATTCCATCATGAGTGCGGTGTTTATCTCCTTCTAGATCAATCAAAGAGATGTGATTTATGGCCAACTTAGACCCAAAATCACCCATCTAATTTGTTTTTATTGATAAAAAAAAGCATCATTCATTTTGCTTAAGTTGACTAGTTTGATAGAACTCAAAGATCAGGGATTTTTTATGGCACGTAGTTTGATATTTTTAGATTAATAGACTTTAAAAAATGCACTAGTCTTCTTTATTTTAAAAAATGCATTTTAGAACTCAAAGATCAGGGATTTTTTATGGCACGTAGTTTGATATTTTTAGATTAATAGACTTTAAAAAATGCACTAGTCTTCTTTATTTTAAAAATATATACATTACCTAACCTTAACATAGATTAGGTCATAGATCTCCATCACTTAGCCTCGTATATTCCCTACTTCTATTCAGAGCCAAATATTCACATTAATAAAGTTGTATGCAAGGTTGTCAGACTTAATTTTTTATCTCAACTTGTTTTACCTAGGTAAAATCAACTCGTAAAATCGTACAAGTCTACTTAAAATTTAAATTATATTAAAATTATTATACACATGACATATATATATATATACACACACACACATACCTACACAATACAATACAATGTTGCAATTAGGTCCCTAAAAAATGTTATAAATAGGTCATTAAATAAAAATATTAACTTAATTTTAAAACCAAAATATACCTTTTTGAGAGGAAAACCAAAATATACCTAATCACCAAAATAAATCATCATGTTCAACCTAGTGTTAAAATACACAAAATTATCCCACAATATCATAAAAACATCCAAGAAAAAAAAAAAGTTAACAGGCTTATGGACCCGAAAGAAGAAAACTGGGCCAGTTAAAAAGTTTTTTTTTTTTTAAAAAAAGTAAAACCGCAGACTCGCATAAAAGCGAACAAGTTTATCCGATTTCACCGATTTTGCAGCGACTTAAACCGCTTCAATTTGGCGTAAGCTCCGATTTAAAAACGAGTCTACCACTGAGTTGACACTAAATTCAAACCTAAAAACGTAAACTCAGACAAATTTACGAGTTAACACTATATTTTAAGAACATTGATTGCATGGTTAATTTGAAAGTCGAAACATATCATATTGAAATCAAAATAGACTAACTTTGAGATTCGGTGACTTTGACAACAATATTAAAATCTTTCTCTAACCATTTATTTTCTCTAATCCTAGTAATTTATTTTATGGGAGAAAATATTAACATACCAACATTTTACCATTAAGAAAAAAAGAATACACTTTATTTTATGGGAGAAAATATTAACCTACCAACATTTTACCATTAAGAAAAAAACGAATACACTAAAGTCACCTAATAGTAAAATTAGCCAATGCAAATTTGTTCTTCTGGCCCCCTCAATTGCTCAACCAATTGTGTCGTAACTCTTGATAGACGTTTTTGTGTTTGAAAGTGCATCAAAGATAACTTTCAATGGTTATTTTGCAGAAATTGTGAGCCATTAGAGGGGCCAAAAGAGGAAGCTTGCATACGGATGACCTAGTCTAAGTTTTATCCCAGTTTCTATGCAAACCGCGTTGTTTGTGTTACTCATTCTTCGCATCACTTTCTGTTCTAAGGAGTCGTGACGTGATTTGATCTTCAATAGAGACAGAACAAGAAAGAAATGGAAAACTAATCAATACGGTGACTTTTTTCTTAGTAAAAAAACAAAGAACTTAACCCCACACAGACAGATATATGAATTATTACTAATATTTTGTTTAAATTTTCAACATTTATTGAATTGTTTGACTATCTTTCCATTGTGTGTGCCTCGGGTTTTCTCCGGTTATTATTTGAGAATCAACAAAGACTGTACGTAGTTAATTGCAACATATTAATTCAGCCATTGCCTATTTGCAAAATAAAATTAACCATTCCGTTCTTATTTTTTTGGTCAAATATTTTAGTGATAAAAAATTCACATTGAAATAAATGAGTGGATATTAGAGTTTAAACTTCAACCCCTACAAACATATATTGCGCAATATCCTTATATTTTTTTTTTCAAACAAAAGAGGTTGTAGTAGTGTATGCAAGCCTCAAAAATAGCATTACTAAAAAGGAGGAGGACTAGGACAATATCATCAATTGTTCCCTTCTTACTATGTGGATTATAAATATAAGCAACAATAAAAAAATTCAGTGATTAATAGTAGTACATAATTTTATTTTTTGGTGTGAAAATAATATTTTATTTTCTAAATTTATACAAATGTGTTTCATAATTAAAAATAAAAAGCACTATTGAAGAATGAAATATAAATTAACTCAATAATAATATTTTAAGAATAATATCATTAAATAGAATAAAATTAATTAAAATTGTCCAGTAATAAAAAAGAATTAATTAAAATTTTAATTACATTTTAGATCACAGTTTTTCCTTTCAGATTTTAGTTATATATATCTCAAAACCAAAGGGAGTGTAGTAGGATTTAGTCATTTTAATAAAAACTTTGAATTAATTAACCGATAAATATAAAATATGCCAAACGCATCAAACAGTCCTTTAAGTTTTATAAGTTTCAAATAAGTCTTTTTAGTTTATGAATGTTAGCAAGATTAGCCTTTCTGTCAGTCTCCGTTTAAAAGATGTTGATGTGGTTGTTAACTTGCTGAATATGGACGAAACGCTGTGTTTTGCACTGCGAGCGTGTATAAAATTGTTTTGTTCATTATCTTCCATTAAAAACTAGGGTTTTGGGAGGAATTGGGGGAAATCGAAAAAACAAAAAATAGAAGGTGACTGTGAGCAATACTTGCTTAGGGACAAATCCAAATCTAAAAAGTTTAGACACAAATACTTTTTTATAAAAAGGTAAAATGGTTTAATAATTTTGAATGATGTAACTAATTTATTTTTCTTCATTGTTGTGTGTGTGCTCAAATCAATTTTATTTGTATTTGTGACTATATAAGACTTTCTCGGTTATTGTGGTGAAAATTGGTTCTGCGAAGGGTTTTGCCTAGAAATCAAGGTTTGTATTCATTTTGTACCGAAAAATCGTTTTTCGTTCTACCCGTTTTCATGTATGATATCTATCTGCTTTGTACCCAAAAATCAGTCTATACCCAGAAATCGTTTTTCTACCCATTATGTACCCATAAATCAGAGTTGCTTGTTGAGTATTTGCAGTCCCCTAGTCTATGAGTTTGGCTAGGTTTTAGATTTTGTAGAAAATTTGATGGCCATATCAATGTCTTTTAAATGAAGACTGACAGAAAGGTTAATGTTGCAAACATTGATAAACTTATAAGACTTATTTGAAACTTATAAAACTTAAATGATTAACTCGGGAAAAAACACAAAACTTAAAGTATTGTTGGATGCATTTGGCCTATAAAATATATACTTTGAGTTAATATTATATTTTTTCGGTTAAGATGGTGACGATTAAATCGAGAGAGAAAATGATACATTGTAATGTATAATTTTTTTTTTTGACGGATTGTAATATGTATAAGCTTAAAAACTATATTTGAACTATCATCTCAGAAAGGATATAAGTTTGAGAGAAAAAAACGTTATAACTCGCGAGAGAATTTTTGTTATAAGGGAAATTATATGAACTTATACTATAGACTATCAATTATAAGCTGGAGGTTTAAACTTGCCAAACATAACCTATAAATTAGAAGCACTTCCAATTGACCATTACCTTCAAAATTGGTTTACTACTTCTTAAAATATTAGTCTCGCAAAAACTACAATATTGTCATAATAATCATAGTATTATACTGCCCTTCCTCAGCATCTAGCACGCAGTTAATTCGACAACTCACTTGTCATTATGTAAATGTCACGATTCAACCACACACTAATCACTATAGACTTTTGAGGAATTATTTAAACTTTGCGCGAGTTTTTCACGTTATGTAGTAAGTAGTAAACTTATAAATAATTAGGGAGCAAACCGGGGAGAGGTGACAACTGACAACTGACAAAGGAAGGCGCTGCTTAAAAATTAAAATGAGTACTTCACACTGTAGAAGCAGCCTCCAATGATACTGTTCTACTTTTTTTAATTCAGACATGTCACTTTCTTGAACTGGCCAAGCTTCGTTGGCAGCCCAGGTGTGTTATATCCTCTTTACACGTGGTGAGATGACCAATAAGAATAATGTCCTCAAATAAAAAACCATAAGGTTATTGACCCCTTCAAATTCAATAATTACTAGTATATATATTACAGTCCTTTTGATATATCCTGCTCTATTTTTTTTTTTCCTTTAAAACGGGCTCAGAATATTAAAGAAAAATTCAATTTTTTTTATAATAATTTTAACTACTTAAAAAAGTAAATATGAAATGATTTTTATATTTTAATTTAACAAATGTTACAATCTTTTCCTTATATTTCTTTAATTAAATTGAGCAAACCTAAAGAGAATATGTGACAGTCAATCATACTTAAGCCTAACTAATAGATTGTTGACTTGACTAATTCGTTATTATTATTTGTGTGTGCTCCAATTGACACTTCTCGTACCCTTTGTGTTCAACCAAATCAGTATATAAATCATTATTGGATTCTCCATTATGCCTCAACAAACAACACTAAACCACTCAAAATCCTCTTCATCAGTTTCCAATTATCTTATACCTTTTACCTTCCTTCCTTTGATAAAAACTAAGAACTCTATATCTAGTTAATAAAGATTCCAACCATGTTTGCTTGCCTTAAAAAAACATCACATAAAAAGGTAAAAGTAGAGCAAATTATCAAAGCAACAAAAGATGTATGTGAGTTAACCCAAAAGCAAACTACATGCAAGCCAAAGAAAAGGGTCCAGGTTTGTGGACTCAGAACCAACCATTTTGGGAGAAGAAAACAACAATGAAGAATTTGAGAAAAGAAGATGTATTAGTAGTAATGATTTAGTAGAAAAAGAGGGAATTAGAGTGACGATTAGATTAACAAAGGAACAAGCAGCTGAGTTGCTATCAAGATGCAATGGAAGCGTTCTTGAATTGAAGGATGTTGCTCGTGAGTTACTTTCTATTCAAGGGAACCGTGAGAGAGCGTTTGAACAAACAATTTCTAGCTAGCTTCATTCTTGTATAGTGATTTTTTTTTTTCAAGGTTGTACAAAGATTAGTTGATTACAATTTGTTTTCTGTATGTGAATAAAATAGCCATCTCAACTAAGTTTGATATCATATTCTAAAGTATTAGTCACATCTAAATTAGATCATAAATCATCACTATCACGTTAGCAATCACCATATAATCAACAAATTGGAAGGAAAAAAAATACAAAATTAAGTACAAGGTTAATTAAGGTGATATTTATCGTTGTTGGGCAGTGAACTACGTTATTTGAGAAATTGAGACTATCTCTTATGTATAATGAGTGACACATACATAATTGATGATATATGGTTGATAATTGTTCTGATGATGTTGATAATTGTTGATTAAAATATGTAAACATAATTGGTGATTTATTGATCTGATAATTTTGATAATTGTTGATTATATGCTATGCTTATTTTGTTGTTGATGATTCATTATGATTTTTTTTTTTATAACCCGTTGTTGATGATTGCTGATGAAGGGTGGTTAATTAGCATGAATTATTGATGTTTCTATAAATTTTGCATTTGCTGCTTTGACCCGATGATTTATTTATTTATTTTTTTGTGTGTGGTGATCCGATAATTGATTAGATGTACTATAATATGTAGAATAATTTACTATGATAATTAGATAATCCATTAGGGGATCAATAGATAATCGATTAGCTAGTAAGTTTAATTGATAGTACAACCCTAGAATTAGGTTAAATGTAGCATAATTGATTAAGCTGATTGAATGATTGATTAAGTGTGAGTTAGTAAATAGTAATAATCGTTTAAGACTGTTGACTAATAGATTAAGATGAAATGATACTCAATTAGGTGATGTAGAATCAATTGGGTTAAAGATAAATGTAAAATGCAACATGTTTAAAATGCTAATAACACACTTTCTCGATCTATTTTTCTTAGTGTGTTCATATTTTTATATGATGTAGAATCAATCGTGTTGAACAATTGTATGAAAATAGAATGAATGTGATTGAATATATCATACATATTCTTGAAATATTAACACTAAATTAACGAAGTGTATTTTTTCACCTTTTCTTCCTATTATACCCTCATTTTAATTTACAAATATATTTCTATTTTTTTACACACTTCCTCTTTCTAATAAATTTAATATGTTATCTTTCTCTCGTAACAAACAATTGTTTTTGAGGGAACAACAATTGTTTGTTACTATCTTTTTCTCCAACAAATTCCTATTTTTTTACACTTGAAATTTTTAACAATTACTACTCATCTTATTTATAGAATTTTAACTATTTATGGAATCATTATTATAGGTAACAAAATTTTGTTTAAATTTTAAGATATCAAGAAACAAACTTTGTTTAAAAAAAAAACAAACAAACTTTGTTTAAAAAAAACAAACTTTGGTTTTCCAAATATATAACATTAATTAGTTTTTTTTGAAAAAGATAAGAGTAATTGACAAAGGGTATAATTGACAAATTATATTTTTAAAAATATCAAAACGACAGTTAAATAGGAACGCTGAATCTGCACACAAACGACACTTAAAAATAAACGGAGGGAGTAATAAACACACTTTTCTCGGTCAATTTTTTTTTCTTTAAATATAAATGAGTGGTAATAAATTGTGTGAGTCAATAGTTAAATGAGTGGTAATAAATTTAGAGGGGTCGATATTAATTTCAACAAATAAAAGCCTAACTAATGGATTCACTCAATTGACATGAGGCAATAGTTCAATCTAGAAGTTTGAATGTTAAATGGTGGGAAGATTTTTAACATAAAAAGGAGAAAAAAAAAATTCATCACGACATTGGAAACACAGATGAGAGAACATGCAAGAAAAAGAATCGAGAAAATCATATCTTAATAGAGTGTATCAAATAATGTGTTATTTATATATTTTTTAAAACTTTAAGGAATGGATAAATTAAAATTAATTAAAGTGACATTAACGTTCATTTCACAACGATAATACATGACTATGCTCTTACCACTCATCTATCACATAAAAAAAATTTTCGATGTTTTTATTGTTATTTCTTTGCAAAAACAAAGAATATCAAATAATGTGTAGCCACTAACTAGTATTATTCCATATTTATTTATTTATTTATTTATTTATAGAATGCTAATTATTTTTATTGATAAATTAAAAGATTTTTTTTGTTATATATATATTTAAATGCAATAGCTATTATGGAAACTTCAAACAAAAATAAATACATGGATTCATAATAAATATGGAGGGGTTAATGATTGGTGATTTCAATGAAATCAAAAGCGCAAATGAAGTTACAGGTGGCTCTTATAATTTATCTCGTGCAAACTTATTTAATGATACGATTAATCATTGTAACTAGTGTGATGCACGTGCCAAGCACGGAAAGTTAACGTATTTATACAAATTTAATAAAAAAATATTAATTTAAATTAAATTGAAAGTTAATTTACTCAATCACACTTAACCGCCACCCACTACCACCCTCTCAATCCAAAATCCAAACCAATTGTTATTAATGTAACCACAACTTCGTGGTGGTGTGATCGGCTCTCAAGGTTGTGTAACGTGTTATCATCAAACCCTAATGAGGTCGCTCAACGCCGCATGATGCTACGAAAGTGTTTCATCACTGACAGCATAAATTTTTGCTCCCAATGGCTCTTTAAACACATATTTGTTCATTGGCTGGCTCACGCTGTATTTTTGTGTGAGCACATATTGTGTCATAGTCCTTCAATTTGTTCAGGTTTCTAGGTGTGGTGTATCTCGCGTTTGGGTTGGTTTTGACAATGATATGTGTGGTATTTCTTGCATATGAGTTCATTATTATTCTTCGTCGTTATAGGTGTTGCTTGCCACACTCCTGTTAGTTCAACTTATTCGATTTACCCCTTTTCGGTTATGACTTTCATTTGTTTTCTGAAATTGGGTTTTGGTCGGTGCAGATTGCTTCATAACCCATCTTCAATTGTCTTCGTTTGCTAAGATTGTAAGCTTCACGATCTGGACGATTTAGTTCGTGTTGTTGTGGTTGTTTTTGAAATTCTGGCCAGGCAATGATAAGAGACAAACAGAGTTATCAGGTTCTGAACAACACGCAGGGCACAATAGTTTGCAAAACAGAGCACAAACACAAACACACACAGGCAGCAAATTAAAGTGCAGGAAAGTAAAAGGCACACAAGGTTTGTTAACCCAGTTCGGAGTAAACACCTCCTACTCTGGGGGATACCAATCCAGGAAGGAAATCCACTATTGGATTTAATCCTTAAGACTCAGACAGTGACTCCCAGTTCTTATCCCAAGCAATTAACCTCCACCTAGTCAGACTTCTACCCAACTCTGAGTATTAGAATCCTCTAACTTCCTATTCAAGCAACTAAACCCAGCTACTTGAACAACCCTTAACAATACCCTGTTTTTGAATAAATCTTCAAAGACAAAACTTCATTCGTACCTAAAGGCTTAGAATGAATTACAACTCAATAACAATCCTAAACCAACTCTAACAGAGTGGTGCACAACAAAGCTAAAAGCTTAAAAATAACAAAGACTCAATTCTCTGATTTTTTAACTCTCTCAATCGTAAGTCTTGAATAGCAGCAACCCTCCTCTATTTATAGCCTTCAGTTTTGCAGCATAAATAACAAACTAATCTTCTGATTTGATTTGTTACTGAAATAAGATTGGTCCAATAATGTAACAAATAAAACTGCATCCAATCTTTGAAAGATTTAAAACAGAAAATACGAAGATCATGAAACTGAACCAAATCTTCAATGAAATCTTCTCCAAATTAATCAACATTCTAGAAGCCATATGCGTGGATAAATCTTCAATAAATCTTGCAAAGATTCGCGTAGAAATAACTTGAAAATAACCAGCTTCTGATGAAGTCAACAGAAGTCAACGCGGGCATCAGAACCTGAACCAACTTCTGAAGAAGTCAACAGAAGTCAACGCGGGCATCAGAACCTGAACCAACTTCTGATGGAATTTCCAGCTTCTGAACAGCTTCAAATGGAAAAACTTGCAACTGAAGAAATGTTCTAATCATGGAGAAGCTACTATCCAATACTTTGGTTTTGCCAAAATATGCAGCCAACACCAAAAGACTCAACAATCTCCCCCTTTGGCAAATTTTTGGCTAAAACCATCCAAGTTCTTCAATCTCCCTTATAAACAACTCAGCAATGAAGAACTCCACAATTATATATCATAGCAATTAGTTTAGGCAGCGGATTCAGCTATGTTAAACAACAGCTTCAGCTTCTGACTCCTGAAGCACACAAAAACCAAGTACTGATCAACTCCTGATCATCACAACCATGGTATCAGAGCTACTGATCAACTCCTGATCATCACAACCAAGGTATCAGAGCTACTGATCAACTCCTGATCATCACAACACTCCCCCTGCAACTCAGCTTCTCATACAAACTCCCCCTTACTACTGAACTGCAGTGATAAATGGTATCAGAGCACAAACCAAAGCACAATTGTTCTTCAGAACCACACTTCAGGAGCTGAACACCAATGTTCTTCAGGACCACTACACTTCTACACTTCAGGACCACATCATCACTCAGGTATATAACAAGCTTGTACTCCCCCTGAGACATATATACCCCCTCGATCACATATCTTCTAATTCTTGGTATCAGAGCCAACAGAGTCAACACATTGCATAAGATTTTCTCCCCCTTTTTAGCCACAAAATTCTGACAAATCATAGTCTTCATATAGGGATTAAAATCAGAACAGGTAACACAGATCTCAGACTCTGGTTCAGGATCACACTCAGCATAAGCATAACTGGCAGGTACTCTTTCTTCCTCACATCCAGTTTGCAGTGATTACTATAAGTCTTCAAGTAAACACACACCTAACTTGCTCCTTAAGTTTTCAAACTGTTTAGCATCCAAGGCCTTTGTGAAAATGTCAGCAACTTGTTCTTCAGTAGCTACATGTTCCAGCTGAATGACTTTATCCTCCACAAGGTTTCTGATAAAATGATATCTGATGTCTATGTGTTTAGTTCTGCTGTGCTGAATTGGATTCTTAGAGATGTTGATGGCACTCAAATTATCACAAAACAATGTCATAGTTCCTTGTTCAATGTTGTACTCCTCCAGCATCTGCTTCATCCACACCAATTGTGAGCAACTACTTCCAGCAGCAATATACTCAGCCTCAGCAGTTGACAATGACACACAGTTTTGTTTCTTGCTGAACCATGAAATCAAGTTATTTCCTAAGAAGAAACAACCTCCTGAAGTGCTCTTTCTGTCATCAGCACTTCCAGCCCAGTCAGCATCACAAAATCCCATCAATTCAGAACTTGAACTATGTGAATACATGATTCCATAATTACTAGTGCTATTCACATACTTCAGGATCCTCTTCACCTGAGTCAGATGACTCATCTTAGGATCAGCTTGATATCTTGCACATTCTGCTAATGTCCTATTCTTCCTCTCAACTACACCATTTTGCTGAGGTGTGATAGGTGCAGAAAACTCATGCTTTATACCTTCAGAGGCACAGAATTCTGAAAAGCTCTTGTTTTCAAATTCTTTGCCATGATCACTTCTGATTCTGACAATACCACTGTCCTTCTCTCTTTGTAACTGAATGCACATCTCTTTGAAAACTTCAAAAGTGTCAGACTTTTCTCTAACAAAGCTGACCCATGTGTATCTTGAGTAGTCATCTACCATTACAAAAGCATATCTCTTTCCTCCAATACTTTCTACTTGCATAGGCCCCATTAAATCCATATGAACAAGTTCTAGTACTTTGGTAGTTACCTGGTGAACTAATCTGGGATGAGACTTTCTTGTTTGTTTACCAATCTGACAATCACCACAAACACTGTCCTCATTGATCTTCAGATTAGGCACACCTCTGATAGCTTCAGTACTTAGGATTTTTTTCATGCCTTTCAGATGCAGATGTCCCAGCTTCTGGTGCCAGAGTTTGACTTCCTCTTCTGAGCTCATAAGACAAGAAGTCAGACTTCTTTCTTCTTCAGAAACCCACAAATAACAGTTGTCTTTGGATCTGCAGCCCCTCATCTGAGTTTTACCATCCTGATCAGTAACAATACACTCCTGCTTGTTGAAATTCACTTTTAAATCCTGATCACACAGCTGGCTAATACTGATCATATTAGAGGTTAATCCTTCCACAAGTAGCACATCATTAAGTCTGGGCAACCCTTCTCTGATCAAATCACCAATACCCAGAATCTGACCTTTTACACCATCTCCAAATGTCACATAACTTCTGGAGTATGATCTGATATTGCTCAGTAGCTTCTTCACACCAGTCATGTGCCTTGAACACCCACTATCAAAGTACCAGTCTTCTTTTGAGGTGGCTCTCAGTGAAGTATGAGCAATCAGGCCTACATTCTGAACTTTGGGCTTCCACACCTTCTGAACATTCTGTCTGACAGTAGCTGGTTCCACTTTTCTATACTGAAAATGTTCAGGATAACCATAAAGTTTGAAGCAGAATGGTTTGATATGCCCTTTCTTTCCACAATGATGACAGATCCATGGATGATTTCTCCTTCTTCTGTTTCTGGAAAAAATCTGGGGTTGCTTCTGAGGTAGCATCTGAACACGCTTCTGACCTTGCATCTGAACATGCTTCTGACCTTGCATCTGAACATACTCCTGACCTTGCATCTGAAGTCTCTTCTGAGCTTGCTTCTGAGCTGGCATCTGGGCTTGTTTCTGAGGTCTCCTCTTTGATGTTCCAACCATAGAATCATGAGTTTGAGTAGCAGGAACAAAACTCATCTGTTTAGGAATCTGAGTCTGATCAACAAAACCTAAACCAGTTTTTCCTTGTTGCTGATTCCCCAAAATGTCCTCCAACTTATCAGTAGCAGAGTTCAACATCTTCACTTGCTTCTTCATTTGATCAAGTTGGGAGTTCAGTTGGTTCACTTCTTCTTTTAAATCTGAATTCTGCACTAACAGTTCACCTTTTTCAGCCTCCAGTAGAAGAATAGTCTCCTTCTGATCCAAAACTTGTTTGCAAACCTCAGCACTTCTGGTATACAGCTTCTTGTAGTTATCAGCTAGTTCATCATATGAGGTTTTAGCAGCTTCAGACACATATGAAGCTTCAGACTCTGAGTCAGACTCTGAAAAAGTCTCAGACTCTAAAGCAGGTTCCTTCTTCAAGATAGCTCCTAACCTCACTACCAGACCAGTATCACACATATCAGATTCACTAACATCATCTTCTTCAGAACCATCATCAGACCATGCAACAGCTAGGCTCTTCTTCTGTTTCTTCAGAAAAGTAGGACATTCAGATTTGATATGCCCATAGCCCTCACACTCATAGCACTGCACACCTTTGGCTTGGTTACTTTTCTCCTCAGACTTTGTCTTTTTCTCATCAGTTTGTTGCTTCTTGTTATTGAATCTGAAATTCTGACCTTTGGCTTTGGCTTTTCTGTTAACATTCTTCAGAATCTTGTTGAATTGTTTTCCCAGCAACACCAGAGCTTCTGATAAGTCATCCTCTTCAGACTCTTGTTGATCATCAGCTTCAGAGTTCACACTAAAGGCTACACCTTTTCCTTTCTTCTCAGTCTGTTTACAAAAGGCAGATTCAAAATTGAGCAATGACCCAATCAATTCTTCAAGCTTCATGGCAGAAATATCATGAGCATCCTCAATTGCAGTGACCTTCATGTCAAATCTTCTGGGTAGGGACCTGAGGATTTTTCTCACCAACTTCTCATCAGACATCTTCTCCCCAAGTGAATCAAAAGAATTTGCCATGTCCAGCACATTCATGTAAAAATCCTGAATGGATTCATCCTCCTTCATCTTCAGGTTCTCAAATTTGGTGGTCAGCAGCTGCAATCTGGACATCTTCACTTTAGAGGTTCCTTCATGAGTTGTCTTCAAAATTTCCCAGGCCTCCTTAGCAACAGTACATTGTTTGATAAGTCTGTACATGTTCTGATCCACACCATTAAAGATTGCATTCAAAGCTTTTGAATTTCCCAGAGACAAGTCATCTTCAGCTTTGGTCCACTCCTCTTCAGGCTTCAGTACTCCAGTTTTGTTACCATCTTTGTCCAAAAACTCAGGATGATCCCAGCCTTTAATCACAGCTTTCCAAGTCCTGCTGTCAATAGATTTTAAGAAGGCACACATTCTAGACTTCCAATACTCATAGTTTGTGCCATCTAGTAGAGGTGGTCTATTGACATATCCTCCTTCTCTATCCATGCTTACCAGAAATTAAGTCCTCTGGATCTCACCCAAAATACAGGCAGGGTGCCTGCTCTGATGCCAATTGAAAGTCTGGCGAGGCAATGATAAGAGACAAACAGAGTTATCAGGTTCTGAACCTAACAGGTTCTGAACAACACGCAGGGCACAATAGTTTGCAAAACAGAGCACAAACACAAACACACACAGACAGCAAATTAAAGTGCAGGAAAGTAAAAGGCACACAAGGTTTGTTAACCCAGTTCGGAGTAAACACCTCCTACTCTGGGGGATACCAATCCAGGAAGGAAATCCACTATTGGATTTAATCCTTAAGACTCAGACAGTGACTCCCAGTTCTTATCCCAAGCAATTAACCTCCACCTAGTCAGACTTCTACCCAACTCTGAGTATTAGAATCCTCTAACTTCCTATTCAAGCAACTAAACCCAGCTACTTGAACAACCCTTAACAATACCCTGTTTTTGAATAAATCTTCAAAGACAAAACTTCATTCGTACCTAAAGGCTTAGAATGAATTACAACTCAATAACAATCCTAAACCAACTCTAACAGAGTGGTGCACAACAAAGCTAAAAGCTTAAAAATAACAAAGACTCAATTCTCTGATTTTTTAATTCTCTCAATCGTAAGTCTTGAATAGCAGCAGCCCTCCTCTATTTATAGCCTTCAGTCTTGCAGCATAAATAACAAACTAATCTTCTGATTTGATTTGTTACTGAAATAAGATTGGTCCAATAATGTAACAAATAAAACTGCATCCAATCTTTGAAAGATTTAAAACAGAAAATACGAAGATCATGAAACTGAACCAAATCTTCAATGAAATCTTCTCCAAATTAATCAACATTCTAGAAGCCATATGCGTGGATAAATCTTCAATAAATCTTGAAAAGATTCGCGTAGAAATAACTTGAAAATAACCAGCTTCTGATGAAGTCAACAGAAGTCAACGCGGGCATCAGAACCTGAACCAACTTCTGAAGAAGTCAACGCGGGCATCAGAACCTGAACCAACTTCTGATGGAATTTCCAGCTTCTGAACAGCTTCAAATGGAAAAACTTGCAACTGAAGAAATGTTCTAATCATGGAGAAGCTACTATCCAATACTTTGGTTTTGCCAAAATATGCAGCCAACACCAAAAGACTCAACAGTTTTGTTGTTCAGTTCATTGCTGCAAGTGTTGAGTTCCTTCCTTCATATTGGTTTAAGACTCTTTGGCTCGAAAGGGCTTTGGCTTCGCGCTACAGACGTTTATTTGTATTTTAGTTCATTTGATACATACTAATTATAAAAAGGAGCTTGGTCGTTTGGTGGTCGTTCATACTTATTAATCAGAAAAATGTGTGCACTTCTTTTCGTGCATACATATTGTGATTCGAAAAAAAATATTTGTCTCATTTAAATCATATTTTTTTAACTATTTTTTATATCATTTTATTAAAAAAATATCTCAAAATTTTGAAATATATTTATTCTTGAGTCATAGTAAGGATATAATCTCTTCAACTCAACACCTCTAAAAATAACATGTTTTATGTTGAATAAGATTTGGAATATATATTATCACATTCATAATAAAATGTTTCATGTTAAAATATTTATTTTCTATATCTTTTTGGGACAAAATGGTTAAAAAACAATTAAGCCTTTATAAAAAAATATATGTGTTATGTTGGTAAGACCTAGCTCAAGTGATAATGACGATATATTGTTAGGTTAGACATTTTCACCCTGGTTTAAACTGAAACTACCTATATATGTGTGTGAGTAATTAGGTACTTGCCACTTCGTCCACCGACGAAATAAACATACATGTGTTACGATTTTTTTTCCCTCTTCAAAATAATTGGTTTAAGTATTCAATGTTTTATTGAAGTTGTCTTTAAGTCCATAAATTAAAATGACAATAAATTCAATGCATACTTTCAAGATGATGGTTTTATTAATTCCCTCACTGGTGGACCATGCATATAAAAAACATCATAAGATTTAACAAATGGTTTAGATTTATTGAAAAAGAAACTGAGAACGTCTACGTATGTAACACCTGTATAAAGATTGCCTAGGATCTTATACGAGTATTAGATTTCGTACTGGATGCATTAATTTACAATACAAAAAGTTTAACTGAATAATATACATAACATAATGTATTAATACATCCATCTGATAATACATAACATCTCTGGTGTTATACATCATAATACAACATCTGAATACAAGATAACTAGAACAACTAGAAACCAGCACGATCAGTCCAAAGCTTTCTCCTCACCCTTGCTGCGTGCTACCTGTGAACCTGCATCAGAAGGAATGGGATGAGATATAATGTCTCAGTGAGCTCCACCCAACCTACTGTTGGCAACCTCGGGGAACCTAGGGTCGCCATGCCTACTTTGGCAATCTTGGGGATTCCTATGATCGCCAAGTCTTAACCTTACCCATAAAGGGTTTACCTGCCTGAACCTGATAACTGTATAGTCATAAAAACTAGACTATAACCTGATAACTTGGTGATCGAGGGGACACCTAAGATCACCACCTGATACCTGCCTGATAGGTATTTACTGCCTGATAACATTATAAAGTATAAACTGATATATATTATGTTAGATGCTAGCGTGTAGCAAAGATTATTATCTGAGTTCATTTTATGGAATGCCCCCGAGTGGAGTAACCCCGAAGCACATTCCCCTGATAACCGGTGAAAATTCCTATAATAGGCTAATCACCGGACTCCTCTTGCCTGTATTGTGTGGGTTATCCTCGCGTAAAGTTCCTCCCATTCCAGCTATAACTGGAACCCTCTGTGCTTTCTAACTGCGAGAACACAGAAGTCACAATAATCTTTAAATAAACTTATGTGTGGGTTATCCTCGCGGAAAGTTCCTCCCATTCCAGCAATACTGGAACCTCCTGTGCTCTCTAACTGCGAGATCACATAAGTCACATAAATTTGGCCTGATAATTAATTATTCCTGGTATCTAAAATATACATTAACCTGATAATTTCCTGAACATATATATATGAGTCGTCATGTAGGCTCCCTAACGGGCTGGCCTATCCAGAATAAATCTGAAGCGTACATGTGCCACAACTTGTCAACATATATATATATATATATATATATATATATATATAATCTGTATAATTCCTGATAATAAACCTTGTACCATATCTAGGGTACATCGTATCCTTAACTGATACGTGTACCCTCAGTGTCACTCTGACGTGAACAACTGAGGCACGCCCTGATGTACATATAAATGCACCTGCCTGGTTAAGGGTATCCTGAAACTAACCCTTAACTAACCTGAAATCCTATGGATATAAAATACTCATCTCTCTGTATGATACCTATCTTTATCCTAGATTAATCCTTGAAGGTTCATAAGTATCTTTACCCCAAAGCATAACAAAGATCATTGGCATGGTACAGTTGTTTGAAAATAAAAAGCCATTGTGGGCAACTTCGCTTTGCGACCCTGAGCGTCGCTCTGCGATCGCTTGCGTCTGAACCTTCAGACTCTGAAGTCAGCTTCTGAAGTCGGAGTCTGAAGCCTGCTTCTGAAGCTTCGCAGAGCCAAGTCTAGGCGATGGCTAGGCAGTAGCGAAGCTCTGCTACTTCACAGAGCAAACTCTTGGTCGCTCTGCGACTGTAGCAGAACATGGAATTTTCTGAAAAACGTATTTCAATCTTAAAAACTTTGGTACCCAACTGTCCAGTGATCTTTGAAAACATGTCAGAGACTCATTTTTGAACTTTAAAATGTACTGTAATCAAGGATTAAACAGGATCAAGCATAGTATCAAAAATAGGGGAAAACTATCCTTTTACCTAAACCTTAGCAATTTTGTTGTGAATCTCACACAATATAACTCACAAGGATATTGCTACTCTAAGGAACTCACTTAGAATTATGCTGGTCTTTGACAAGCTTCCTATACCAAGACCCTAGCTTGGCTTTTTCCTTAACTTTTCCTTAAGCTTCCACTTACTTCAACTTTCCCAAAACTTGCTTGCTGACAGTTCTAGAAATCAGTGAAGATAGCTGGTGGATCAAATCTGTTGCTGATGCAAACCGAATTCTAGAGGGAGAGGGAGAGAAAATCTATTTTTAGTGAGAGAAGGAAATGGCAATAATGAAGAATATTCGTGCTTATCTCTATTAATACCCATTCCTCTCATAATTACAGTTCTGCCACTACTCTCTCTTAATTCTTCTAATATTGATAAAAGTTATATCTGAGCGGGATATTAGAATCTACCCCCCTTAAAGAAATTTCAGCCTCGAAATTTAGAATTTACCTGAAAATAGATGCGGATAACTCCTTCGCATCTCTGATTCTAGCTCCGAAGTGGTCTCACCGTCGGGAGAACCTTTCCATACGACCTTGACAATTGGAATCTCTTTGTTCCTCAAGGACTTGACATCACGATCAACAATTTGTTCCGGTTCTGTCTGAAACGTTAAATCTGATCTCAAGTCAATAGCTTCTAACTCCACTGGTTGAAAAGGATCTGGAATGAACTTCCTTAGCTGAGAGACATGAAAAACATCATGCAATCCTTGAAGGTGAGAAAAACAAACACACAAGAAGGGGGGGTTGAATTGTGTGACTCTAAAAACTTGTTCCTTTTCTTTTTAAAGCTTAAGGTTCAGTTCAGAAGCTGATATGATCAGTTCTGAACAGATATCAGAAGTTGAATGCAGCGGATTAAACAAGTTAAGGAGTAAGGGAAAAGAGAAGACACAGCAAATTATACAGGTTCCTTCTCAATGTGAGAAGTAGTCCTGTCCCCTTGTGTCCAACAAGAGAGTTTCACTATAATCCAAAGATTACAATTTGCTCAACCACTGAGGAAGAGACTTCCAGTTGCTCAATCACAAAGAAAGAGGCTTCTATGCTCAACCACCAAGGAAGAGGCTTCCAATGCTCAAGTCACTAAGACAAGAGACTTCCCAATGCTCAAGTCACTAAGACAAGAGACTTCAGACTCAGACCACAAAGGAATGAGGTTACAATTGCTTAGTATACAGACTAAGACTTTGAGGGACCAAACTGGTTTACAAGTAAAGAAGTTTGGGATGAACACTTGATCAAATATCAGAGGTGTTCTCTAAATACAACACAGGTTAAGACTCTTAACCTATAGAAATTCTAAGTTACAAAGACTGATGAATTTCTAAGAGATTTGAACTTTGACAGTTTTTACACAGAAAACAGGGCAGAGTTTCAACAATGCGTTTCTAAGAGTCTTCAACGTTTTCTTCTTCAAATCTCCCTCCTTTTATAGATAAAAATAGAGCTGTTGGAGATTTGCTGGAAATCAGGATTTTAGCCGTTGCAATTGGGCTAGGTTGCTGCAAATGTGTGCTGCACTTTTTCTGTCAGAACAGGACAGGTGCCACTTTTGAATTGGCCCACCATAAAAACTGGAGAATGTTTGGGTCAGGGAGACAACTGTTCCATTGAGTTGTTCTGACATTTCCAGGCATTAAATGCGCACAGTACTGGTTGAAATCCATGCCACATCAGCTTCAGAAGCTTCTCAGTGAACAGTGATCAGGAGCTGCTTCAGTTGTACGGATCAGAAGCTGGTCTTCAGATGCTGACTTTTCGTTGACTTCATCAGAAGCACCCAGTCATCAGAAGCTGCACTTCAGGACCACTTCAGAGGCTTCACTTCAGGAGCACTTCTTCAGTACCAGTTTCCCTTATAGCTTTGCAACCATGCTTTTTGGCTTTCCTTCTTGCTCTTTAGCTTGTTTTTCATAACCATTATCAATCAAATACTTATTAAGCATGTGGTTCTGAAACACTTGAACAAAGCATTAGCAATAAACCAATTTTCTCTTTAATACTTTGTTATCATCAAAACCATAAAGAGAGATTTGTTTACACATAAATGTTTCAACAATCTCCCCCTTATTTTATGAAAGACTTGTTAAACACATTTTGTTCCAACAATCCTGACATAGCCGGTGGCAGAGCCAACTGATAAGTTGCCGGACCGACGCGTTTAAGTATCTGAAATGGCCCAATAAATCTTGGACACAATTTCTTTGTCCTGAAAACGCCACGTAAAACCAACTTAGGTGTAACCTTCAAGAATACGTAATCTCCCACTTCAAATTCCAAAGGCCTTCGCCTCTTATCCGCATAGCTTTTCTGACGACTCTGAGCAGTTCTCATCTTATCCTGGATAGATTTAATTTTCAGAGTAGCCTCCTGAATAATCTCGGGTCCCAGAATACTCTTATCTCCAACCTCTGCCCAACAAAGTGGTGTCCTACACTTTCTGTCATACAATGCCTCATAAGGGGCCATCCCTATACTGGAGTGATAACTATTATTGTAGGAGAATTCAATCAAAGGCAGATGATTATTCCAACTTCCTCCATCTTCTAAGATGCATGCACGTAGCATATCCTCTAATGTCTGAATAGTTCTCTCGGATTGACCATCCGTATGAGGATGATGGGACGTACTCATCTTTAACCTCGTTCCTAATGCCCTCTGAAAAGCTTTCCAAAAGTGAGAGGTAAAGATTGGATCTCTATCTGAGACAATACCAGTCGGAACACCATGCAGTTTCACAATCTCTACAATGAATAACTCTGCATATTGAGAAGCCTTGTATGTAGTCCTTACCAGTAAAAAGTGAGCAGACTTGGTTAACCGGTCTACAACTACCCAAATTGAATCATGCCCTCGCTGAGTTCGAGGTAATCCACTTACAAAATCCATAGATATCTCTTCCCATTTCCACTGAGGAATTTCCAATGGTACTAGCATCTCTGCTGGCCTTTGATGTTCAATCTTTACCTGTTGACACACTATACAGCGTGACACAAATTCCGCAATGCCGGTTTTCATGTCTGGCCACCAATAGTCCCTTTTCAAATCTTGATACATTTTAGTGGTACCTGGATGGATACTGAAACTACTCTTATGAGCTTCTTCCAGAATCAGCCTCCTCAATTCTGCATCGTTTGGAACGCAGATCCTACCATCAAACATCAGCGTGCCATCTGATGCCCTTGAAAACTCTGATTGACTGACCCTTCTCTGGAGGTCCATATCCAATCCCTGAGCCTGTGCGATTCTGGACCGCAAATCACAAGTGATTTCTAGTTTATTCAGCATAATGCCATTATCCACTTCGGTGATGTCGAGATTAAGATCTCTGAACTTTTCATACAGACCACAAGTATGAATCATCACTTCTGCTCTAACCAAGGACTTCCTGCTCAAGGCGTCAACAACTACATTCGCCTTTCCTGGATGGTACTTTAAATCAAAATCAAAATCCTTCAAGTATTCCATCCATCTCTTCTGCCTCATGTTCAATTCCCATTGATCAAACAAATACTTTAAGCTTTTATGGTCGCTGAACAAGTCGAACTGCGTACCATATAAATGATGCCTCCACACTTTCAAGGCAAAAACTATAGCTGCTAGCTCAAGGTCATGAGTGGGGTAATTCTCCTCATGAGATTTAAGTTGTCGTGAAGCATAGGTTATTACATTCCCTTCCTGCATGAGTACACTACCAAGTCCCTTGGAGGACGCATCACAGAAAACAACATATCTCTTGTCGGGATCCGGTATCGCTAAAATTGGGGCCTTAGATAATTTCTTTCTCAAAGTTCTGAAGCTCTCTTCACACTCCTCGTCCCACACGAAGGGCACATTCTTTCTAGTGAGACGTGTCAAAGGCAAAGCAATCTGAGAAAACCTCAAAATAAATCTTCTGTAGTAACCCGCTAAGCCCAAGAAACTTCTAACTTCAGCCACATTCTTAGGTCTGGCCCAATTAAGGACATCTTCAACTTTTGATGAGTCTACTGACACTCCTCCTTTAGAGATAACATGACCCAAAAACTTAATTTCAGACAGCCAAAAGTCACACTTACTGAATTTGGCATACAACTGCTTTTCTCTGAGAATGTTCAAAACAATCTCCAGATGTTGGGCATGTTCCTGAGGGTCCCTTGTATAAATCAAAATATCGTCAATGAAAATTACCACAAACTGATCCAGATAAGGCTGAAAAATCCTGTTCATGTAGTCCATAAACACTGTTGGGGCATTAGTCACTCCAAATGGCATAACTAGGAATTTGTAATGTCCGTAACGTGTTCTGAACGCTGTCTTGGAAACATCCGACGATTTGATACGATTCTGGTGATATCCTGATCTAAGGTCAATCTTAGAAAATAATGTTGCTCCCTTGAGCTGATCTAAAAGATCATCGATCCTTGTGTTGGATATTTGGTTGTTGGCTTCATGTTTGCTAAAATCAAATATACAAGCAGTTGTGCATCTTCAGAAGATGGGTCAGAAGCTGGGTCTTCAGAAGCTGATATTCAGCCGCTGAACAGTACTTCAGACGCTGAACCTTTAGAAGCTGATGTTCAGACGTTGAACAGTACTTCAGACGCTGACCTTCAGAAGCTAAAATGTTCAGACGCAGACTTCAGAAGTACCTTCAGAAGTTGGTTTTCTGCGTTCTGTTTTCACGCCTTGGGTGTTTATTTTCTCGTGTGATCTGTTGAAGATTTGTCTTAAGAATTCTCTTGGATTTGTTTCTAGAAGGAAGATTATTTTGCGTGAAGATATTTATTGAAGATTGGTTTCTTTTATTTGTGAATATATTTTCAAAGTAATCTTTGGAAAATATATTTCTAAAGAATAATTGCTTCTATTTGCTTCTAAAGAATTCTGGAAATATATCTTTAAAGATTATTTGGTTCAAGATTATGTTGCTGCTGAAGCTATAAATAGAGGACGCTACTGTTGAAGAAATTCATTCAAAACAGAAGTCATATAGATAGAGTCATACTTAGGTTTTGAGTCTGTGAGCTTTGTGCTTTGTTTCTGTACACCACTCAATTGTTAGAGTTGGTTGGTTTTATTGAGTTGTAAATCACTTAAAGCTTTTAAGCAAAAGTGACTGTTTATGTTTTGAAGAGTGTCTTCATCTTTGTTTGTTTAGAGTTTAAGATCACTGGGGCAGTGGTTGATTTAGTAGGAAGTAAGAGGGGTCTTATATCTAGGAGTTCCTAGGTAGAAATACCACGTGTAGTGATTAAGTGAGAAGGCTGTGAAACAGGGGTTGTTGTCATAGGACTTCGAATTGATACTATTATAGTGGATTTCCTTCCTGGCTTGGTAGCCTCCAGACGTAGGTGTGTTTGTCACCGAACTGGGTTAACAAATCACCTGTGCATTTTACTTTCTGTCTATTTTTATTCTGCTTCTGAACTACTGTTTTGTGCACTCTATTCTACTCTATTTTACGATTCAGAATCAGGACGTGCCAGAAATTTCACCTTGGAAGTGGATACTTATTCTTAATAGTTACCTTGTTCAACTGGCGGTAGTCTATGCACAATATCATACTACCATCCTTCTTCTTAACCAACAAAACTGGTGCACCCCAAGGTGACACACTAGGCCTGATAAAATGTTTTTGAAACAAGTCCTCTAACTGGGACTTCAATTCCTTAAGCTCTGATGGTGACATCCTATACGGTACCACAAATAATGGCTCCGATCCTGGAATAAAGTCGATAGAGAACTCAACTTCACGTTTTGGGGGTAAACTGATTATCTCAGACGGAAAAACATCTAGATACTCATTAACAACTAGAATGTCACAGGGACTCAGTTCTGATTCTGATGTCACAGTAACCATCACGTAAAAGCCCCTATCTTGAGCACAAATAAACTGAATTAACTGATGGGTACGATTAATCAATTCGGATAAAGCCACACCTTCAGTTGTATCACTCGTTGGCATAAAGATACTCTTTTCAGCACATCCGATATACACATGATTAGCGGAGAGCCAATCCATTCCCAGAATCACATCAAGTTGTACAATGGGAAGACACACCAAATCTATATAGTACGTCTTGCTAGATACCGTGATAGGACAATTCTCACATACATAACTTGCTACGACTCCGCCTTCTGTAGCGGTGGTTACCGTCATAGGAGGATTCAATGGTGACATAGGTAACTGTAGTGTTTCTACACACTTATATGAAATAAAAGAACACGATGCACCACAATCAAAAAGAACTTTAACTGGATTCTGACCAAGATAACACATACCAGCAATTAAATCTTCATTAGCCAGAGCTTTCCGACCATCAAGGGAATACACCCTACCTTTATTGGTCGTGATTCCTTCAGCCGCTCCCTTACTTTGCCTGTTGGGGCATTCCTGTAAAAAGTGTCCAGGTTGTTGGCACCCGTAACACACCTTAGCACCCTCCATGCATTCACCTTTGTGAGATCTTCCATAATTCTTACAACTAGGATTAGTCCGTTGAGAGTAGGACTGCTTTCCTCTCTGAGGGGAACCCTTTGGCTTCAACTTATCATGATACTTTTCTTGGAATTTCCCCTTTCTCTTTTCAAATGTTGCAGATCTCTCTTTAGCGGTCTTAGCAAAACCCGCTTCAGCAATTAAACTGTCATGCACCAGTTCATCATAACTTGTGTTTCTTTGAAGACTCACTGCAGTATCAATTTCTCCCCTTAAGCCTCGCTTATATTGATTCATTTTCCAGTTGTCATTTACTGCATATTCGTTGTGAGTAGAATAATATGACAACTCTTCAAACTTCTTTGTGAACTCTGTAACCAACATACCACCTTGTTTCAAATCAAGGAACTCTTGTTCTTTCTTCACTTTATATGACAAAGGCAAAAACTTCTCTAACATTGCTTCCTTGAAATTTATCCAACCTACCTCAACATCATTTGCCACCATTCTGCGATGAGTGAATTCCCACCAGTCTTCTGTTGCGCCTCTGAACTGATTAGTGGCATACAATACCTTCTCAGCTTCCGTGCACTCAGCCATTCGGAAGATCTTCTCCATCTGTTTAAGCCACCTCCTGGCTTCCTGAGGATCACCCTCTCCATTAAACTCGGGAGGGTGACTCCTATTAAATTCCCGGAATACTGGATTTCCAACAACTGGAGGCGGTGGAGTCTGCTGATGGAAACCTTGCCCTTGTTGCATCATTTCCATCCACTGATGCTGAGATTGGTTTTGTTGCTGCACTTGCTGCTGCATCATCTGCTGATGCTGTAATGCATTCTGAGCCTGCTGATTCTGATACTGTTGTTGCAACGCTTGCTGTTGTTGCATCATCTGAGCCCAGAAATTTATATTAGGATCTCCACCTGCTTCCTCATTAGCCTGATTAACTCTAGGCCTTCCCGGTCCTCTTCTTCTCCCAGACATCTTATCCTAGCTGTCATATACAAGTCAAAGTGATCAGTTTCAACCAGATATAACATTTAGAATAATGTCCTGGATCCAAAAGGTCCACATACTTAGATTGTAATTTTAATGACCCAAGGCACGATTTGAATCGACCTACTCTGATACCAAATGTAACACCCATATAAAGATTGCCTAGGATCTTATACGAGTATTAGATTTCGTACTGGATGCATTAATTTACAATACAAAAAGTTTAACTGAATAATATACATAACATAATGTATTAATACATCCATGTGATAATACATAACATCTCTGGTATTATACATCATAATACAACATCTGAATACAAGATAACTAGAACAACTAGAAACCAACACGATCAGTCCAAAGCTTTCTCCTTACCCTTGCTGCGTGCTACCTGTGAACCTGCATCAGAAGGAATGGGATGAGACATAATGTCTCAGTGAGCTCCACCCAACCTACTGTTGGCAACCTCAGGGAACCTAGGGTCGCCATGCCTACTTTGGCAATCTTGGGGATTCCTATGATCGCCAAGTCTTAACCTTACCCATAAAGGGTTTACCTGCCTGAACCTGATAACTGTACAATCATAAAAACTAGACTATAACCTGATAACTTGGTGATCGAGGGGACACCTAAGATCACCACCTGATACCTGCCTGATAGGTATTTACTGCCTGATAACATAATAAAGTATAAACTGATATATATATATTATGTTAGATGTTAGCGTGTAGCAAAGATTATTATCTGAGTTCATTTTATGGAATGCCCCCGAGTGGAGTAACCCCAAAGCACATTCCCCTGATAACCGGTGAAAATTCCTATAATAGGCTAATCACCAGACTCCTTTTGCCTGTATTATGTGGGTTATCCTCGCGGAAAGTTCCTCCCATTCCAGCTATAACTGGAACCCTCTGTGCTCTCTAACTACGAGAACACAGAAGTCACAATAAACTTTAAATAAACTTATGTGTGGGTTATCCTCGCGGAAAGTTCCTCCCATTCCAGCAATACTGGAACCCCCTGTGCTCTCTAACTGCGAGATCACAGAAGTCACATAAATTTAGCCTGATAATTAATTATTCCTGGTATATAAAATATACATTAACCTGATAATTTCCTAAACATATATATATATGAGTCGTCATGTAGGCTCCCTAACAGGCTGGCCTATCCAGAATAAATCTAAAGCGTACATGTGCCACAACTTGTCAACATATATATATATATATATATATATATATATATATATATATATAAGAATTATATATATATATATATATATATATATATATAATTCCTGATAATAAACCTTGTACCATATCTAGGGTACATCCTATCCTTAACTGATACGTGTACCCTCAGTGTCACTCTGACGTGAACAACTGAGGCACACGCCCTGATGTACATATAAATGCACCTGCCTGGTTAAGGGTATCCTGAAACTAACCCTTAACTAACCTGAAATCCTATGGATATAAAATACCCATCTCTCTGTATGATACCTATCTTTATCCTAGATTAATCCTTGAAGGTTCATAAGTATCTTTACCCCAAAGCATAACAAAGATCATTGGCATGTTACAGTTGTTTGAAAATAAAAAGCCATTATGGGCAACTTCGCTTTGCGACCTTGAGCGTCGCTCTGCGATCGCCTGCGTCTAAACCTTCAGACTCTGAAGTCAGCTTCTGAAGTCGGAGTCTGAAGCCTGCTTCTGAAGCCTCGCAGAGCCAAGTCTAGGCGATGGCTAGGCAGTAGCGAAGCTCTGCTACTTCACAGAGCAAACTCTTGGTCGCTCTGCGACTGTAGCAGAACATGGAATTTTCTGAAAAACGTATTTCAATCTTAAAAACTTTGGTACCCAACTGTCCAGTGATCTTTGAAAACATGCCAGGGACTCATTTTTGAACTTTAAAACATACTGTAATCAAGGATTAAACAGGATCAAGCATAGTATCAAAAATAGGGGAAAACTATCCTTTTACCTAAACCTTAGCAATTTTGTTGTGAATCTCACACAATATAACCCACAAGGATATTGCTACTCTAAGGAACTCACTTAGAATTATGCTGGTCTTTGACAAGCTTCCTATACCAAAACCCTAGCTTTGATTTTTCCTTAACTTTTCCTTAAGCTTCCATTTACTTCAACTTTCCCAAAACTTGCTTGCTGATAGTTCTAGAAATCAGTGAAGATAGCTGGTGGATCAAATCTGTTGCTGATGCAAACCGAATTCTAGAGGGAGATGGAGAGAAAATCTATTTTTAGTGAGAGAAGGAAATGGCAATAATGAAGAATATTCGTGCTTATCTCTATTAATACCCATTCCTCTCATAATTACAGTTCTGCCACTACTCTCTCTTAATTCTTCTAATATTGATAAAAGTTATATCTGAGCGGGATATTACAACGTACTTCTTAGAAAACAATAAGCCATATATATATGTTATGTTTGTAAGCCCTAAGTAAAGTGACAATGTCGATATATTGTTAGGTCGGATACTTTCACTTGGGTTTGAACTGGAACCACACAGTTGCGTGTGAGTTTCAGTGGTACTTGTCACTTCGCTTGCTGATAAAAAAATGCATTTGTTACTTTTCTCCAAAACAAATGGTTTAAATAATCAATGTTTTACTGAAGTTGTCCCTAAGTCCAGAAAGAAAATGACTAAAAAAATCAATGCATAGTTATAGGTGGATTTTAAGGTGAGTTCTATATTAAGTCCCTTATCAGAGGACCATATAAAGAACACCATAAATTTTTTAAACTATGATTTTAAGGATTACTTAGTTCATTTTAATAGTTTACAGATCAAATTCGTGAGAGAGTGATAGTTTAGGGACTAAATTGACTATTTATTCCTCTAAAAATGGTCATAGATCAATCACTGAAAATCAAAATTGTGACAAAATCGTGATTGGTTCTAAGATGCTTCTCAACATTAGTATAATAGATTAAAGCTACGTTTTATAATTTATCAGTTGATTTGCATGCTTGATGGGTAATTCCATTAGTTTGTCTTGGAATGACCACTTAGCGATTTTTCATCTTGTTTAGCCAATTTGGCCCTGTGGTACATGTGTGTGACTTTTCTTGGTTTCGACTACATGCACATCTTGTGCTGGGATGGTAAATATTTACATTAATTTCATTTACCTTCAAGAGAAAAAAAATATTAGTATAATAGCGGATGTTAGGTTTTATTGAAAGAAACAATGAGAAATAGGACTTTGAATAAATATTTTCGATAGATTAATGAAAAATTTAAGTTTTTCTTTTGTTTGAAAGAAAAGAAATTCTTTTTGTTTTTAAAATAAGAAAAGAAAGAAATGAAGTTAATTTGATTGCGTTTTAGAATGGATGAGTGTGTGATGAATGAGAATATTTGCTTTATAATTGATTTTTATTTCACGACTCTTTAATTTAGTTTTGTTTTTCTATCTTTTTTTTGGCTAGATTTATGTGCACATAGACTTCGGTTATTTTTCCTTTTTTTTTTTATCTATTTGTAGCTTATAAAAAACATAAATAGGTTACTGAAAATAACGTGATATTACACAAAAAGTAGTGACTTGATAATATTTAATAAGAAAATAATTAATAAATAAACAATTTGAAATGTACAAAATCATTGGCCAAAAAAAATCATAAAATAAAACTTGTTGAAAATAAAAAAGACACATAAGAGAAGTACACAACCTAATTGTGGAACATTAGAAAAACATAATTATGGTAGAGTAAGTCTAAGAACAAATCGGTAGATAAATGCAATTGTAAAAATAATCTAATTCACATGCATTAACTATCATTCAACCACAATTGTTAGATTATTATAACTATTTACCTTTTATTATATTCATTTTTAATATCACACACTTACGCATATATATGTATATGATTGGTTGTCATGAACTTACAATGTAAAAAACTTCACACTTATGATAGATGAATTTTAAACTCTTATAAAATAAAATTTATTAAAAAATTTATATTACAATAACATGGTAACAAAAATTTATTTAAAAGACTCATATGTTGCAAATGGTTAGGGGTTCTTACGAACAAAATTTAGCTAGGAGAGGAGAAACCATCTTTGTGTGTCCCACTAATTCAGCGACAGGGATTAGTCGCCATTAAGCAGCGATGAAAACATCATACTAATAACATGGTAACAAAAAACTGATACATTCATATTTTAAATTCTCATTTATGAGAATGTAAAAACATTTAGTAAATTAAAGGACCATTAAATTTGAGATTTCCAAGTTCAAACTTCAAAAGAAAGAAAAATTGTAAAGAATCAAAAAAATTATTATTGTAGGAAAATAGTGCATTTAATTAGTAATAAATTTTAAGTACTTGTTTTTCCTAACTTATTATTAAGGATGGGTTTTAATGATTAGTGAATCATTTAGTTCAAATGAAAAAAAAATATTAGTGAATCATTTGAAATTTGATATCCATTATATTTTATAAAATGAAATAAATAATTATTTTAATTTATATTTTCAAATATATCAAATCATAAACTTGTGGAATTTAATACAATTGAAGAATAACATCAACATATATTTTGCAGGGTAATTTGGTAATATTACCGTTTCTAAAAATATAAAAATGATAATAATTATCTCAACGATACACAAAAAAAATAAAAACTATATAGGGTACAAATCCAGTTATTTTTAACATGATGGTTGGATAACTATCTCATCAAAATCAACACAATTTTTTAATGCATTTTAAATGCACTTTTAATTTACTTTCATATTCTCTTTTTTAATGCACATTAATTTTCCTTATTCGTTTCAATGTCAACAAAGTCAATTTTGGTAAATTTCTATATATTTTTAAAGATCCAAATATTTCAAAACTTTAATATATTAATCATAAAAAAACTTTAATATATGAGTACTGTTATACAAATTCGAATAATTTATAGACTCAATTTGTAATGAAAACTGGAATATATAGTACTACTGTATTATCTCGATAATTAATTATTTTTTTATTTAAAAATTATTTTTATCCATAACATTATGCCTGTTCTAAAATTATACGTTAAACCTAAGGGAGGTATATGATAAATTTCTTCAGTTCAACCAATTGAACTGATTGGACTGGATCTTGCTACTTTTTTATAAAAAAAAAGTTTAAAACCTGTTTTTGTCGCAATTTTTCTTGACAAAAAAAAATAATTAAATGATGTTGAGTATTGATATATCATGTGAACTTCTCCTTAATCATATAATAATATAATTTTTTTTATCCATAACATTATGCCTATTCTAAAATCATACATTAGGCCTAATAGAGGTATATAATGAATTCGATAGTTTAACCAATTTAACTGGTTGGACCAGATCTTGTTACTTTTTTGTAAAAAAACTAAAATAAAGTTTAAAACCTGTTTTTGTCGCAATCTTAACAAAAAAAATAATGAGATGGTGTTGTATATTGTGAAGACTTAATTATCCATCAAGGAGAATATTCTCATTAAATAATGGTTAGTCAAAATATTAAAATTTGATGACTTGTTTAGAATGTTTGTATCACATTAATATCATTTATATTAAAATTATATTGAATTTAAATGGTTTAATGCTAATTTGAAACAAATATCTTTGACCAAATGATTTAAGAGCTCTTGTGATACTTTTTTTGCTTTGTCTCCGCATGTTTTCTTCCTTTTTTTGGCTTTACATGTTTTAAACAAATTATGATACATCAATTATTGAAGAAAATAAATCAATACTAAGAGTTTTGATTTATTATGATACATCAATTATTAAACAAATTATGTTGAGAACAACAATAGAAAAAAAAAACTAAACAGAGAGAAAGACAGTGAGACTGTGATGTGAAAAAATTGTGAAGTCAAAGTTCTAATTTATAGTATTGTTCACAGGGTAATTTGGTAAAATAAGCACAATTAAATGGTAAATATTGAGAGACGCATGAAAAGGGAAGAAAATTATGACAATTTCAAACAAATATCTTTGGTGATCCTTGGAGAATTAAAATATGGACGCAATGAAAAAGGAAATCAAGGAAATTATGGACGCATGAAAAAGGAAATCAAGGAAATTATAATCGCTCAACCTAAAAATATTAAAATATTAATTAAAATATTAATTTTCATATTGCATTTGGTTAAGGAAATGAGATTATATTGCATTTAATTGGTTTAATGTTAATTTGAAACAAATATCTTTAACCAAATGATTTAAGACCTCTTGTGATACTTTTTTTTCCTTTGTCTCTACATGTTCTCTTCCTTTTTTTTTGCTTTACTTGTAATGGTTTTCTTTATTTTTAGTGGAAATAAACAGAGAGGAGTTCTCCTAGTGTCTCCATGCTTATTTGGATTGGTTGATACAAAAAATTATGCCTCATAGCCAATCATATTTGAATTATTCTTATACAAAAAATTAAAAGAAAAAAACGAAACAATTGAAAAAAAGAAAACTAAAGTTAAAAAAAATGAGGTAAAAAATGTGACTGACGTTGGATAAAAAAGTGAAACAATTGAAAAAAAAGAAAACTAAAGTTAAAAAAATGAGGTAAAAAATGTGACTAACGTTGGTTAAAAAAATGAAACAATTGAAAAAAAGAAAACTAAAGTTAAAAAAAAATGAGGTAAAAAATGCGACTAACGTTGGGTAAAAAAATCCATTTCAATTATTTAATAGGAATTAATAAAAAAAATTAAATTATTTCTAACTTGGCTATTCCAAAAATGGTTTGTATTATGTCTTTTTTCCCAATTAAATTTTTTAAATTGGTTCCTAAAAAAAATAGAGGTCTATGTTTATTTTTATTATAATTTTTAACTCACTTCTTAAAAAATGTAGGTCTTGTAAAAGAAACCGTATTATATTAAAATTATTTTAATGCATAAATTTATCACCAATTCATATCAATAATATTCTTGATCAATTTGAAATAACTACAACTATTTTTCAATTTTTGTCATTCTATAGTTGTATGAAAAAATAAAATAAAATAATAACAATAGAAATAAAATAATAGCAATACATGATAACAATGCATCAATTTAGAATATTTTATTAAAAAAATAATAGCAATAAATGTCAAATGAATGAGAATATTTGGTGGTGCCACGTGTCATGCTAAGAATACATTTGAGGATATTCCTATGAAATACTATATAGATTTGTTGGACGTGGATACTGAAGGCGGTTTCTTCACTTGGCGACGCTACACACCCCACATTAGAAAACGCCTAGATAGATGTATGATCGATGTTGATTGGCGGTTGGTTTTTCCTCATGCTCTTGTGGAAATTCTCTCTCCTCACAATTCAGACCATAATCCATTGTTATTAACTTGTTCTAAATCTAGAAGCATTAAATCCAATATGTTTCATTTTCAAGCTGCATTGGATCTCTCATCCGGATTACGAGCCTTTGGTTGATAATACTTGGAAGAATTCTACTGGTTCAGCCACAGTTAAATTAACTCAAGTTCGGGCTCAGTCAATCACTTTCAACAGAGAAACATTTGGGAATATATTTAAGAATAAGAGGATATTGGAAGCTAGAATTAGAGGTGTTCACAAGCAACTAGATAATCACCAAACTTCTGATCTTATTATATTTGAAAGGAATCTACAACAAGAATATAGCAAGATTTTAGCACAGGAAGAAATGCTTTGGTACCAGAAGTCGCGTGAGAATTAGGTCAAATTTGGCAATAAAAACACAAAGTTTTTTCATACTCAGGCCATCATCAGAAGAAGAAATAAAATCACGGGGCTTAATGTTCAAGACACGTGGTGCACGGATGCAAGCACTCTTAAAAGAGAAGCAACTAAATTCTTATGCATCTTTTTCAATCTAACGACCCTTGCAATCCCCATAGTTTACAATTGAATAATATTCCATCTATTGGCATTAACATGCATGACCACCTTCTCAATCCTATCACTATGGAAGATGTTAAAGGTGCTATTTTCTCAATGCAATCTTACAAAGCTCCAGGGCCTGATTGATTTCAACCAATTTTCTTCAAAACCTATTGGCATATTGTTGGAAATGATGTGTGGAAAATGGTGTCTGATGCTTTTGCTTCTGGTACTATTGATCCTAATCTTGCAGAGACTATGATTGTTCCAATTCCGAAGGTTGATATCCCTCAGAGTTTCAAAAATTTTCGTCCTATCAGTCTATGCAATGTGCTTCTGAAGACTATTTCTAAAGTTATAGTAAGACGTATCAGACCTTTTTTGAATGATTTTATTGGCCCTTTCCAGAGCTCTTTCATTCCTAATAGAGGTCTTCTGATAACGCCATAATTGCGCAAGAGATTGTTCACCACATGCATAAGAAAAAAGGTAAGAAATGACTTTTATTGTTTAAAGTGGACTTTGAGAAAACTTATGATAGGGTGGATTGGAACTTCTTGAAATTAACTCTATCTGAATTTGGGTTTCCTTGTTCTATTATTAATTTAATCATGAGTTGCATTACCTCTTCCTCTCTCTCCCTTAAGTGGAATGGTGAAAAACTTGATAGTTTCAAACCTAAGAGGGGATTAAGACAAGGTGATCCACTCTCACCTTATCTTTTCGTTCTTTGCATGGAAAAATTATCTTTAATGTTACAACACCAAGTTACTAACGACATCTGGAAGCCAATAAGTATTTCAAGAGAGGGTCCTAGTTTTTCCCATCTATTGTTTGCTGATGACTGTCTACTCTTTACTGAAGCCAAGAGCTCACAAGTTAAATTGGTCCGAGATGTGTTGCAAAAATTTTTGTTTGGCTTCAGGATTGAAGATTATTATTCAAAAGTCAAAATTTATGACTTCCTCAAATGTGTCTCGACCGAAAAAGAACAAATTTGAATCTCTTCTTCAATTTAACCATACTTCACAACTTGATAAGTACCTTGGCTTTCCTATGTTGTCTGGTAGAGTTAAAAATTCTGATTTTCATTATATCCTAGAAAAGATAAATGGTAGGTTGGCAGGTTGGAAAAGAAATTTACTCAGTAGATCAGGCCGAGTCACTTTAGCCAAAAGTGTTGTGACTGTCATGCCTATTTATACTATGCAAAACCTTTGGCTTCCATCTGGTATTTGTGATAATATTGATGCCATTGTGCATTCCTTTATTTGGGAAAGAAACTTGTGTCATTGGGTGAATTGGAAGAACATGACTAAGCCCACATCTCAAGGTGGTTTAGGCATTCGTACAACTAGGAACTCAAACATTTCTCTACTTGGCAAACACATACGGGACATTTTACACCAACCACATAAGCTCTAGGTTCAGATGTTGAGGAACAAATATATGTCTGATACTCATATTTTGCATTCTTCTTTTAAGCCTGGCGATTCTTGCATATGGCGTGCTATTGTGAAGGCAGGGGAAATATTAGGGCCAGGTTTTATATGTAGAGTCGGGAAAGGACATATATCTGCCTGGTATGATAAATTTATAGATAATGTCTACCTTTGCAATGTTGTGCCATATGTTGACATTAGTGACACAAACCTTCGTCTTTGTGATTTGTTTGAAAATGAGGTTTGGAACTTCAACAAACTCTACACTCAACTTCCTTCGTTTTACCAAGATTGTATTTGTAGCATTACCATTGATAGTGACATTGATGATAAACTCATTTGGAGTGACTCCGCCGATGGTATATATTCGGCCAGTCATGGTTATAGATGGTTGGAACAAAATTTAAATCAACAAGTGGTGCCCAATACTACCTGGAGTTGGATTTGGCGGCTACCAATTACTAAAAATTTGTGACATTTTTGTTGGTTAGTGATGCATGGTAGTCTTCCTACCAATTCATTTAGTCTCACGTCACCTCACCTCTGATACTTCTTGTCACAGATGTGGTGCTGCTGTTGAGAGCGATTTGCATACTCCACGGGATTGCCCTAGAGCAATGTCTATTTGGATGTATGTTTATCCTACCTATCCTAACAATTTTTACATGCAGGATTTTCAGCTTTGGTTTAAACATCATGCTACAATGGAGGCAGGTACTAAGTTCATTGTAACTTGATTTGAAGTTTGGAGAAATAGAAATGAACAAATTTTCCAAAATGTGCGGAAAGATACTTAGAATTCTGTCAACAACATAATCTCTTATCATGCCTCTTTGGTTTACGCTCTTGGTATCACTAGTAAGCATCATGTGGCCCGTCAGGTTCGTTGGAATCTACCTCCTGAAGGCTATATTAAGATCAATGTATATGGTTCTTCTTTTGGAAATCCTGATAATGCAGGTTTTGGAGGTCTCTTAAGAAACGGTATGGGAATTTGGATTCAAAGATTTTCTGGTTCTTGTGGTAGAGCTTCTAATTTACTAGTTGAACTTTCAACTATTTGGAAAGGACTTCAACTCGCATGGGACCTTGGGTATCGATCTATCATTATGGAAACTGACTCTCGGACAGCTTTGGATCTTATTGCGGATACTAATCAGAATGACTTTCACCCTCATGCAAACTTGTTTTCTCTCATTAGGGAGCTCTCTTCTCTTCCTTGGGTGTTCTCCTTTAATCATACTTTGAGAGAAGGCAATGAATGTGCTGACTGGTTGACCAAGTTTGGTGCTAAAAATGTTGATTCCTTGAAGATGTGGATGTCTCCTCCTACTCAGCTAAATATCACTCTGCTTGCGGATGCCTCTGAGATATTTAGACAAAAAATTGCTTAGTTTTTTTTATTGTTTTCCCCTTGATAAAATAAAATAAAATAAATATGGAGGAATATGTAGCATTATAATATTAATATAATTCTCCTCTAAAAAAATTAATATAATTATAAATTTTGTAATATTAACCAATATCATTTTCTTACTTTCAAATAATACACATTAATCCTCTTTTAAAAAAAATAATATACATTAATCCCTAAAAAAATTATATACATTAATATTAAATATATTTATGCATCACCATATTTTTAAATTAAAATGAAAATCAAATTCTAAACTATATGATTTTCCCAAAATCATTATTTTTCACTTACAAAACACGAAAGAAGAGTGACATTTAGAACTTTTTTTACACTCAAACAAACCCAAAACATTTCATTAATAATAATAGTTGACATACAAATAGGAATTACATCAAAAGCACTACAACAAAGGTGAGATAAAAAAATGGATGCTCCGTGCGCACACTCGATAAATTGCAGTTATCGGTTGAAGACGCGTCTCATTTTTCTGATGTGCTTTGGAGCATATGGAAGGAATAACAAAATTTGTGATGAGATAGTTGATGTTCAATCCTTTGTGCTAGCGCGCGATCCATGCTCCATGATTGGAAAAAAATAACAATCTGTTTTTTTTTTCTTCAAATAATTTAGTGGTTAGAAATTCAACTTTAAAGATGAGTAAGTGGATCTTTAAAAAAAAAGTAAGGGGAGAATTCGGAGTTTGAATCCGTGACCACTGACCCCTATATATCACAATACATTATCCTATCAATTGAGTTAAATTTACAGAGATGAATATCAATCATTTTTCTACTATCATAAATATTCTAAAAACATTTATTTTTTGAACAAAAAATATTCTGATGACATCCCTTCAAAAAAGAAATTATTTTGAAGACAAGTTTTTTTTTTTTTATATATTTAGGAACCGTTTGACCCAGTTTTTTTTTTACTTCTCTACAATTTTAAGGAGAAGGTAGGTCAAACACAATATCTATTAAGTACTTACTAAAACAAATATTTTAAACATTTTTCCCTTCAAAAATATTTTAACATTTTTTTATTTATTATATATTTGTACAATATTTTACCAAACAACTTTTAACTTAAAAATAGCTTTAAAACTAAAAAAATAATAAAGTAACCAAACAACTTTAACTTCTTTCTTAAAGCCTTAATTTTAACTTTATTTTAAAGTAACTTTTGGACCTGTAAAAAAGTTAGATCAAACGATGCCTTAAAACATGATATTGCCCGATAACAAATCCGTGCAACATCCTCTAAAAAAACAAATCTGTGCAACATGGAGTTAATATATTTTGTTGAATATAAAACAATATAGCGTCCAATAATGTTTGGCTTTCAAATTTAATTTAATGGCACACAACACACATGTCACTTTCTTGAATTGGCCAAGCTTCATTGGCAGCCCAGGTGTTATATATAGATTCGTCTTTTTTTTTTGTTGTCTTATATATTATGTTATATACCTAGTCGTACGTGTGATGACAAAAAAAAGAAGAAGGCAAAGCCCCTCAAAACTCACAAGGCTATATTGACCCCTTCAATAATAAGTGTACAGTACATTTAAATATCAAAATCTAAATTTATACGTATATAAAATTTAATTTAATAGTATACTATGTTAATGTATAATTATTTTACACATGCATCAAATATGTATATACACATGATAATATTTTCTTATAAAATCCTTAACAATCAATTGCTTAAGTTTCTTTTTATTTAAAATGGGTCTGTTAAAGAAAATTGAAATTAACCCTGTTGAATAACTTCAATGACCTAAAACCTAGATATTAACGATTATTTCTTTTTCTTCCAATATTTTATTTTAATTTTTAATCTTTTTTTTTGGAAGAATTTTAATTTTTAATCTTGTTTATCAATTAATTAATATATTTTTTTTTAAAGACAATTAATTAATATATATTGAGCACTTCTGGAGAGAATATGCTACAGTCAATCACATAAGCCTGACTAATAGATTATTGACTTGACTAATTTCTTGGGTTGATATCTAGGACAACCATTCCTTTCAATGGTAAATTATGCAACACAATTCATTATTATTATTTTCGTATGCCCCAGTTGACACTACACGTTCAACCAAATCAGTATATAAATCACTCTTGGATTGCTCATTTTCCCTCAACAAAAACACTATCACTCAATCTTCCTTAGTTTCAAATTATCATATATACGTACCTTTTCCATCCATCCTTTGATAAAAAAAAAAAACTCAAAACTCTATATAGTTAAAAATGATTAGCACCATGTTTGCTTGCCTTAAAAAAACATCTCATAAAGAGGTAAAAGTAGAGCAACTCAAAGCAACAGAAACATGCAAGACACTGAAGAAAAGGGTAAGGTTTGTGGATTCAGAACCTACCATTTTGGGAGAAGAAAACAATAAAGATCAATTTGAGAAAAGAAGATGTATTAGTAATGAATTAGAAGAAAATGAGGGAATTAGAGTGAAAATCAGATTAACAAAGGAACAAGCCACTCAGTTGCTATCAAAATGCAATGGAAGCGCTCTCGAATTCAATGATCTTGCTCATGAGCTGCTTTCCATTCCAGGGAACCGAGTCAGCATTGTACAAAAACTTACTACTTTCTAGCTTCATTCTTTTTCTCCTGTGACTGGATCTAGCTTCATTCTTGTATATAGTGATTATTTTTTGAAAGTTGTACAATGATTATAATTTGTTTTCTATGTGGAAAAAATAGCCAACTCAACTAAGTCAATTTGATATCACATTCTAAAAAAACGAGTTCAAGTATGCTCTATTTAAACAATGCTTCACTTAGTCCATTTAGGGTTTAGATGCATGACATATGGCAAAAAAATATTCAATGGTTGAGATTTAAAATTAAAAAACCAAGTGTTTATTTAATAAAAAATAAAATCAATTCCTCTCTTCCTCTGTACGCACGACCAATCTGTCGTCATAGCCGCCGCCATCAACCAACGTCCACCACCGTCAATCACAACGCCCCTCTCTACCTTATCCTCTTATTTCTGCTCGCGTCATCGCCCTTATCATCCAGCGCCGTCAAAAACCAATCCATTCAAATTTGATACAACCCTTTGTAATTTGAACAATCGTGGCTTTAAGATTGATCTGGAAATTTTGTTCAAAAGACATTTTCAGCGGTACCACATGAGCACATAACCTGTTTACCTGTTAAATCTGTGAATGGGAATTGGTTTGTAACTTGTAAGGGCGATGAAAGGCTGTGAGAGGAAGAGGGGCAGAAGGTTCCGATGAGAGAAAACACGATTCACGTGATTTTTTTTATTATATAAAACTTGTGTTTTTAATTTTAAATCTCAACCCTTGAATATTTTTTTGCCGGATGTCTTGCATCTAGACCCTAAATAGATTAAATGGAGCATTGCCTAAATATACATGAACTCAAAAAAAAAACCAATTAGGGAAATAAAAAAAAATGAAGAATGTATATAAACGGATATAGTTCTAAGTTTGTTTTGAAGAGGATGGAATTCTCTTTTGAACTTGAAGTTAACTACAAATTATGAACAACTAGTTACAATTCGTTTCAATATGTACGATTCGGTTTGATTCAACATATCGATTCAATTTTATGGTTTTTTTAAACACCCCTATTATTTAAACCAAATACTTGCTCAAAAAAAAAAATACAAAATATTCGATAGAAAGTTAAGGTGTCAACTATCAAGTCGATTGGATGAGATTGTTCCAGCCTTGTCTAATTTAACTTTAAATTCAAATTAATTCCTAAAAAATTATAACTTTGGAGGAAGAATTTTGTTGCTCATACATGACTTGAAGAGCCAACCTCTCTAAATACCCGTGGATGATAGTCACTTTACCCCAACAACAAAAAATGGATTGATATTTTTCTAATTTTAAAACTCCTTTCCTTTCGAAGTTATGAAATCTTCCTCCACACCTTGAAGAATTTTAGATCTCACAAATTCTCCGACCTTCTACTACTGCTTCGACCTTCTTTTACTGGAGAGGATTTGTGTACGTTTTCACCACACAAATCCTCTACAGTGACTAGAGGGTCAAATTAAATTTCAGCCACTTGTTTTGATCTACAAAAGTGTGGTCAAAATGATAAAAGAAATATATTGAATGGTAGATATTTACACCATAAGAATACACACTTCTAATTCAATTGTATGCTCTATATATGAATTGTGGATTTGACAAGCATTTTTGGGTACTCCATATTCAAACATGTTTTCAACATTTTGAAAGGAGAAGCACCCAAAGTATAATACACAATAAATATAATATGAGGCACTATCTATATGGGTGGGTGGCGAGATGGGCTCTGTCCGCTAACTCGTTATTTTAGACGTGTTTAATTGAGGTTTTGAGCCCATCACATCTAGTTGATATGTTATGTTTATCCCATCAAAAAAATGAGGCAGGAAAGGTTGACCTGTGAGATTTTAAAATACAGTTTTTTACTATACTAGTTGGTAAGAATAAGTGACTGAAACCCAATATCATTTCGCTAGTAGGTGAGGCAAGCCCAACATTGCTTGTGAATTTTTTTATCAACTAGTATATTGGAGATCACACCTAAATTTACAACTTGTAGGTGAGTCAAATGAAAATAGGGGGTGTGATCTCTGATTTAGGGTTGGGGTTGCCTCACTTGGTTGATAAGATTTTATCGAAAATCACACTCGCTATTTTCAT
Source organism: Medicago ruthenica (assembly GCA_018208015.1). Taxonomy (NCBI): domain Eukaryota; kingdom Viridiplantae; phylum Streptophyta; class Magnoliopsida; order Fabales; family Fabaceae; genus Medicago; species Medicago ruthenica. The sequence continues at coordinate 93,481,979 of CM031374.1, forward strand.
TTGACTCTCTCACTAGCTATTTCAATGAAGTTATTCATGTGATGATGGATGTTAAATAAAATGAAAATCGAGTGCGGATCGAAGTGATGAATCGAGCGATGACAGAAGTTGCGAAGGAAAGAACGATCGTGATGAGAGAGAGAGAGAGAGAGAGATCATTGTGAGAAGAAGAAAAACGAAAGTGAAAACGCGGCATGTAAAACATACGAGATTTTTTTTTATTTAAATCCCGATCTCTACATATTGCAATATCATTACCAACTTATCTTTGCTCACTTGGACAAAACAAACTAGTTATGATATTTGGTCACTTGATTTTTTGATGTGTTACTGAAACTTCAAAATAAGTAGTGATTCTGACAATTCTTTTGAAATATTAAGGAAAAAATGTTGTAAAATCCCACATACGTAGTATTACAACCTGATTGAAAACATTTTTCTAAAAAAATAACATTCCAATATTTGACCATTGAATTCATTTCTTGAATCTAAAATGAAATTCGTTAGAAAAACATGAAATTGTTTCATAAAAAAATGAAATCGTATAATGAGTCAAATACGTGTTTGTTTTGTTGTTTTGGGTGTAACGTTGTTTAGACTTTCTAGACAAACACAGTTCCCTTCCTCTCCCCAACCATGGCTAAACCGCCACAGTTGTAGGCTGTAGCAACCATATCAATTCTCCATCCATATTATTTCCATAAGAATTAAAATGGCAACTTTGCCATATTTAATTTCCTTGTTCATCCTCGTATCAGTATTAGTACTACCCCAAAGAACAACAAAAAGCCAAGAGTTCACATGTGAAAGGACAACATCATGCGAAACCTTCGGACTTCCAATTCGGTTCCCGTTTTCATTAAACCAATCAAATCAAACCAATCTTTGTAGTTACCCAGGTTTCGACCTCACGTGTACCAACAACACCACCACCTTCAGTGAACCCTTACTCACTCTCCCAAATTCCCAAAACTTTGTTGTGAAACGTATCTCCTTTGTTGATCAAACAGTTTGGGTCAACGATCCCAACAAGTGCTTCCCAAAACGTTTCATGTTTGACCAAAACAACTTCATGTTAAACCTTAAAGATTCACCGTTTCGGTTAAGTGATTATTACACTTTTGTTAATTTTTCGTTCCTAAATTGTCCTTCCAATTCAACCGTAACGAATATAGTACCACCTATTAGTTGTTTGAATTTAAGCTCTATTAGTATCAACAACGATAAGAACATGAATTATTCGATTGTGGCTATGATGTCTGATCCTCCTTTTGCTACTCCGGGGACATCATTGTGTGAATTTATTTCGTCAGCTTTGATACCGGTGGAAGAGACGAATTGGTTGTTTTGGACTGATTATTATTCTAACATACCGTTGCAGTGGGATGATCCTGATTGTGGAAATTGTGAAGCACGTGGAGGAAGATGTGGATTGGTTGGGGATGATACTCTTCGTCTTGCTTGTTATGATCTTCCCACCCAAGGTGTGATGTTTTATTTTCATTCATTTCTTGCAAATTCAGATCATATTTTTGTTTTCTTTTTAACTTTTGGCAAATTCTTATTTTTAGACGTTTTTTTTACTTATTAAAAATATTCAAATAGTCCTTGAAAAAAATATCAAAATAGATTCGCAGAGAACTAGTGGTGTTCGCAGTGCGGTTTAGTGTGATTTTGAATCTTAAGAGTCATCTGAGTTTGATTTTATTCGGTTGGCTTTTAAAATGAAAACCGAACCAAGCCAAACCAAACAAATGCGGTCTGGTTAGGTTGTACCAGTTTTTTTGCGAAACAATACAATTTTTTGTGTTTAGTTCGGTTGCTAAAATAAAAACCGCAACTGAATCGAACCATGCAATTGAGTCAAAAAAATGATTCGAATACATCCGAATCAAATGCGATTTTTTATTTGGATTAGTTCGGTTTGCGGGTTTTTTATTGGGTTTGTTCGATTTTGAACACTCCCAGTGTGAACAATACAACTAGTGACAGAAGATTAAAGAAAACACAAATTGTAAACCATGGAACACAATCGTTTATTTACGTAGTTTGTATCTACCTTTGTGACTATAGCACATTTTTTTTGTAAAAATTTAAAAAATTTATCATATTTCTGTACAGAAAAAAATTCTTGTTTAAATGTTTATGAGAAAATAAAATAAAATAAAATAAAAATTATTGCTAAAAGATATTATTTTTTCTTCTAATTAACTCAACTTTTTTTCTTACGCAAGAAAATTAAACTACTGTCAGAATCTCCACTATAAGTCCTATGGATCCTTATTAATTACATAACTTGTTATTTTTTGTTTTTTTTTCTTTGTTCTTTTGGGGTCTGTATGTAGGTCTTTCAAGGAAAGTCAAGTATGGTTTAACCCTAGGTTTGGGAATACCTGGACTCCTAGGTCTAATTGTGCTTACATGGATGTTATGCAAAAAGAAGAACACAAGGAATCAAGTGCAACGTCAAACAAGCACTGAATTTTCAACCTTTATTATGACGCACCCCCCAATTTTCGTTATGGGCCTTGACGGGGCAACAATCGAAAGATACCCTAAAACCCAGCTTGGTGAAAGTGGAAGATTGCCTAGGCCCAGCGACAACATTTGCTCTATATGTCTTTGTGAGTATCAGCCAAATGAAGTATTGAGGACAATTCCTGAGTGTAATCACTATTTTCATGTGAATTGTATAGATGGATGGCTCAAGACAAATGCTACTTGCCCTTTGTGTCGAAATTTTCCAGAGAGATCTACTTCATTTTCTTCGGTTTTGCCTGTATCTCCAACTTCTTAATAATTGTCATTGTAATTAATTATTACTACTCATTATCACTTTCAGTATGTTATGATCCATACAAATTATTTAACTACAAGTGGAGCAGGTGAGTGTAATTTTTCTAGTGTAATTTATTCATCTAGCAAAATTTAAGGAATGTCGTATATGGTTTCATTATAAATATATTTAAGAACTACAGTAAAAGGGAAAAAACATATTGTTTGTTAATCAACGTTGGAATATGATCAAATAAATTATTTCTATTATGTTATTACAAGTCAAACAGTATGATCAATAGAACAATTGAGTAACATGGGTTGTGTCAAGAGAGGGTTAGATTCTTACAACGTGGCAAACCAAAGTTCGAATTCCAGTTGAGAAATCATATTTATTGTCGAACATGCGACAAATAAGATTATCTTTGGTAAAATAACGAGGAGACCCAATAAGAAAGTTTGTGAAGGACAAGAAAAACCATTTTGTGATCAATGTATCCATGAAGGCCACACCCATCAAAATTGGTTTAGAGAAAGTGCTAACAGAGTAACAGCCATGAAAAATCATATATACTTGCTTCATATTACCACTTAATCACATCTTAGAAAATATGGCCACCCATCCCTTTCTTGATAGATTTGGATCCTCTCCATTATACTTTTCGTTATTTTAAATCTCTATTGTTAAAACACATCATCCATTTTTGTTGATAATTTTAAGAGTGATGTTATATAGCACGACACCATTTGCACACGACTCACACTAACACGACATCCTTTGCACACGACAATGCATGAACACGTTGTTGGATATTTGTATGTTGGCCTCATTTTTGCTAAATCAAATATACAAGCAAGATGTTGGTCTTAATGTTTCAACATGAGGGTACGACTTCAGTGTGCCCTGATTTCACGCCTTAATTATCGCGCTTTAATTATTTGAGGAATCCACACATTTTTTTCTTGTGAGCGGGTCTCTTGATGGATCGACAATGTTCTGAAGCCCAACTAGAAGATCAAGCCCGTATTGCTTCAGAGTATAAATGGAAGGACGAAAAAAAACCTAATTGAGGGGATTAAAGCCGCCATATTGAAAAATATAGTTTTTAGGGTTTTTAGTCTCTGTTAATTGTGAGCCTTTCTTGTGTCTCCTTGATGCAAGTTTAGGACTGTGTTTACTGAGTTGTAATATTGTATACTACACCTAAGCTTTGAAGTACGGTGTTAGTTTGTGTCTGAAGGTGTCTTCATCATATTTTTTGTATTTGTGTAATCACAGGGTGTGTGATTGAGTGGATGTGAGATGGGAACTTAGGTCTAGGAGTTCCTAGGCTGAAGTCAGTACGGGTAGTAGCTAGGTGATAAGTTGTAAACTTGGAGTTTGCTGAGAACTTAGAACTAGGACTACACTAGTGGATTTCCTTCCTGGCTTGGTAGCCCCCAAAGTAGGTGTATTTGTCACCGAACTGGGTTAACAAATAACCTGTGCCATTTACGTTTCTGTCTTTTATTTTTTTTCCTTGTTCTGTTTGTTTATCGTTAGCCTGACATTGAAACATTAAACTCAACATTCCACCTGTGTCTCAGTGTTGGAACATTACATACAACATCAGAAACTAGCGTGCCAGAATTTCAATTGGCATCAGAGCAGGCACCCTGCCTGTTTTAGGGTGAGCTCTAGGGAAGTTACCTTATGGCATAATGGATAAAGAAGGAGGATTTGTGAACAGACCACCTCTGTTGGATGGTTCCAACTATGACTATTGGAAATCTCGCATGAGTGCTTTCATTAAATCTATAGATAGTAAGACATGGAAAGCAGTTTTGAAGGGTTGGAAACATCCTGTTGTGCTTGACAAAGATGGAAACAAGACAACTGATCTGAAACCAGAAGAAGAGTGGTCCAAGGAAGAAGATGAATTAGCTCTTGGAAACTCTAAGGCATTGAACACTTTATTCAATGGAGTGGACAAGAACATGTTCAGACAGATCAAGCAATGCACTGTGGCTAAGGATGCTTGGGAAATTCTCAAAACTACACACGATGGTACATCTAAAGTGAAAAAGTCAAGACTTCAACTTCTTACTACCAAGTTCGAAAACCTAAAATTTTGGAGGATGATAACATACAGGATTTTTACATGAATGTCCTTGACATGGCTAACTCCTTTTACTCACTTGGGGAAAAGATGTCTGATCACAAGACATCTTCAGTATGAAGGTTGATGAGCTAATAGGATCACTTCAGAACTTTGAAATAGCTATCAGTAACAAGACTGAAAAGAAAGGCAAAAACATTGCTTTTGTTACAAATGCTGATGCTGAGGAGTCACAAGGAGATATTGAGCATGATGAAATCTTGTCAGAGACTATTGTGCTACTTGGAAGACAGTTTAACAAGATTCTGAAACGAGTTGGAGGGAGACCCATGCCAAATGGTCAGAACATTAGGTTCGACATCAGTAAGCAACAAAATAATTTGAAGAAAATAAGAACTAATGAGAAGAGCAATCAATCCAAGGGAGGTCAGTGTCATGAATGTGAAGGATATGGTCACATTAGAACATAATGTGCCACATACCTCAAGAGACAGAAGAAAAAATTGGTTGTTTCTTGGTCTGATGAAGATGACTCAGAAGGAGAAGTGGAGAATGAATCTGCTAAGCATGTCACTGCTTTAACTGGTAGATGCATGTCCGATACTGAATCAAGTGATGGAGAATTAACTTATGAAGAGCTAGCTACCTCGTACAAAGATCTATACACCAGAAGTGTAGAAGTTTGCAAGTTACTAGAGAAGCAGAAGAAGACTATCAGTCAACTGCATGCTGAAAGAAGTGATCATTTAGCAAAAATCTCTGATCTCAATGATGAGGTAACTCAACTAAACTCCCAACTTGAGCACTTAAAGAAGCAGGTTAGAATGATGAACACAAGTAATGACTTGCTGGAAGAAATATTAGAAGGTCACAATCAAGGGAAACCAAAAGCCATAGGCTTTGATTATAGAGCACTAAACAAGAAACATCAAAACCAAGATAAGAAATTTGTCGTTGTTGTAGGAACATATGATCCCACTATGAGCAAACCAATGTTGCAACATCCGAAGGAACATCAGAGGTCTAAGAGCAAGGGGATATCTCGCCCTTGGGTATGCCATTATTGTGGTAGAAAGGGGCATATAAAGTCGTTCTGTTTCAAGCTGTATGGATATCCCAAGTGGTTTCAGCAAAGAAAACCTGAACCAGATGTAATTAATGTCAAGAAGGAGTGGAAACCCAAATGTGATAATGTTGGCCTAATAGCTCACACCTCTCTGAGAGCCTCATCTAGGGGAGACTGGTACTTTGACAGTGGATGCTCTAGACACATGACTGGAGTTAATAAATTTCTTGAAAATGTGATATCTTACACCAGCAGCTATGTGACTTTTTTGGTGATGAAGCTAAAGGAAAAATCCTAGGTATTGGTAACTTGATAAGAAATTGATTGCCAAAGCTAGACAATGTGCTATTAGTGAAAGGGCTAACCGCCAACTTGATTATCATAAGCCAGTTGTGTGATCAAGGGATGGAAGTGAACTTCAACAAGACTGAATGTCTGGTGGCTGATGGGAAAAGTGAAGTGCTAATGAGAGGTACTAGATCCAAGGACAATTGTTACTTGTGGGTACCTCAAGAAGAAGCTCACTTATCCACCTGTCTAGTGAGTAAAGAAGAAGAGGTTAAACTGTGGCACCAGAAACTTGGTCATTTAAACCTAAGAGGAATAAAGAAAGCCATTTCTGTGGAAGTAATCAGAGGATTACCCAAACTTAAAATTGTTGAGGACAACATATGTGGGGAATGTCAGACTGGTAAACAAACTTGAATATCACATCCGAGGTTGGAATATCAGGTAACTTCCAAGGCACTTGAACTTCTTCACATGGACTTGATGGGACCTATGCAAGTTGAGAGTATTGGTGGAAAGAGGTATGTTTTTGTGGTTGTTGATGATTTCTCTAGATTTACTTGGGTAAATTTCATTAGGGAAAAAGCAGATACCTTTGATGTTTTTAAAGACCTTTGCATACAACTTCAAAGAGAGAAGGATAGTGTCATTGTAAGGATCAGGAGTGACCATGGGAAAGAATTTGAAAATGCTAAGTTTACTGAATTCTGTTCCTCTGAAGGAATCAAGCATGTATTTTCATCTCCTATAAAACCTCAGCAGAATGGTGTAGTTGAAAGGAAGAACAGAACCCTACAAGAGTCAGCCAGAGTTATGCTTCATGCAAAACATCTGTCCTACCACTTTTGGGCTGAAGCAAGGAACACAGCTTGTTATGTTCATAATAGGGTCACCATAAGGACAGGTACCACAACTACCTTGTATGAGTTGTGGAAAGGATGAAAACCTACTGTCAAATACTTTCATGTTTTTGGAAGCAAGTGTTACATTTTGGCAGATAGAGAAAACATAAGGAAAATGGATCCCAAGAGTGATGAAAGGATCTTTCTTGGATACTTTACAAACAACAGAGCATATAGAATATTTAACTCAAGAACCAAGGTAGTAATGGAATCAATCAATGTTGTGATAGATGATTTACCTGCAGACAGAGTGCCTGATGTGGAACCAGATGTTGAAACATCATCACAACAGATAGATACACCTGTTGAGGAAAATGAAGCTGAATCTGAGGAAGGAGAAATTGAACCAGATCATTTGTCAACGAGTAAGGGTCCTTCAATCAGATTTCAGAAGAACCATCCCAAAGAACTTATTATAGGGAACCTTGATCAAGGAATCACAACTAGGAGATCCAATGAAGTGATTACTAGTTCATGCTTTGTGTCCAAGTTTGAACCCAAGAATGTTAAAGAAGCTATCACTGATGAATTCTGGATTGATGCAATGCAAGAGGAATTGAATCAGTTCAAAAGAAGTGAAGTGTGGGATCTGGTTCCAAGACCAGAAGGCATAAATGTTATTGGGACTAAATGGATCTACAAAAACAAATCTGATGAAAATGGAACTGTGACCAGAAACAAGGCAAGACTAGTTGCTCAAGGTTTTACTCAAGTGGAAGGACTTGACTTTGATGAAACCTTTTCCCCTGTTACTAGATTGGAATCCTTGAGATTACTTTTGGGAGTGGCTTGTATCCTTAAATTCAAACTATTTCAGATGGATGTGAAGATTGTCTTTCTAAATGGGTACTTACATGAAGAGGTTTATGTTGAACAGCCAAAGGGATTTATAGATCCTAATTTTCCTAATCATGTCTACAAATTGAAGAAAGCTCTGTATGGGTCAAAACAGGCACCTAGAGCATGGTATGAGAGACTCACACAGTTTCTTGTTAATCAAGGCTACAGAAAAGGAGGATCAGATAAGACTTTGTTTGTGAAAGAAGAGAAAGGAAGACTTATGATAGCACAAATATATGTTGATGACATTGTCTTTGGTGGGATATCGAACCAGATGGTTCAACATTTTGTTCAGCAGATGCAGTCTGAGTTTGAGATGAGTTTTGTGGGTGAACTGACTTATTTTCTTGGCCTTCAAGTCAAGCAGATGGAAGATACAATCTTTGTTTATCATAGTAAATATGCCAAGAATATAGTAAAGAAGTTTGGTATGGAAAATGCAAGTCATTAGAGAACATCTGCATCTACTTATTTGAAGTTGACCAAAGATGAAAAGGGTATTGTCGTTGATCAAAGTCTATAAATGAGCATGATTGTAAGCCTATTATATCTTACTGCAAGCAGACCAGACATAACTTTTGTTGTAGGGATATGTGCTAGATACCAAGCTGAACCAAAAATGAGTCATCTTGCTCAAGTGAAGAGAATATTGAAATATATCAATAGCACTAGTGACTATGGTATTTTGTACTCTCACAGTGAAAGTTCCATGTTAGTTAGGTACTGTGATGCTGATTGGGCAGGCAGTGCAGATGATAGAAAAAGCACTTCATGAGGATGTTTCTTTCTGGGAAATAATCTGGTCTCGTGGTTTAGAAAGAAACAAAATTGTGTGTCCCTATCCACAACTGAAGCTGAGTACATAGCAGCCGATAACAGTTGTTCCCAACTAGTGTGGATGAAGCAGATGCTAAAGGAGTATAATGTTGAACATGATGTTCTAACATTGTATTGCGACAACCTAAGTGCAATCAATATCTCAAAAAACCCTATTCAACATAGCAGGACAAAACATATTGATATTCTCCATCACTTTATCAGGGATCTTATAGAAGAGAACATAGTGAATCTTGAACATGTTGCCACAAATGAACAATTAGCTGATATATTCACCAAAGCCTTAGATGCAAAGCAATTTGAGAAATTGAGGGGTAAACTGAGAATTTGTATGCATGAGGAGTTATAGTAGTTGATGTGTGTACGACGTGCAAAATCCATACATATTTCCCCCCATTTATTGCAGCACACCATTTCAGAGCAATCATTTCAAACTTGTAAAAAAACAAAAAAACTGTCCACTACACTCAACCACCTCTACCTCACCCTCATTCACGCTCTCCCACCTCCAAATTTCAAAAACACCTTTCACATTCTCTCGCTCGCATCTGAATATCATCATCTTCACTTCACCACCAAGCTTCACCAAAAAACTGTCACTCACCATGTCCAGCACCGCGAACTCATGCATCTGATTCCACTGTCCCTGAGAAAGTTGAACACATAACCACTGTTTTCCCCTCTGAATCAAAGAAGAAATCTTCCTCAAAATCTGCTACTAAGAAGAAGAAACCATCGAAGTCGAAGATGGGTGAATCAAAGATACCACTCACCATGACTGAGTTATACATGGAGGATAATCAGTTTGAAACTACCGGTGTAAAAGTTAATGTTGAGACCTTTGTGAAAGGCTCAAAGATTGCTGATGTTGAAGCACTTGCAAAGACTGGTCCTACTGCTACAACCTCAGAATCCGAAAAAGGTAATCCTGCTGAAACCCTAATTTCATAAAATCTCAAAAATACCGAAAAATTAGGGCTAGAAGACTTGTATACTGCTGTTAATACTGCTAGTGAGGATATGGACATTGATAGTTCTGCTGTTGCTATTAAAACAAATGTTGTTGTTGATTCTGTTCAAAAATCCCCTGAGAAGGCTGATGTTCGAGAGGATGTTGGGCCGGATGTTGAAACATCCTTGGGCCAACATGACAAACAGGGTGATGGTACTTCTGCCCTTATAGATGATGAATCAGGTTTTGAAACATCTACTGAGAAGAAGGATCACTCTGGTGACTCTGCTGTCAACTCTCCCACAGGAGAGGCGAAAGAAACTGAAGCTGAACCTAATGTTGGTAGTGTGTCAAGTGATGAAGGACAATTTGATGAGAAGCAGAAGGATGTGGTTGATGTTGATGCCATTGATTCCCATGATGAACCTCTGGCTAAGACTTTTGGTGTTGGTATATCCAAAAGGTTGAGAAGTGGTAAAGTGAAAGTTGTTCCCTCTGTGACTAAAACCCCCAGGGGAAAGACAAAGACTGTTGGAGTAGGACCCAAGAAAGGATGGAGCAAGGTTATAGTTCCTGCTGGAAAATCAAAGAAGAGGAAGGTTGTGTCCTCTAGTGACTTAGAATTTAATGTTGAGGAGGATGTTCCAACCATCATTCCCTTTGCCTCAAGGAAGCCTGTAGGAAAGAAGATTCCTTAGAATGTTAATGATGTACCCATTGATAAGGTGTCCTTTCACTATCCTGAAAATGCTCAAAGATGGAAATACATCTTCCATAGAAGGTTAGCCCTGGAGATAGTATTGGGTAAGGAGGCCTTGGAGTGTGAGCATATGATGAATCTCATCAAGGAAGTAGGGTTACTGAAGACAGTCGCAATTTTGGTGATTGTTATGAGCAATTCGTGAAGGAGTTTCTTGTCAATATCCTGAAGATTGTGACAATCCCCTGAGCAAAGAATACCATAAGGTCTTTGTTAGAGGAGAATGTGTCAAATTCTCTCCTACCATTATCAACAAGTTTCTAGGGATTGATGAAACTGCTATTTCTGAGTTGGAGGTGATCGATAACCAAGTGTGCAAAGAGATAACTGCTAACCAGGTCAAGGTATGGCCGAAGAAAGGAAAGATATCCTCTGGTAAGCTGTCTGTGAAGTATGCCATCCTTAACAGGATTGGAGCTGCTAACTGGGTCCTAACACTACAAGAAAACAGCGAAACAGCGTTGAATTTTAGCGTCGGCCCCCGACACCGACGCTACTAGCGTCTGACTAGAGTCGGCCTAACCCACTCTACTTCAATTTCTAGTTTTCCTTTATTTTTAAAAAGATTTAGAGTCGGCCTAGCCGAGGCTAAAGGTTAGGGGACCCACGTATGACATTTTAGACCATATTTAGAGTCGGCCTGTCTGACTCTATTATTTTAATTTATAAAAATTTAATAAAATAAAATTATTATTCCTCTTTTTTTGCTCAAATGGGACCCACATAATGTTTAGATTAGATATAGAGTCGGCTTAGCCGACGCTAAAATTTTTGCCAATAAAAATTTAATTTCTATATAAATTATTATAAAAAGTTTTTTATTCAATCAACAAAAATACTACCCTAAATTTTTTCCCACACTTTTTTCCCTCTCTTTACTCAATAAAAAAAAACCCCAAATATTCATCACTCTCACTAATTCATTTTCATTCTCCCTCCCACAACTCTAAACCCTAAACCACATTTTATTCTCCACCAAATTTCAATCTCACTTTCCCCCAAATTGAAACCTAATTCTCCCTAATTCTCCACCACTCTCACCCACAATCTCACTTTCCCCCAAAAAAGAAGAACAATTACTTTCCTCTCTCTCTCTCTCTCTCTCTCTCGATCCACCGTCTCCCTAATTCCAATTCCAATTCCGATTCCGAATCAAAACCCTCTCCTTCTCCACCGTTCGATCCAAAACAACCCTCAATCCCCATTTCATACCCAATCAAAACCCTTCAAGAACTCGAATCACGCTCTTACTTCGATTCCTTTCACTACCCTTTCAACAAAGCTTCAGTTCCAATTTCATCTTCATCTTCTAAGTTACCTAATAGACGTAGATTGTTGGTGTGTCATGATATGGCTGGTGGTTACTTAGATGATAAGTGGATCCAAGGTGGTGATAATGTTAATGCTTATGCTATTTGGCATTGGCATTTGATTGATGTTTTTGTTTACTTTTCTCATGAACTTGTTACTCTTCCTCCTGTTTGTTGGATTAACACTGCTCATCGTCATGGTGTTAAGGTACTAACTTGCTTTACTTGCTGTGTATGTCAGTAGAAAAGCACAAATGATAAATTCAAAGATGTTTTTGGTTCCATTGTCAATTGATTTGAGTTTTCTACTTTTATTTTTTTTAATTTGATGTCACTAATCATTAAAAGAATTTTGTCTTGCTTTTTCTTAAGGTTTATGCCAAAAGTGGCATTATTGGTCAAAAAAATTATTATCATATTTTTGAAATAAAATTTTAAAAATAGAAAATGTAGAAAAGATGAAGTGCAAAGAATCATGGGTAATGGTGAACCTTATAATTGTTGATATATCTATGGTTAGGTTTTATAATATACCAATATTTTGAAGTTATCTTTTGAATTTTGAGTTTCTGGATGATGATTATTATTGTGATTATGGTTGAGTAGCTTCAATGTCCTTTCTTCCAGTAGTGGTTATTTGCCAGAATTGTAATCCTCAAATACTAAATTATTTGACATGAATATTGACTTTTGAAGTTTGTGGCCATTTGAAACTCATTAATAAAAAATTTTGCACATTGTTTCTTCTTTGCTTGACTAACTAATAGTTTTTCGGGCCACTTATATACTCATGAAGTTGGTTTATTTCAATTGATCTAAGATCATTTGGCGAATGTAAAGTACTTTTCTGAATCTTTTTAGGGAGCTTATGATTCATGGAGTTTGACTTTATTTCTCACCTGGAAATGTTTCTGACATTATTTATTGACCATGCTTTAATCAGAACAGATGGGTTATTTATTGGTTGTACTCGTTTATTTGATATTTCAGGTGTTGGGGACTTTCATCACCGAATGAAACGAGGGGAAGGCTAACTGTGATGTACTGCTTTCGACAAAGGAATCTGCACAAATGTATGCAGAACGTCTGGCAGAGCTTGCTGTTCATTTAGGCTTCCACGGGTGGCTAGTAAATATTTTGTTATCTCTGTACTTTACAGCAACACATTTATCATATTCTTTTCAATTATTCAAAGTTGTAATGTTTAATTGCAGATAAATATGGAGGTAGAGTTGGATCCTGGGCAAATTTCTAACTTGAAAGAGTTTGTCGACCATTTATCATTGACAATGCATTCGTCTGTGCCTGGATCATTAGTGCTGTGGTAAGTATCAGAGTCAGAAATTTTTTATTACAGTGGATGGTGCCAAAAGTAGACTTTGATGTGTGTTAATGGTCATATAGGTATGACAGTGTTACAATTGATGGTAAACTGAATTGGCAAGATCAACTAAACCGAATCTAATAAGACATTCTTTGACATGTGTGATGGAATATTTGTAAACTATACATGGAAGGTATTGCTTATCTTTCTTCAACAATGCGATGTTTAATCAGTTGTCGTTTTCCTTAGTTAATTTAATTTTCTTATGTAGTCGTATAGGAAGACTATCCAAGGATCTCTGCTGTTGTGGCCGATGATCAGATTTTACTGCCTTCATTTCAAATGTAGTATTTAATTGTGATTTTATCTTCAAGCAAAAGTGCTTTAAATCCAATTCTCCTGAGAATTTCTCTATTGATGTTTTAACTTTTTAAGAAAAAAGTTGTACACGAATAAATTTTGTTTCCTTACAAGGGCCAGTTTTAGTGCTTTTCTTCTGATTTGTAATCGTGTCATCTCTGCAAAGTTCATTGAAGTGTTTAAGTCTTTGTTTCACTCTGCATATAATGCCAATGATAATTGATGGATAGAATGAACTAATTCACAGGCTCATATGGATCTACACTGAGGTACAAGAGTGTTGAGCGTTTGAAGCCTATTGGAAAGCATTCCCTTCTTGGCGCTAGTGGGGAAATAAGTGACTTTCAAGAGATTATGCGCTACCTTGATGAGCTCATGTGAGTAATTTTTTTTTAAATAATATAATAAATGTCACTGAAATGCACTGGTTACTTCAAATAAGTGAAGCAAAAGTGGGTGTTATTGGTTAAATGGTCTTCCATCAGTTTCATTTTACTTGTTTTTCCTATTTATCTACATTTCAAACACCGCAAAAGACACCTTCTGTGTATTTTACCCTTGACTTTAAATATTACAACTTCAAGATTCTCATATAACTGATACTTTGACTTTTGATTACCGCAGCCTTATTGACAACATGTGGGATGATGGGAATTCTTTGGGGCCTAAGGAGGTCCACAACTATTTAACTCGGGTGATGTATAATAGACGCAACAAGTTCAATCCATTGTGGAACTCACTTGTTCTTGGTGGTGTTAAAAAGGGGCAGAAGTACCTTGGCACGGTATGCCTTACTTTGTCTTGTCATTCCGTCTAACAGCTGAGGTACCTACCTGATTTTTGTTTGTTGTATTTGTGTATCTTATCCAGGTTAGCATGATTGGCGTTAATTACGAAGACAACCATGTGGCAACTGGGCTTGGAAATCACCTTGCTAGGCCAATTCTCCGTGATGAGTGGAATGACAACTTGACATTTGAAGAAGGTGTCAAGTTACTTGAAAAATGCATGCGAGTGCTTTTATACCGTGATAGGTCTGCTGTCAACAAGATTCAGGTTTGTCTTGTTTCATTTGAATTTTTCTTTGTTCTATATTCTGCTAGTGGTTCACCTTTGATCAGCTAGCATGCCCATAGGTAGAGGACCAGGTGCTACATTTGGGAAAATATTTTTAAATCTCAAATTTCCATATCTTACATTCATCTTTTAAGATCATGCTCAAATATTGATTTTTTGGATTATGAATTGAACTTGAAAGTGACCTGTTTTAAATTGAGTGATGATTGTTATCTGTAGTTCCTCTTATTTTTCTCTACATGTTGTCACCATTTAGAAAGCCATACTACATTTGTGGTTAGATGTTTTAACCATCAAATTTTATACCTTAAGAAAGTATGTAGTTCAGGTGAGAGCGTTTGTATGGAAGATCAATTAATAGCATAAATAAAGAATTATTGTTGTGATTTGTAGAACATGGTATACAGTAAAAATTAGCAAAAAAAACAAAAAAATCTAGCGTCGGCCAAACCGACTCTAATATTTAGTTGACTTGTTTAACTGTAGAGTGGGCTGGCCGACTCTAAAAGATTTAGTTGACTGGTTTGAAGTTGACTTTAGCGTTAGTGTAGCCGACTCTACATTTTAAAGTTAGCGTCGGCCTGGCAAACTCTAAATTAATTTGTTGACTTTTTTACTTTGAATTTAATAGCATTGGCTTTGCGAAGAGTCGGTTTTAGAGTCGGATTAACCGAAGCTATGTTAGCCTCAGAGGGCAAATAGCCGACTCTACCCAGTAACTTCGAATTTTTTAGCCTGCCCCGACCCCGACGCTAATCCGACGCTAAATCTGTGTTAGCGTCGGTTTTAGCTCTGTTAGAGTGGGTTTTTGGCCGACGCTAAATCACAGTTTTCTTGTAGTGTAACTACTCATGCTTCAGATATTGCCACAAGTTTGGGGAAATTTATTTTTGCTGTTGGTACTAAGGCCAAAATAGATTATGGTGCTTATATTTTTGAACAGACTGTTAGACATGCCAAAACTTTGGCTGTGAAACTCCTTATAGCTTTTCCTTCTCTGCTATGTGGTATTATCTTAGATCAACATCCAGGTATTAAGACTGCATCTGATGTTCCTAAAAGGAGGGAATCTCCTCTCACTCTGCACTACAAACTGTTTAGGTAAGCATCATGTTCCAGACATTGTTGGAACATCTGGAGCTGCACCTATTGCAGGTCTTATGTCTAGAAAGGAGATAGTGGCTGCCCTGAAAGACACATGCCAAATGAGGAAGAAGAAGATGATTCTAATAATGATGTGGAGGAAGTGAAGAAGAAGATCAAGCATTTGGCGAATATCAATACGTTACCCCTCAATTTCTCATGCAGACAAATTCTCAGATTACCCCTCAATTTCTCAAATTGCTTTGCATATAAGGCTTTGGTGAATATATCAGCTAATTGTTCCTCTGTGGCAACATGTTCAAGATTCACTATGTTCTCTTCTACAAGATCCCTAATAAAGTGATGGCGAATATCGATATGTTTTGTCCTGCTATGTTGAATAGGGTTTTTTGAGATATTGATTGCACTTAGGTTGTCGCAATACAATGTTAGAACATCTTGTTCAACATTATACTCCTTTAGCATCTGCTTCATCCACACTAGTTGGGAACAACTGCTACCGGCTGCTATGTACTTTGCTTCAGGTGTGGAGGAAGTGAGGAAGAAGATCAAGCATTTGGCATGCTTGAACTGATGATCCAAGCATTGGAGCATGAAGATGTTGCTGCTGAGGGTAAGCATGCAGGAAGTGAGGAAGAAGAAGATGATGCTAATAATGATGTGGAGGAAGCTACTGACATCAGTTCTGATGCTTCTTGATGTATTGGATTTTTTTTTTTTAAAATTTCTGGATTTGGTTTCTCTGTTCCTTTTTGAGCTATGCCCTGGATATTCCCTATGGTTTTCTGTGTTGGAACAAAATGTATGAACAAGTCCTTTTTGAGTTTTGATGATAACAAGGTGTTAAAAAGAAAATTGGATATGTTAATGCTTGTTCTAAGTGTGCAGGACCATACATTTAAATCATGTATCTAATAGTGGTTCTGAAAGATCAAGTTAAGAGCAAAGGAAAATATTGAAGCTTGAGTATCAAGTCAGAATCTGAAGACTGAAATCTGAAGTTCGGAGTCTGAAGACTGGAGTCTGAAGTCTGAAGTCTGAAGGAGAATCAGAAGTCAACTGTTGTCACTGTCAAAAGGACATAGTACGACCACGACCTCTGCAACAACCTCAGAGTCAGAACGTTCTCTGTAACTTTGTCTCCTTGGACAAAACATTCAATCCATTTTAAGGAAAGGATTCAAACGTTATTCTTCATGGTACGCAGTCCAAATCAAGGAACAAATCAACGTCGATCAAGCTTCAATTCAAACGACTCTATTGATGATCTGGCATCTTCTCAACGTCTCTCTACTCCTTTATATAAAGGACTGAAGACTTGAAGAAAATAGTAGAATAACATGACTCTGAAAAGTGTCAATACTCTGCCAAATTCTATACTCATCAATAACTTAGAAATTCTTTCATACTTTCTCATCTTAGAATTTCTTAAGTCTAGAGTCTGAAAACTGTGTTGTATTTTGTGAACACCACTGATAGTATATCAAGTGTTCAACTCAAACATATTTATTTGTAACTCTGTTTGATTAGAAGTCTCTTGCTTTTGTGCTTGAGCAATTAGAAGTCTCTTGCTTGTGTGCTTGAGCAATTAGAAGTCTCTTACTGTGTGTTTGAGCATTGAGAAGTCTCTTGCTTTTGTGCTTGAGCATTTGTAATCTATTGATTATAGTGAAAAATCTCTTGTAAGTGACAAGGGGACTGGATTACTTCCGGGTTGTGGAAGGAACCAGGATAATTGCTTGTGTCCTCTCTTTCTCTCTCTCTATCTCTCTCTCTCTCTCTTTTACTTTCTATCCGCTGCATCATAACTCTGAATTTAGTTTCAGATTCTGAGCTCCATCAGAAGCTGAACTAACTCTAAGTTTTTGAGAAAGAAAAAGGCGAACACAATTCAACCCTTCCTTCTTGTGTTTTTCTCACCTTCATTCTGCACTCCACTTTTCTTGTTTAATGTATGAAGGATCTGTTGTGGCGTAATTTGTGGCTAAAAAGGGGGAGTAGTTAGATAGATGCAGTAGTTGTAGGCAGTAGTTGTCTTATATGCTAATGTTGTGCCTGATGTTGAAACATCTGTTTGACTGCCTGTGAAGTTTTTTTTTTCATGCATGCATACATTTAGGGGGAGTAGTAAGATTGTTTTTGGTAGTCACTCTTGGGTGGACTATTTGAGGGGGAGTGATACTGTGTTGTGTGATATACATATGCTTTTGTATGAGATATGTAGTATGACATGATGTGTTACAAAATGTCGAAACATCCAGGTGTCAGTTGCTTGTATGTGTGGGGATTTATCTTTCCCACTTTGGTAATACTTTATCTGTGAAGACCAAGGTGTATTCTGATTCCGTTGTTGCATGCCTCTGATACTCTTTAGTGATACTCCATGATATTCTTATCTGCTACGTTTCATTTGAGGAATTCTTTTGAAGTAGTTTTTGAAGATGTGATACCTTTCTTCATGGTTGTGTGCTTATGTTGATTGAAGAAATGTATGTGTGGTATCCCTCTAGGTAGTCTGTATGATCTCAGATTGTTTTAGCCAAAAATTTGCCAAAGGGGGAGATTGTTGGATATTTGTATGTTGGCCTCATTTTTGCTAAATCAAATATACAAGCAAGATGTTGGTCCCAATGTTTCAACATGAGGGTACGACTTCAGAGTGCACTGATTTCGCGCCTTAATTATTTGAGGAATCCACACCTTTTTTTCTTGTGAGTGGGTCTCTTGATGGATCAGCAATGTTCTGAAGCCCAACTAGAAGATCAAGCCCATACTGCTTCAGAGTATAAATGGAAGGATGAAAAAAAAACCTAATTGAGGGGATTGAAGCCGTCATATTGAAAAATAGAGTTTTTAGGGTTTTTAGTCTCTGTTAATTGTGAGCCTTTCTTGTGTCTCCTTGATGCAAGTTTAGGACTGTGTTTACTGAGTTGTAATATTTTATACTACACCTAAGCTTTGAAGTACGGTGTTAGTTTGTGTCTGAAGGTGTCTTCATCATATTGTTTGTATTTGTGTAATCACAGGGTGTGTGATTGAGTGGATGTGAGATGGGATCTCAGGTCTAGGAGTTCCTAGGCTGAAGTCAGTACGGGTAGTAGCTAGGTGATAAGTTGTAAACTTGGAGTTTGCTGAGAACTTAGAACTAGGACTACACTAGTGGATTTCCTTCCTGGCTTGGTAGCCCCCAAAGTAGGTGTATTTGTCACCGAACTGGGTTAACAAATAACCTGTGTCATTTACGTTTCTGTCTTTTATTTTTTTCCTTGTTCTGTTTGTTTATCGTTAGTCTGACGTTGAAACATTAAACTCAACATTCCACCAGTGTCTCAGTGTTGGAACATTACATACAACATCAGGAAACTAGCGTGCCAGAATTTCACACGCCATTTGCTTTGTTAAAACAAACATCATATTAGCTAGAGTATAAATTTTGGAAAAATAAAATGTTTATAACTATGCACTAGTGGATACTTGAAGCAAATGGAATAGCTCTGCTTGTAAAACTTAATTAATGCATATTCTTAGAATAAAAATTTGCCCCTAATATACATTTATATTTTCAATCAATGAAAAAAACCAATCAATAATTATAAAGACTTATCAAACAAGGTATTTCATTTCATATTCTAAATGGGTTATTTTTATTGGATTCATATATATATATGTGATGGAATATAAAGTTGAAATTACAAATGTTGAGCTAAATATTCTATTAGAAACTATTTTTCATTAAAGAAAATTACATGCTGTAATTTTTCAAATCAAAGTTAATACGTCTAAACTAGCGTAAATTAATTTAACAATTAATTGGCCTATAAAAGATTTGAGAAGGCCATACTCGACCTATAGTCTTGTCGATTAAATTTCAAAAATTAATTTTACTTTATTATATTTGTTACAACTTTTTCTTGACAGAATTATATTTGTTACAATTAAGTAGGATTTGAAAGGGTACTATATGATTGGCAAAAAAAAAAACCACTATATGCTTCAAAAAGAAGTACATACTTTACTGCAATAAAAAAATCAATAACCATATCAAATACTTACTACCATCAACTCTTGATATACGGAGCAAACGAAAAGTTAATGGAAAATGCAACAATCTTTGGCGTAGAAACACAAAGTTAAGGTAAAATGCATATCACATCATTGGCTCAGAGTTTAGAAAAATCAAAAGCTTAAAAGTAGGATAAATTAAGGATGCATAAAAAATAAAGAAAAGAAACAAAATTGAAACCTTTTTATTACGTGTTCATTGAAAATCATAGAAGACCAATGTTACATAACAATAATCCTTTATGGAACAATCTCTTTATGCTCAACAACAAATGATACTTGTGGTGTGGGTGGTGAATGAACATCCTCAACTTCATCACAATAACCTTCCAATATATAAGATTCTTCATTGGTGAATCCAAACGAAGCAACCATATTAGGCCAACAATCATGTCCAATCACCCTAATTGCTTTACAACAACCATTGCCTAAATAAGTCTCACCATTTAGAAAAAATGCTATAATTTCACCACTACATGCTTGGAGCTTGAAGAGTGACTGCCAACAATTAGAAAGCTCGCCACCCACCTTCAATCTTGCTTCAAGGCTCATCAAGTTGGAAGGGTTAGAGTGTTGTCTAGACTCCACCGTATATGTTGATGGCACCATAGCAATGATCACAAGAGCAACAATAATACAAACTTTGTGAGAGGAAGCCATTTTATTTTAGTATTAGGAGAAAAAGTTTATATTTTCTATGATTAGTTTGGATTGCAATGGCGAAAACATGCTTAAGGTCTATATATATATACACTCCTAGCTAGGGGTATTTAATTTGTAACGATTAGATGAAAAGATGAAGGGTGTAAATATAATTGTGCAATTGTAACATATGAGATATATAAGACTAGTGAATCGTCATAAAAAAATATTAAAATAGAAGACTAGTGAATAGGAAAAGATGAGCTTCTTATGTGCTGTGAGGATGAAGATTTAACTTTTTGGTAGTTAAATGCCAATTATTTTCTTACGAGATCTATATGTATGTGTTCTGGAGCGAGCAAATAGCATTAGACCCATTTGCTTAGGCCCAATACAAACTGGCCCATATCCAACATATGATCAATTACTCGCAACACACCTCCTCTTCGCGAGGGGGGTGCTCGGAGCAAACAGAGACTGATTCAAACAGTCAGTAATGTCTCTCACGCGCTCCCGCGAATCTCTCCTCGGCGGTTACACTTCCCACGATTTCGTAACCGCCGAGCTGCACGTGTGCCACACAACGGCTCCTGCACCACCCACCTCTATAAAACGGGGACTCTCAGCAGTCCCCAAGGTTAGACTATTCTTACTCTCTAATCCCTCTCTCAATCTCATACTGACTTGAGCGTCGGAGTGCCTGCAGGTACACACCCCCCGCCGTTCCAGTCAACAGCGAGCACTCTCAAACCACCACATACATACTGCACCGGTAGTCCATTTCTGATCATGTAAGATCAATATGTATGTATCCTTTAAAATGAATGAAAGATTGAAAGTAAATATATATATTTTTGAAATCTTATCTCGAGAAATGTTTATGCTAAAATAGAATTTGCCTTTATAAGTCAAAAGAATGGATGAAACATATAATCTCAATCACAATGTATATACATTTCTCAAAAGAAATGCAGAACATAATTGATATTCACTAGTACAAAATACACTTATTAGCTCAAGGATTTTAAGTGGGAAGCTATCCACATGACTTAAAAAGCTGGGTGTAAGGGAAGTTTTTAACTTCAAATGATATTAAATCGGTTGACCCCATTTAAAAAGTTTTTAACTTCAAATTGTTTGACCCCATAAACTCTCAGACTTCTCTTTCTCTTTCTCTTTCTCTTTCTCTTTCTCTTTCCCACCGATTTCTCCACCTCTCTGTAAACCCTCCGCCACCGATTTCTCTACCACCGTAAAAACTATCCACCATTGTCAAATTCACCATCATCTCCACCACCGTGAAACCCTCCACTGTCAGATTTCTCTTTCTCTTTCTCCACCGCCGTAAACCCTCCACCACCGTAAAAACCCTCCACCACTGTTAGATTCACCACCGCCGTCAGTTCACTTCACCATCGTCAGAAAAGGTAACTTCGATTTCGCCCCGTAGGTACTATCTAATCTAATGTCTTTACATTTTAGGGTTTATTCAATTTTTGAATACATATAATAAGCTTATTCTTCTTCTGCTCTTTTCTTTTGTTTAATTCAGTTAATGTCTATGTTCCTAAGGATAGAGTCACTAACCAACATCAAGGTTATGGATTTATTGAATTCCGCAGCGAAGAAGATGCTGATTATGTATGTTTGTTTGTTTGTTTTACTACTCTTCCCCTATTATTTACTATTTGCAACCAAATCAACATTAAACCTAATCGCTTCTTCTGTTGCAGGCTATTAAAGTACTTAACATGAATAAACTTTATGGAAAACCAATTTGTGTAAATAAGGTACTTGAGAGAGCTTATGGAAATAGATTATAATGTCAATAAGCACTTATCTGATATGTACTTATGCTATAAGCACTTAATCAGTGATTCATTTCTCTCTTAAAAATATTTGATATGGATTTTTGATTTAGTGCATAATTTTCCCCTGTATGCTTTTGTAGACACTAGATATTATTGCGGAGAATCCAGATAAGTTTAGAGTTGTCGCGCTTGCAGCTGGTTCAAACATTAGTCTTCTTGTAGATCATGTAATTACTTCCTTTCAGCCATGTTATTTATTGAAACTTTGGATTGCTTTGTTGCTTTATGTCTGAACAGAATAATTTCTTAAATTTTACATGATGGATTCACTCCTGTCATACCCCAATTTTTGACCTAAATTTCTTTTTCACTCGTCTTTTGATTCGAAATTTTTTCGTCGTTTCAGACGAAATTTCGACAGAGAGGTATTTTAAAATACCTCATTTTTGGTTCCGAAGGCGACAGTTTTTTTTTATTTTTATTTTTATTATTATTTGTTATTATTCCTTTTATTGTTATCTTTATTATTTACCTTTTTTATTTTTACATTTTTTATTTTCGTTTTTTTATTTCATTATTTTATTTTTAAAGAGTTGACTGATTTTGTTTTGATGATTTTTAATAACCATTTTAATGGTTACCTTTTTTGGTCATTTGCCGTTTAATTATGTTTATTACCCATCATTTGCTTTTAAATTACATTGATTTGCCTTGCTTAATAAAAAGGAACACACGATCAGTAGTAAAAGAAAGGGGGAATTCAATCAAAGTCCAAAAAACATCAGAAGCAACAACACCACAAAACTTAAAACACAAAGTCATCAGAAACTCCTCCCTTTCCCAACAACACGAACAACCACAACCAATCCCCAAAGCCACGCCCCAAAACTCACACAACCACCACAATCAGCCACACACACACAAACAGCCCCACACTCACCCAACAGCCACGAAAAAAAACCAAAACCAACTACACTCGCACGCCTCCACTCCTCTCACACAACAGCCACGCTTCCTCCTCTCTCCCAATAACAACTACCCACGGCCTCCACCCTTCTCCCGAACAAACACACACACGCAACCCTCACTCACAACCACCACAACACACGCGCGCCTCCCCCTAACACACATCCACCACCCTCAAACAAACGCCCTCCACCCACTCAACCACACGAATCCGGCCAAGCCACAATAAATCCGAACCATAAACACAAACAACCAAAACCCCCAAGTCCGAATCCAAAAAGGAGGTAGAATTTCGAATTTGCTTGTTTTTTTAAGTGTAGATCTAGGGGTTTTTATCTTGCTTTTGGAAAAAATAAGTTTAGAAGTGTGAAGAGGAGAGGGAGGAGAGTTTAAAAACAAGTTTTTTTTTTAAAAAGGAGTGAAAATCACTCCGGCGCGGTGGCGCCGCCGGCGGCCGCCGCGCCGGATTTCCCTTTTCCGGCCAGGCAGAATTGAGAGAAGAGAGGAGGAAGAAAAGAGAAGAAAGAGAAAATTTCTGAAAAATGACTTAAAAAAACCGGCCCCCTCCTTTTTATAAGCACTGAACCGGTTCGGTTCACTCGAACCGAACCGGTCTGACTTTTTTTTTCCACCCTCTTTCAGCCCATTCTACTCGGCTCAGTTCCCCATTTTCTTCCCTCTTTTCTGACTTCTCTTCACCCCCCCCTCCTGCTTCCTGTAACCCCTCCTTTTACTCTATTTCTTTTTTTTCTTTGCATTTATTTATTTTCTTGCATAGTTTTTTTTTATTATTTATGTTTCCTCTGTACTTTTATTTTTATTACCTCATGCATTTCATTTTTATTAATCGTTACGTAGTATATTTAGTTATTTGTTTTTGCATCTCATGCATCTTTATTTATTTTTACTTTTTTTAGCATATTTATTTTAGCGCATTTGCAATTTTTATTTTTATTTAGTTTGCCATCTTTTAGAATGTATTTAGGAGCAAATGTAAATATAAATGAGAATTTGCACTGACACTACACTTTATTTATTCCGCTTTATGTCTTTTATTTCTTTCATTTCGCTTTACAAAAATACAAAAATATTAGGTTAGTTTATTTCCAAAAGGATTTCGTGGTGATCCAACGTCACCACGGAAATTCCTCATTTTTAACTTTTTGTTACGTCTTAGTCTTAGTTTATTAAAAAACAAAAAACATGCAAATAATCAAAAACTCAAAAAAATCTTTTCTTAAATAAACCTTGATTTTCAATCAAGTGTCCTTTTTTCTTTTATTTTCTTTAAATAAACCATTAATCCAGTTTAATAACACTTTAATCATTTTCAAAAATAAAAACACAAACCAATCTCATTTTGCCGCCTGGCTTTTATTTTATCTTTAAAACTTTTTTTAAAAAACCAATAAAAAACACAAAACAAATCAACCGTCATTTTTACCCCGAACTACGAGGTTTTGATCCCTCACGGGTACGTAGGCAAAGGACATTGTCCTTCCAAATCATAAAAAATACAAAAAAAAACATTTTTATTTTTTCTCACTATTCTAATTCATTCTTTTCTTTTTTTTAAAAAAAAATAAGCAAGTTATACCCAAAATAAATAAATAAAATCAAGAGGTTCTCGTAGAGTAATACGAACGTTTAGAGTGCTAACACCTTCCCTAAACGTAACTAACCCCCGAACCCTAATCTTTTACTTTGTGGTAATTTAGAACTTTTTCCACTTTTCATTTAAAAAATTAAAAGTTCAGTCGTGAAATAAAATTAGTGAGTCAACGCTAATCAATAGCTTGATCTCCGAAAATCACCGCGACAACTCCCATGGCGAATAATTGTTGTTATATTGAAAATCATCTTCCTGTTTATGTTTTCAAAAACCTTGTATTCACTTTTATGCATTTACGACAGATTTCATTATTTTTTCTCTTAAAGGTTCATGTTGAATATCATGTGAATAATATTGCCAGTTGTGATAATGGTCCAAGGTTTGTTGAGTATAAGTTGATAGTGCTTCTGATAGTGCTTCAGAAGTTGCTTCAGATAGTGCTTCTGATAGTGCTTTAGAAGTTGTTTCTTCTGATAGTGCTTCTGATAGTGCTTCAGAAGTTGCTTCTTCTGATAGTGCTTCAAAAGTTGCTTTCTTCACAATCTTCTTCTAATAGTGCTTCAGAAGTTGCTTCTTCTGATAGTGCTTATACAACTTCTGATAGTGCTTCAGAAGTTGCTTTCTTCACAGTCTTCTTCTGATAGTGCTTCAGAAGTTGCTTCTTCTGATAGTACTTCTGTAGCTTCTAATAGTGCTTCAGAAGTTGCTTTCTTCATAGTCTTCTTCTGATAGTGCTTCAGAAGTTGCTTCTTCTGATAGTGCTTCTGCAGCTTCTGATAGTGCTTCAGAAGTTGCTTTCTTCACAGTCTTTTTCTGATAGTGCTTCAGAAGTTGCTTCTTCTGATAGTGCTTCTGCAGCTTCTGATAGTGCTTCAGAATATGCTTTCTTCACAGTCTTCTTCTGAACCTTTGCCTTCTTGGCAGGTTCAGCTTCTGTAGATTCAGAAGTCACTTTCCTCTTCTTTTTGTTAACCTGCCATTTGTTACCAGCAGTTTCTGGGAGCATATCCCATGTTATTTCAATACCAGTCTCCCTGTAGTATTCTTGAATAAAGTGTGCAAGATTCCGCCAAGTCTTCTAAGTTGTCAAAGATAATTTTGCACACTCCTTGTAGGACAAGGTTGGATGTTAAGGTGGGAGGAGGGTTAAGTTATGATAACATCAGAGGTTACTGATGTTGGTTCAGGAATGGTTTCTATTTCATGTTTGGCATGATTAAGTAGTTCAGCAATGATAGGTTTGTCTTCTGATACAAAAGTTGTATCAGAGACAGTTAAAATGATAGGTTCAGGTTCAGGGAGAGTGATGGGGAATGGTTAAGTAGTTCAGCAATGATAGGTTTGTCTTCCTCTTTCTATTGGGGAATGGTTTTTTAAATTGAAGTCTGGAAGCTGGAGTGGATGTTTTAGGAATTTCTGTTTTTGATTTTCAGATTGTGAATAGCATTGTGGAACTGATGTTGTGTGAAGTGGACCCAGTCTCCGCCAATGTCTTGTGCTCTGGTTATGATACGGTGAGAAATTTCTTCTCTTCTTTAGTGCTATACAACTATGTAGTTCATTCGTGCGACTTTTAAATTTCGAGCTTTCATTTAGTTTAGTAATTTCAATTCCTGTTTTTTGCCATTATAAGTGTATTCTTGAAGTTCGATTAGATATTTCAAGAGGTTGTAATGCAGTGACTTTTCAGTTTTAATTTGGTTCTACCCAAGTTGGTATGTTTTATCAGATGTTGAGTTGTTAGTCCCAAAAGTTTCTAATGTGGTTATATTTAATGGACTAACTTAGGTGACGATTACAACGGGGTTATTCCTTGTACAAAACCGAGTAGTGGTAATTATATTTCATTAATTGTGTTTTGTTTCCTCACAAATTTTGATATTATTAGTTGTTGATGGAAGTGTGACATTGATTTGGAAAACAGGAGCAACACCAAAGAGGAGCAGCTAATGGAATTTCTTTGACAGCAATGTCTCTATTCAAAGCTGTTGGATCTGCTGCAGGTGGTACAATGCGAGTAGTCTTCCTCTGATTTCTTCTTCATAAAAAATGTTAGTAGAATTTTTTATCTACATGCTTTTTTACTACACTTAAGTTATGCTATTAAAATTAATTCTTAATGTTCTTTTCTTATGATCTTGGTTTATGCATATTATTTAGATAATAAAGGTTTGAGGACTATAAAAATGAAGTTTAAGAGCAATTTTTGGTTAAGATATTTGTGTAAGATAAAAAAGTTTTTTTTTAAAAAATAAATAGATTTTAAGTCGGATGAACAAACTTAAATATGTTCTTTTAAATCGGGTTACCCGATTTAAAAAGATCTTTTAAGTCAGGTCAAAAAATTGTTTTTTTAAAAAAATAAATAGATTTTAAGTCGGATGAACAAACTTAAATATGTTCTTTTAAATCGGGTTATCCGATTTAAAAAGATCTTTTAAGTCGGGTCAAAAAAACGACTTAAAAACAAAATGGTTATTAAGTCGGCCACCTATAAGTCGGTTACAGAACCGACTTAAAAAGTCATTTTCACCCGATTTAAAAAGTGTTTTCTGTACTAGTGATTGATCAAAGAGATAGTTGATAATACGGATATCACCAATATCCCACTCAAATCTATCATTCTCATAAACTGTATTCTATATTTATATCTTGACCCACGTTAAGTAAGATGAAAAAAGAGTTTAATAGACAAAAGAAAAACCGTAATGCGATCTTGTTAGACAATGACAAATGTAAGAACCATAAATTGTATCATGCAGGTGGGGGGAAGCCTCAACAATAATATTTTTTTTTGTTATAAATTTTATTTACGAATTAGCAAATACACAAAGGTGTAAGGGATACATTATCGAATGTTTTGTCAAATACATAGAAATATACATTTTTATTATAATTAAAATAAAAATATAAAATAACTTTAAAATATAAAGACACATAGTCTTGATTGAGACACATCACAATACACTACAAACTATTCTTGTCAAGGATGCGGCTTGAGGCCTCATATCCAATTGAGGATATATATACTTTCTTCTTTATTTGTTGTCTATCTTAGTTATTTATGATTATTTAGGGTGTATATTGGTGCGATGCCCTTCATATTTAAGATTGAGCATTATTGTATCTAAACTCTGGTGTACTAGTATTATTTTTCTTTTGCATTTAGCTAGAGTATATGATTGAGTTGTCTCTTCAACCCTTCGTAAAAGCTAGGCAGAGTGAATAATAATCATGTTTGAGGTAGATGAGTTTAATGAATTGATTTACTTATCGAAAAAAAAAATTATTATCAGTAAAAAAGTTCAATTAGAATAATAAGTATAAAATCGAGAGAAAAATCAATAAATTGTAATATTAAATGCTACTAGAAGTAGCTTATAAAAAAAACCTTTAAGCTAATTAAAAATTGATAAAAACTTTGTGATAAAAAAATGTTAAAGTAAAGCTTGTTATAAGTTTTATGCTATAATCACGAAATAATTTTTTTTTTGGTTAATAAACTAGTGACAAGAATTCACTTTTTTAAAGTGAATAAATAGGGATGTCTGAGGTTCGAACCTGACCTTTGCATGTAACAATACATTGTCGTTAACAACTGAGTTATGTACACGAGAACTATAATCACGAAATTTAATAAATTAAAAGCCGACCAATGTTTAGTGATACTAATATACGTTAAAAAATGCAGCGGTGTTTTTTTATTTGGTACAAAATGCAGCGGTTGTTATTCTTAGTCAAAAAGATCCATTTGTCCCGCAGCATTTTTGAATTATTTTTTTATGAAGTGTTTGGTGATCATAATCATAGTACTGTTCCTGAAATTGCATTGCCACTTTGAGGTCAGAAGTAACTCCAGCACATCAGTCATGTTTTTGGTCCATTCGCATTGTCTAACGTTATTGGTCAATTATTGTACCAGATTAATTGCCAGCCAAGTACGCTAGCTCTTTCCATATATTTTCTGAATTGACTTTTGTTGACAAATATACATTTAAATTTTGACTTGAAGAGTTCTAGTTCCATTTCTACTCCATCATATATTCACAGTACAACAACCAACAAACCCCTCTTCACTCCTTTTTGCATTTCATCATCAATTTACACTTTTCACTCTTCCCCTTAGTTCCCATCCTTCTCTCAAATTCTTTAATTAATGGCTTCCATAACTCTAATATGTGTATTTCATGTCTTTATTATTATTATTTCCCTACTTCAATCTTCTAATGGGAAACAAATAATCTGTAATACCTTATCATGCGGTGATATTGATATTGCTTTTCCTTTCGGTTTAAAAGAAAGTAATCAAGATCCTCGTTGTAGCTATTTTCCAAACCCCACCTTCCAACTTTCATGCAACAACCAAAGCCAAACTATTCTCAACCTCCCCAAAACAGATAACTTAATCATTAAAAACATCGATTACATGACCCAAACAATCCATGTCAACGACCCCAAAGGATGTCTCCCAAAACGGTATTTAGATAACAATTTTAACCTTTCAGATTCAGCTTTTAAATTAAACCCCGAAGTTTACAACACTTATAACCTCACTTTCCTTAGTTGTCCTTCCAATGTTACCGAATCATCGTTGCCATTAACACCAATATCTTGTTTAAGCAACGATAAAGAACATTCAAACTCGTCTTCTTCTCCGGTTATAGTTTCATGGGCACCACCTATTGTGTCAACAACGTTATTGTCTCAAACGTGTGAGGTGATTTCAACGGCTCTTGTTCCATTACCGAGGATGGATATTCCTATGTGGCCATTTTGGCCCGATCTTAATAGGGATGTTGAGTTGATGTGGACCAAACCAAGATGTGGCGACTGTGCACTTGATGGTCAAGTTTGTGGGTTCTCTGAGGATGAAAATAGGGTTCAACAAGTTGAATGTTTCCCTAGTCCCTCCAATCAAGGTATGCAACTTTCTTTTCGGGTTTTCATTATATGGTTGTGATTAATTCCCACCTTAACATTTTGGTTTTGTTCACGTCAAATCAAAAAATAATAATAATTGGTTTTGTTGCCTTAATTTATTCGCTTAGGTAGAATTTTATCTAGCTAGTAGTATTTCCCTAGGCTCAATATACAAAAACAACTAGTAGTTCCTACATTTTTATAAATATTTCTTTTTTATTTGGGTAAAGAAAAATTAAGGTCAGACGAGGATCTTCATTCAAGAATAGTGACAAATTAATTTATATTTGCCTCTCCCTCTAAGGGTCCGTTTGGTTCGAGAGTTTTGGAGGGGAGGGAAGGGGAGGGCTCACTTTAATTTTTTAAATTACGGATATTATAAAATAATTTTTAGAAAATTGAATTAACAACATGATAAATGATCATATAATACTTCAAAAACACTTAATTTATTTTAAAAAAACATTTTACATTGTTTGTAATTTAAAAAATAAAAGTGAGCCCTCCCCTCCCCTCCCCTCCAAAACTCTCGAACCAAACGGACCCTAAAGAGACTAACGGTACTAGAATTCTCAACAGACGAATTTAAGGTATGTCTGCTTGCGAATTACGACTACACTAATCTTTCATGATTTTTTTATAAATAGTTCTTAAATATTAAATATATTGTACACACAAAATGAAAAAGACGAATGTGATGCTTTTATATATATTTATATATATATTTTAAATATTAAATATGAAAGAGACTAATATTTTAGGCACTTGATTAATGGTTTACATTTTTTTCTTTGGTAAAACCAGGCCCGTTCTTTGGGGAGTGCAAACAGCTCAACTGAACTGGGCCTCCCAAAGTGATGGGCCTCAAGAAATTAAAAAGAGTACTGCCCAATAGCCACCTCCACTCAAAGAAAGAAAAAAAGTTTTTTCTAGATTACCTCCAACCAATGAAAATGAGCAATTTATTGGTGGGGTCAAGATAGTTCATTGATACCACTTAAAAATGTGTTGATGTTGCTAATGTTTATTGGTTGAGGTAAACTACCCACCATTCTTCCATGGGTACCCTAGTAGTCACCAAGAAAAAAACATGTTTCATGTTTCTATTTCTATGTAAAAAAACATGTTCCTCTATTTTTAAGTAAAAAAATGTGTTCCTTAGTAAAAAATAATTGTTAATTTTGATTTCGGTGGCTAATAATCATTATACGGATGTTATTTTCAATTTAAATAGAAGATTGTTCTTTTAAAAAAAATTGTGTTTTTTATTAGGGACCTATTTTTACTATGAGAGCCGAGCATCCAATTTCATAGGAACGACCCTGGGTAAAACACTTCATTTCCATAACCTTCACTTTATAAAATTAATTGCTTTGATTTTATAAATAAGTTTGTGGTAAAATTTATTATGAAAATTTCATTTTATATGAAAAAGTTATGCTTTCTCCTTGAAAGTACTTGAAAAATACCAATTTTATAACCAAATTCATATTTTTAAACTAAATTTGAGGTCTTTGATCGTCCAACCAATGGGTGTTTAATGAATTTTTTTCAATATGAGTGTTATTTAGTGAGTCTGATTGTCTGATGTCTACACTTGAGATAATAACGCATTCACCCAGTTATAAGATCTTAGTTGTCTCGTCATAATTGATCGACTCATATTATGATTTTTATAATTTAGGTCCAACAAACATGAAGTCATGCTTAGATAGTCCATGCTATAATTTCTTATGGTTATTCACAAAAAAGGACAGATGTGTGAAACAAGGAAGAAAGAGATATACATCATTTTCAATTCCAAATTTTTATGGACTTTTTGACACATATCGATGGATAGTAATTGTGAACAATAGAAGCACGATTTCTTAGATAATGAGACAATATGACAAATAAGTTTCTTTCAGGGCTATTTATAAAAAATTAAAAAGTTTCTTTCAAGGCTCGAGGCATGCAGCCCTCTTATATTATAAAATAGGATGGGATTAAATATAATTTTAGTTCCTAAAAATATCAATTTTTATTTTAATTCCAATAAATTTTCTAACTATCTATAGTCTCAATTTTAAGTAAAAAAACGGATGTTTTTAAAATTTATAAGGACTAAATTATTGAGACAAAACTTGAAAGTCTCTTAATAAATTAAGAACTAAAAATATATTCAACAATATAAAGTAGTAGTAAATTCTCAGGGATTTAACATGTTTTGCAAAGTAGGTTTAAGTTTGGATGCATATTTTTTTTTAGTCAATTTCTGTTGGCATAGATAATCATGTTTAAAAAAGGCTAAAGTTAAAACACTTTTTGGCTTAAACCCTTTTTGTCTTTTATCTTGCATTTGGGGTTTAATTGGTCCCCGAACAAAAAAAAGGTGTATATTAGTCCTTTAATTTGATTAAGTTATGTCAGGTTGGTTGTTTCCTTCCATTCTATCAGTCAAAGTCAAAATTATGTTAGTCAAAGTCAATATTAGCCAAACGGCCCAAACCTCAACAACATCATTATCATCCCAACACCATCTTCTTCAACATTTAACTTGATTAAGTTGTGTCAGATAAGGAATTATGGTTCATATTATTTTGTAGTTTAATCTCAGAATTTAATTTGATTTTTGTTTTAGTTTATTGGTTTATTTTGATTTGAAGATGAGAATTATGATGTTGTTGAGGTTTGAGGTTGATGATAGTGATGTTGAAGAAGATGGTGTTGGAGATAATGATGATGTTGAGGTTTGAGGTTGATGATATTGATGTTGAAGAAGATGAGGTTGGAGATAATGATGAGAAAGTAGATTTATTGAGGAAGAAGAAGACTTTGGTTAATATTGGCTTTGACTAACATAATATTTTTTTTTTTTGTTTTTTGAAAGTTTGATTAACATAATAGATGAATATGACTAATGGGACACAACTTGATCAAATTAAATTATCAATAGACACATTTTTTTTTTGTGTGTTAAGGGACCGGTATAAATTCTATAAAAATAATATTAATTCTATAAAGTTAAGTCGTTTATATCGTTGATTAGATGACAAATTTCATCGATAAAAAAAATGAGGATTGATAAAAAAAGATAACATATTTCATACAGGGCTCTCAAGAAGTGTGAAATACGGCATAGCAATGGGCGTGGGAATACCAGGACTTTTGTGTCTGATTGGCTTATTTTGCAGTATATGTGGTAAGATGAGGAGAACGATACCACTTCATGAACAAAGGAGCTCAAATCTTCCTACAATAACAATTTCGTTAGAACCACTCCCTTCTTTTGCAATGGGACTTGATGGTGCAACAATTGAAAAGTATCCCAAGACTCTTCTTGGGGAGAGTGGACGATTATTGAAGCCAAATGACAATACTTGCTCGATTTGCCTATCTGAATATCAACCTAAAGAGACGTTGAGAAGCATCCCTGAGTGCAATCATTATTTTCATGCTGCTTGTATTGATGAGTGGCTCAAAATGAATGGTACATGCCCCATATGTAGAAATTCACCGGAGACATATTCTTCAACGGGTCCTTCTTTTTCTTCATTATTGTTATCCCCAAATTCGTCACCATTGTTTTCTTCACGATAGATTGGTCACACTTCAAGCAATATATACTTGATGTAAATGTTATATACTGCTGAGAATAGAGTCACTATATGTTATACCATTTTCTTTAAAAGATAATAAATAAGGATGTTACTGTTTTGTTTGTCTTAACTCTTTGCTTGTTAGGGTGAATGATCCACAATAATAAGAAGTTTAATTGGGTAAGTAAAGGCTGAATAAATTGTTACGTCATGAGTTTTTTTGGTGTAATTGTTATGTCAGGAGTTGAACTCAAATATTCCCGATCGATTTATAATAAAATTGATTAACGAGACTTCCAAACCAAACCCTACACAATACCTTCCATTCATCAATAAGACAATATGCTAACATTCATTTGACTAATATGTTAGTATAATGATTTTCCTCTCAAAGGATGGGAAAACTCAAAATTGTTGTAAAAGTATCCATGAAATTAAAAGCTTCAAAAAAAAAAAGAATTATCTCAAAAACAACATTAAATTATAAACATCAAATAAATGTTAATGAGAATAAACAAAAGAGAAACTTATCGATTCTTATAATTGTTGTAAATATGACCATCGACACAAATCTATCACCATCTTTGACAATTCCAATCAAACATGCTACTGAATCGATTACAAAGACCTACAAAACAAAAACAGTGAGATGATGTGAGACGTGTTGATCGTATTGTGCTTGAGGATTTTCTACGTATAGATTTTATCTCCCAAGATTTAACAGTCCCTTTCCGACAAGCCGAGGATTTATAACTGGCAAGAATATTATGTAATAGGAAGTGTAATCCATAATATTTGGTGAGAACAAAGTATTTTGTTGTGTATGTTCTCTGTGTATTTTCAACTCTGATTGTGTTTTATTGAAGCAGTATATATAGGCACTCTCCAAAATATGACTTAAGACACAAAAATAGGCTTACACAACCAACATGTACGTCACTCGAGTGATGAGTATTAATAACTTTGACTAGGCCAAACGCAAACACTAAAATGTGGTCAAAATAGAAGTTAAATAAAAATCCTATGAGAATGATGAATGAATAAATTAAAGGGAAGTTTGTTTGCACACTATAATGCACGTATAATGATTTTCCTCTCAAAGGATAGGAAAACACAAAATTATGGTAAAGATAATCTTCAATTGCTTAAATTGAATTTAAACTATTGAAACATAATAACGTTTTAAAATCAATGATCTTCAGCATAAGTTAGTGAAACACGATAAAATCAGACAAAGAAACTATAATATAGTGATACTTTTTATGAGAAGTGTGTGCGGGATCATCAAACAAATATTTTAATTTGGGATCAGATATCAACTGGGGGTGTAGCTCATATGGTAGAGCGCTCGCTTCGCATGCGAGAGGCACGGGGTTCGATTCCCCGCACCTCCATTTTTCAAAAATCGAACACAATTTATTTATTTTGTTTATTACTGAAAAAATCATTTATTTACAAAATTAAAAAACTGTTCACTTTATCCATCTCGATTCTCTAACCACCACAAACACTCACTCACCTTCAAATTCTGCTTCATCCTTCTCCCTCACAAACAAACCATAATGCAATCTCATAATAATATCATCACAGTACTATAGAAAAAACGAGAATAATCAAACCAATTCAATTCAAAATATATATAGTTTTCTCACATTTAATTTCTGATATGATTCTAAATATATCAACACCTTCATTCTCTCGCATACTTCCTCACCCTTCTTATTTCAAACTCTCTGAAACTTATACCAACCGCAACAACGCTTTTTATCCTCTTTTCATTTTCACAAAACCATTGAAATTCATCAACCTCAAAGCTTCCATAAGCGAAAGCCAAAATGAAACATCCAACTCTAACAACTTATTGGATCAACAGCTTCTTCTCCGAGTTGCCGCCACCGCCAAAGACGCCGACGAAGCATTGCAGTTAATCGCTGACAACTCTTCCACTAACGGTGGTGGTGGTGTTGTTTCTACTTCTGATTGTTGCTCTATTATTTCTGCTGCGCTTGAAAGGAATAATTCTCAACTTGCTTTATCTGTTTTTTACTCCATGCGCTCCACTTTTCATCAAGGTTTTTTTCTTCTCATTATTTATTTATTCAGTCTTGTGCGTAACTGATAAGTTAGCTTACAACGGAAAAACTAACTCATTCAATTTGTAGTTTTCAATCAAATTGGTGCTTGGACTAACTTATAAACAATATAAGTTTAATTAATATTTGATTTTCTTTTTTTCATTAAGACAATAAAGCTAAAAATTATAATTTATAAGCTTTATCAAACTATAAACTACTTGAAGTAGCTTATCCAAAACCGTTATAAGCTAATAAAAATAAACTATTAGCTTGTGAGAAAATGACAGTCATCAAATGAGTCTTTTTTAGTCATATGAGTTTATAATCTACCTGGCTTATTGTGCTAGCCAAACAAAGTTAAGTAGTTGCAAGGCTTTTTCAAAGAGCTTATGAAAAAAAAAAACTATAGCATGTCCATAAGTTTTTGTTTTTATTTTTGATTTTTGAGGGGAAACATGTCCATAAGTTGTTTTCGGCTTATTTCTATTATTTTCCTGATGGTTTACGAAAACAACATATAGCTTATATGAAAATAATTTGGTTATATTTGTTTTGTTATAGAAATAGGTTATCTTATAGCACTTATATGATATGCATTTGTGCTTTTAGTG
Source organism: Medicago ruthenica (assembly GCA_018208015.1). Classification (NCBI taxonomy): domain Eukaryota; kingdom Viridiplantae; phylum Streptophyta; class Magnoliopsida; order Fabales; family Fabaceae; genus Medicago; species Medicago ruthenica. The sequence continues at coordinate 93,517,950 of CM031374.1, forward strand.
TTTAATTACTTTGTTTATCCAAACGGTTGTCTTAGCCATTACAATTTGATTTTGACGATGAAGCGCATGTTTGTGTACACTGTAACAGTTGGTGAGAGTGGTCCTTTAGTTGAGAGATGGAAGTGGTCGAGGCCAAATGCACGTGTTTATACATTGTTGATTCGGGGTTTGGCTGCATCTTTGAGGGTTTCGGATGCTCTTAGCGTGGTTAAATATATCTGTGAGGTGGGCGTGTCCCCTTCTGAGGAGGTAGGGTTAAATAGTTTTCATGGTTTCTTGTTTCTCTCGAGTTTTTCATTTCATGGCACTGATACTGCAAAAATTGGACTTGATTTGTAACCATTTTTTACTTATGGGAATTGTTGTAGGTTCCCTTTGGGAAGATAGTGAGGTGTCCTATTTGTCGGATAGCTGTTGCAGTTGCACAGCCACAGCAAGGTATTCAGGTATTTATTTGCCTATACCCAATGTTAATTCATTTTTAGTTTGCTTCTCCTATGCAATAATTCAATGAGTTCGATTTCGGATTAGATCTTTCAATTATGTAATTTATTACTATCTCTGAATCCTTGGTGAGCTCTTCCTTCAATTTCAATTTAGTACAAAAAGTAAATTGTTTCTCTCCCAATCCCGTTGTGCCTACATAAAAAGGATAATTCAACTACTATGATCTTGTCAATCTTCCATTCCGTTCCTGTATTGGTAGCATTTAGTCCAAACTTATGATAAGAGTGCCTTGTAAAGAAAGATAAGTTTAATGTTCTATTTTGTTGATCGGAGAGTGATTATGAAAAAATGAACTCAAGTTTCCCATAAGTAAACTCACAGGGCTTTATTCCACAACTTACTCTCTTTCACTTCTCTTCAATTTCCTGTGAAATTTTTTATATTATACTTTGACTTCTTGAGTTTTGTTGATAGTTCCTGTCTCACTAACATGATTCCTTGATGGGATTTTGTCAATGAAGATTAATAATCAGTTTGTACAGAACTAGGAATAAGTTGGTTTCATCAAGAGTGTAGTATCATATTCCTCTGTTGTGATAAATGAGGACAGAAGCATTGTTGTTGCAGATAGTATCTTGTGCAAAGTGCCGCTACCAATATGAACTTGTTTCAGGAAACATAGTCAATATTCAATCAGAAGAAATCAGGTTGGTTAGTCATATCATTTACTCTATGAGCAGTATGGTTTTCGATGATTTATTTCTTTTTAATCAACATGATATGTTAATTTTTAACTCACTTTTGAGTTTGCCATATCCTATGAATCCTGTGGTTGCCATGGAAAGCATCATACCTTTTTTTTCAAAGTATTTTCGCCCCCTTTTTTTAATTTTTTTCCTTGTGTTAATTTAACAATATGTATGTTTACGGTGTTGATCATGGAGTATTCACTTTTTCTAAGGATCTCCTCCTGCCGAACGCAGCATGGACATTACAGCATGGGAAAAGGGGTTAAGATTCCTGAAACTGATGAAGCAAAGCATTCCATCTGCTGTTCACTCTATTGTGGTATGTATCCGTTTTGTGAGGCGATTTTCTGATTATATAATCATACAGGAGTTTTAATTAAGGACCTATATATAAGTTGGGTTTAAGTTGGTTAGTTGTGAGAAGCCACTGTAGCAATTAATAATTAGCCTTTCCAGACCCTCTGCCTTTTGAGTTCATGCAAAAAAAAAAAAAAAAGTGACCTTTCAGAAGGTTTTTATATGCCTGTATTGAGTCCTCCTGCTCAATGTTAGAAATACTTCTGCTGTGATATCACCCCAATTAGGACCTCATTTGGAGGTACCTGCACTGGGTAAAGGTTTCATTCCCAGCTTTAAGTAATTTTACCATTACTTTTGTGTCGGTATGATGTCATTTTCTTGCTTCTGTATGATTCCCAGTTCCCTACCTTCATTTATCCTTTCAATCTGGTGTTTTTCTCATGTCCTCCTGCTTTTTTTCAGACTTTTTTCTGCATTTTATGGTTTTTTTTAGTTTTTTTTTTTCAAAAGTTATTCAAAATTATGTAATTAAAAAAATAAATAATAAAATAATATTTAATTTAAATAATTAATTAGGTGGATAATAAGAAAATATTTTAAAATCTACACCAACACTGCCACATCAGCATAAATGAGTTCAAATGTGATTAGGGGGGTAAAATCCTGGAAAATGTAAAATAGGGGGGGTAAAATCCAGTTTTAGTCAAAATAGGGGGGACAAAACTGCATTTAGGCCTATTTTTTTTATGAGCTCTGAGATATGAGAAACGAGTGCTTCGTTACTAGTTTTTATTATTTATATTAATTTGTTGCTGAAATAATCTCATGTCAATTGCTGATATGTTTATAACGTCTCACTTGTGTTACCTCTTTACATCCTTTTCTTTCTTCTCCTGGCATTTAGGTGCAGACGCCTTCTGGTATGGCTCGTACTCACAGATTTGCAACTGAGACAGTTGATCTGCCAGCACAAGAAGGCGAAAGGGTAACTGTTGCTGTGGCAGCTCCATCAAATGTATATAGAAAGCTGGGCCCCATTAAATTAAGTTCAAGAGCCCCGGATTTATATCCTGGTGAAGCTATGTGCATAACAAACCACAAAGATGGACGGGAATCACGTCTTGTAAGAGCCCCTACAAAAGATGGAAATTCATCATTACTTAAACCCTCCATCCTCTTTCCACTTCTTGCTTTGTTTGCCACCGGTGACGCTGCTTCTGGACTTATTGACCCCAGCCTACCTCAATTCCTATCAGTTGTTGCAGTTTCATCTCTTGCTATTGGCTCTGCATTGAACTCCTTTGTTTTTCCCCAGTTTAATCAGGTACTGTAGTTGATACATCAGTTCTTTTCCCATTGAGGGATGCTAATTTATCTTCTCTTCATCCAACTTGTTTTACTTCTCAAAAGAAGCAATCTTCTGCTGACGGTGGCTTATAATTTAATCTTCTATTATCGCCTTCAGTGATTAAAACTTGCTATTCACAACTGAAGGGTTTGTGCTTTGTTTCACCACTGCAAATCCTTGAATGCAGACATTTAAAAGAGAGTGATTCTTATAATTCCTCTCCAATTATGACTTGCTGGCCCCTTTATTCACTGTTCACAAAGGTAGCAATTGTGGATCTTCCCAAAAAAGACATACTAAGTCCGTATACATTTATATATGATTGCAGCTTCCGCAAAGATCGGTGGAAGTAACTGCTATCAAACAACGTCTTTTATCTCAATATGACATGCTTCAGTCTCGCATCAATGACTTAAAAGAAGCTTCTGAAAAAGAGGTGTGCATTTTGCATGAGTTGTAATTAGCATGGTGATATTGACCTTTATTTACTTAATTTTGGGGAAGGGAGCGGTTACATTTCCTGGGCGACATTTAACAGTTTATCTATCCTAATTTTCAACCTTTTATATATAAAAAACAATTTTTTTCGGAGAATTTCACAAAATCATTAAGGGAGAAGTGCTTCATCTCAGACGTGCATTCTTGCTAATATAGTCCCTCTGTGGTTGAGTTCCTTTTAACACGACAATGTTAGATTGTTGAAGAAAAAAATGGATTAATATAGCAATGCTCCATAATGAGAGAGTAAGATTGTATAAAAATAAATTTTGAGCATAATAGTTTCTTTCCTCGCCTTCTGTTGAAACATTTTACCTGTTGTTTGAGTTATATAATGCGATTGTTTTATTTTTTGAAGGTTTGGATGCTAGCCCGGATGTGCCAACTTGAGAATAAAATTTCAGCTGTTGGAGAACCTTCTTATCGGTGAATTGTTATAACATCATACATCTCTGTTTCTAGTATAACTGATAAAATAATATTTTTCTTCGACGATCTATGTCGATGTCCTCAATTTTCGTTAATTGTCTGGCTCCTCTTACTTTGGTCTTGTCTGAAGTTACCATTATCACTTATTTATCTCTAGGACTCGGATAAGTAAAGTCAAAAGGGTCCGAGAGAGCCTGCAAAATTCCCTCCAGGGACGAATTGAATTGATTGCTAGCTATGCTAGGGTATGTTTTTTCTTTAAAAGGGTGAATAGAAAACATTCTCTCCTCTAAAAAAAATAGTTCTCCTGGTTGCCTTTGTATATTAAAATCAATGAATGAGTGTTAATTTTGTTCTTTGGCCAGATTTCCTCTATGATTGAAATTGAAGTGGAGATGGAAACTGATGTTCTTGCTGCTGAAACTACTAGTGATGTGGTAAACCACTTGATCTATATTTCTTTTGTGTCATGAAATCTTGCTATAAAAGTTTAATTACTTAGTTGAGTGTCCTTATTTTACAGGATGGGTTCACAGAACAGATAGAGCAAATCATGGAGCTTGAAAATTTAGAGGAGGTATATTCTCTTAAAATTCAAGCCTATTATCTGGTGTTGTAGTTACGAACATGGCCAATTTCTTTCACCGAATCTTGCAAAATAATTCCTCCTAAAATTATAATAAATTTCTTAGACTACCAAGCTGAAGGCCAACATTGAAAGTTGAATTCATTTATACTCTTGATTTTTCTTTTGATGTGAGATTCTGAAGCTAAGAAATTAAGATATCCATCCTTAATGCCCTTGATTAAATAATTGCAGTTTCTCCTCAGACTTGTTCACTGTCTGTGATAGATGGATAATCTACCCCTTTAATGTGCTTTTAAATTCACAATCTAATCCAGCTTAACACTGGCATTGTCTTTACGGACATATATCCTCTCCATTATTAATATAAGAACTACGTTTATATTTCCAAAACTACAGAAATGGAGGCAATGGAGTGGATCCATAATACATTCCCTGTATTTAGTAGTACTTTAAATAACGCACGAGGCCTTTGCTTTGTGTTGCAATAGAAATTCATTATTTTACTTTGTTTTGCAGAGATGGAAAATGCAAGCAGAAGCAAATGATGAGGCCGAAAGACTTCTTGGCTCCCAGCCAGTGCCCTTGGACGAAGTTTAAAGATTTGCGGATGCATCTGGTTCGCACCACTACATCATTAGTTGAAGCCTCACTTCCCCGCTCAATGATCTGTTCTTGACTGGGCAAAAGAGCATCTTCCAGTCACCTGTCTTTTAGCAGACAAATTTTGAAATTCCAGTATCTTAGTGCAATCACCATCATCATATCTCAAGAAGGAATGCCTTGTATATGATATAAATATGAGAATGTGTCATGCGTGGCTTCTAATTGCAAATACTTGTTGCCACTGAAACCCAATCCTCTTGGCTTTTAAAGTCAGAGGTAAAAATACCAGCAAATCACGTTGTAAATCCGCTGTTAACCATCTTGGTATTGTTTTTGTTAAGGATCATATTGTCAATATATATTGTGCGAATTAACAATAATCAATTATTCAGAATGTATCCATTGAATTGTGGATATTATATATATAACACTTGACTAATTGATAAACTTAGGATTGGATTTTCTGTGTGAACAATCCCAGGAGAGGTCCATTCTCATCTAATAAGTAATAAGAGGAGTGCTAATAACAAGTGTGTTCCAAGCACTCCTCTAAGTAATAAATTTGCCTTCTCATTAGATAATTTGCACAAGGAAAGCATGCCTAGTAGCGTAGTTTTGTCTTAGATTCTCAGTGGTTAATATTTGTGATAAACAGAATCCAAGACTGTCTTCCTCTTGCATGCCGGTACGGACCAGGGGTAAATTGCCAAGCTGATTGTGATTTGTGTCAATTGTGATGTGATGCTGCATTGGAGAATAGATGGATTATGTTTATCACATGCCAATCGAGCTTAATTTGTTGGCATAGGCAAAGCTTTTGGAGCTTATTGAGGCGGCCTGTGTCAAGGTTGAGCTTCTTTTAATGGAGTGGTGTTTCTATCTTTGTGGGGAGCTGGATAGTTCATGCAGAGCTCTTTGTTTGGCATGATATTGTGGAGCTTGTAGAGAAAGAGGGGCAACAAATCATACCGGCATGCTGCATGGCAATTGATATGCCAGAAGAATGGCATCAAGCAAGGACTTGCATGTCATGCATCAGAATGCAGGTGCAATCTTTTGGTGTAAGCCAGTAAGCCTACCCAAGGTAGCTATAAATGCTGAGTAACAACTATTTTGGTCGTTGGATTTGTGTTATGTTGTTACTGTAGTTTGTGGATGCACCAACATTGCAAAAATATTTTGGAACATGTCTTTCATTAGTTAATATTTTTATGTCCCCTTTACTTTGTGCAAATATTTTCTAAAAGATGTGTTTATTTTAACCGGCTAATAAGAAGACGTGAGACTTTTAAGCCATTGTGATAGTGAAGATGAAATGTTGCTTGAAGATGAAATGTTGCTTGAAGATAATATACACCCACAATTGTACACTTCAAGAGTATAATATATCTTTGATATTAAGTAAAATCAACACAAATTTTAAAAAATAGAAAATGTTTCCGCAAAATGTGTCATTACAACCTTAGAAAACCATTCGCAAATCTAAATACCAAAATATTGTTTTCTTTTTAAATGCAAACTTAAACAAATTTTTTTTCTTGAGTTCAACACTACGAGTTTGAGGGAATGTCTAATGGATACCTAACAATCTACCTGAAAAACCGTTCTTTTTCCCGGTTTAGGAATTGCCACATGCTCTCATTTGACTTAAGCTATGGCGGATATCATCTCTCAAGGTACGTAGATCAATAACTTCTTTGTTATCAAACACTAGAGCTACTAATTTAACCTTTTTTTTAAAAAACTAGAGCTATTAATTATGGTCTATTATATAATAGGGTCATGTTAACCGGTGTCCCCGGGGCACACCAAAAAAAGAAAGTTTTAAATTAAAAGTAATCTTTTTTAAATTTTTAATAAGTTGACTGCAAAAATTTCAATGTGATATTACTATATTTGATTCCTTAACCAGTGTCTCAGGGGGACAGGTTAACATTTCCCTATATATTATTATGACATAAATTGACCATTTAACCGATCTTACTTAATGACATATGTCTTGATTATTATCATTGGCGGATTTAGGGGTGGACATAAACCCGGTACCCGAGATAACCCGCCCAAACCGACCCAAAAAAAGCTAAACGAGCGGTTTCAGTCGGGTCTACGGGTCTAACAAGAGAGACTTGCAGTTTAAATCGGGTATATATGGGCGGGTCTGGGTGGAGAAATTGGATCCTTCGGTGTCCAAGCCCGCCCGCTGATGCAACTAAAGTACCCCTGAGACAATTGAAGTAGTAGGCTGTATGCTATATGCTAGCCAGTCACAACTTTTGTTTTATTACAGCATGAAAGATTCTTTTTCAGCACTTTTTTAGTAGGATAAGGAGTAGATAAGATTAATATAATTTAATTAGTAGTTCATACATAGCAAATAGGATAGGTTAGGTAGCATGCTTTGGTTTTCGATGCAAACTTTTAATAAAATAATTAATTCTTAATAATAATAATAATAATAGTAGTAAAAACTTACAATAAAATAAGAAAAAAATATATCTATGAAACTCTCACCAGCAAACAATAATGATAAGAAAATACATCTCTATGAAATACCAGCAAAGCCTCACAACATATATCTCTTTGAGAAAATGAAAGAAAAAGAACATGATTTGGTCTTCATTCCATCTCTTTCTTCGTTTCCTCTGTGTGGAACAACCATGCAAGAACCGCCCCTTCTTCTTATTCTTCTTCTCAAAGCTCATCTTTTTTCTGTTTTTTTGTTGTTGGTTGAAGTTTGATGATATAGATCTATGTATGAGATGGTTGATTTTGGTTTTTTTCTGGACTTGAAAACAATTTTTGCTGGTGTATGAGTTCTTACCCGCAGTAACCGACCCGCGTGACCCGCAACCCGTGTAACCCGAACCCGTCCAATCCGAAGCTGTAAATGGACAAAGATGGGCCTATACATGAGAACCGCGGGTTGGATCGGAGTGGGGTTTTGGGCCCGAACCCGCCCAAACCCGCCCAATGTCCACCCCTGGATTTATCCGAATAAAATGCATTTGGTTTGTCTATAAATTTTATTTTATAATATAAAAATCAAATAAAATTATTCATGTGATTGAATAAATTACTCTAGATGTCACATCAATTATGGTATCTGGCTATCTGCATCACTTTGAGTTAGGTAGGATTCCCCAAATTGTTTATGTTTTTTTGGATTTACTACCGCGCCAGCACGTTGGTCGAATTTTCATGCAATGATTGTTAATTTGCTCATATGCTTCCACGTTTTATTAGTCCTCATTGACTTCATTTTTATTCCCTTCTTGGCTATCCTTGTTTGTAGTTTCATTTTATTCACAACAAGAAGGAGAGAAGATATTGAACAAAAATACAGCACTTTCATATTCATCCATGTTCTCTTGTGATTTGGAGGTACTGCTAAATAAAGGAATTATTATAGAGAAGGTCCTACAAAACCATAAAGTTAGAAGTTTCTATGTCTAATGTTGCGTTGCTATCTTGCTACTATAGGTTGGCTGAAAAGAAACAGATGGCTTGTGATGATGATTGTAAAGTGCAACTCCAACTCTCCAAGGAGATAAAGGCATGTCCTAGCCTATATGCCAAAATCAGAAAATGACAAGCCTAAGTGCTAGCTACATGGTACATACATACACATGATAATATTTAAATTTAAAGTTCAATTTAAATAAATGTGAAGTGGGTGCAAAGTCTTGCGATATTAAGTAAGAGATACATCAATTAAATTTAAAGTTCAATTGCTATGTTTTATTGAGTTGTTTAATATGAATCCGGTTCAACAATGAATCCTCATTTTTTAGTAAACTTTATTAAAATATTATTTTTATTCCTCAATTTTTATTATTGTAAAAATTATTTTTTATTAAAAATGGTAAAGGTCTACCTTTAGGACCATTTTTTGAGAAGTTCATATAAAACACATCCTATTTTACTATGACATCATATCATAAAATTACTTTTTAAAATATTTGCACAAATATCATTATGATAAAATATGTTTTTTTATCTATAATATATGATAAAAATATGAAAAATGTTCTTATAAAACTTTGTTACCCTGTTAGTATAAATTTAAGTTTTTTTACTAGGATTGAGTTTTTGAACGGCATATAAACTTTTCTTTATTATTAATTTATATATTTTTTTTTTGTAAAAGAAGTTAAGAGTTTCGAGTCTCGTCATAGAAAGCCTCAACACTCGGTGATGAAAGTACGTGCAGATTATCCACAGACTATCTATTTACATTGACATCTGAAGCTGAATCAACACCCTTATGAGACATAATTAGTCAGTCAACTCTTTACCAATTAGACCAATCTTTGTTGACAATTTTTATATAATTAAGAACACACTTGAAGATTATATGGAGGATGGAAATGAGAAAATAATTTTTTGGATATTCAATTCTAGAAACAATAGATATGAAGAATTCAAAGCGTTTGAGTGATGAAAGAGCGATTAAGGGTCTGTTTGGCAAAAATAGCGGATAGCTGATAAGCTAGCTGATAGCTTATAGCTTATGACTGATGACTGATGACTGATGGCTGATAGCTGATAGCTTATAGCTGATGACTGATGACTTATGACTGATAAGTTAATTGAAGTGTTTGATAAAATTAACGGTTCAACTAGCTGATAGATGTAAAACGACATAAAAGAACATTTTTATATCATTCAATTTTTTATGAAGACAAGAACAACATACATTAATTAATAATAATAATAATAATAATAATAATAATAATAACAACAATATCATTGTCATTTAAGTACGAATTAAGATAATCTTAACTACAATTATATTAATCCAAAATAATAAAAAAAATAAGTTTATCGCCTAATATTCTATAATAAAGGGATAAAACTGGTATTTAATAAAATAGTAATATTTCATAATAAGGAGAATGACGATACAGAGAGAATGAAGAAGCACTAGAACCCGTTTTTATCTCTCTTTGCATGATCGTTGGTATTCTCTGTATTTAATACATTTATTTTTTATTTTAAATTATAATAAAACCATAAGGGGTAAAACTTGTATTTAAATAAAATAGTAAAGGAAAAAGAGGAATAAAAAACAATAAGCTATAAGATATAAGTTCAAACGCTACTTGAAATAGCGTCTGAAAAATAAGCTATAAGCTCCTGAAATAAGCTATAAGCTCCTGACGAAAAGACTGTTATCAAACAAGTCTTTTTTTGTCAGACAAATTTATAAGCTATAAGACATAAACTTGTTTTTATGTCTTGCCAAACAGACTCTAAGGATGTCAATTTATCATGTAAGTGAAAATTTCTTTGAAAACTATTCCATTGTGGGGGGCCTATATAGGCATGAAGTGTTTCCCCCACAGGGACAAGGGATGAGGGAGAAAGCGTCGTAAACCGAAGGTATACCTGCATCCTGTGAGGACCACACCGGATGTTTCATATGTTATAATTATTATTTTTTGCACATAGTATGTGCACAAATTTCTTTTATATACGATGTTTATTGTTGTCACTAGATTCATAATGTCGTACATTTTTATTTGGTTTATGGTTAAATAATTTACTGCCAATTTTTGTTGAAATTAATAAATATTTGATTTTCTCTTTATGTTGTTGGTGACGCCAAAGATGGGAAGTGAGACAGTACCCCCCGACTATAGTTCACCCTCTGTTGACATCCTTAGGAGCGATATTCCAATTTTATTTGAACATAATAAAGTGAGGACAAAGCTTGAGAGGTAAACATCTGGATCAAAGTTAGACTTTGATTAAAAGTTAATTGAAGAGCAAATAATTTTTTTAGCAAAAAAGAGCAATTAAATCTTACTATATACAATTAATCAAAGATAATTTTTTTTTTATAATATAAATTTATGGTGAGAGGATGATGTCACAATCCAAAGTAAAAAATATCTTGGAATTTAGAAAATACCAACAAAGAACTAACATTTATCTTCTTTTCAAGAGAACCAGCATGTAGGGTTTGGAGGCGCAACATGCATATCTAAGATTTATCTTTTATCACTTAAGCAAATCTTTGGAGTTAATCAAAGAGAAATTAGTGCTAAGCACAAAAGAAAAATTATCAATAAGGCAGTTTCTTAAAAAGTGTTCATTAGCCAATTAAATAGCTTAAGAACTATTTATCATAATAGCAGCCGTGATAATTTGACTTAGTGATTTTGGAGGATGAACATAGAGGTTTCAGCAATAAGGAGGCCATGAAATTATTTTTTTTTAGGAAACTAGCAATTAATATTTGTTATTTGAAAAAAAAAACTAGTTATTGTATTTTGCTATTAATTTCTATTTACACATGAATTCAATCAAATTACAACATAATATTATTTTTTAGGCTAGTTTCCAAAATATCTCTACAAATATCGACATAGTGTCATTTGATTGGATGCATGATATTTTTCTTGAAGAAGTCAAACTAGCGTATCAAAATTGACACGGAAGAGAATCGAACATGAGACAAGAACACACTTTAAGGTCTCAAGTTAACACACAAGGTCAATCCAAATATGATATAAAAATTACTTACACCGTCTATGTCTTCAAATAAAATCCTTACAATTTTTTTTATAGTTTAAGAAGTAAATTCAATGTGTACTCTAACAAAAAAAGAGAAACACGTCGATTACAATTGAACATAAGTATTTATTAATTTTGTTTTTTTATAAAACTAAAAATAATTTAAAACTAGAAAAATTTGTATGGAGTAATTAACTTTATCACACTTATGCTTTCATTTCTTTGACATGTTATCGGTCCAACAACAATCAATGACTTCCATGATTCTTTGGAACATGTGGAAGAGTCGTAACTTAAAATCATGGGAAGATTATGATACACATTCTTCAATATATCATTGTTCAACGAGCAAAAATTTCACTCAATAAACCGTGTTGTATGTAAAGAGCAAGGCATTCGAGTCAGGGTACACAACAAGAAGTTTCGTGGTCAAAACCGTCAACTACAACTTGGAAGTTTAACGTGGATTGCGCACTCTTTAATAATAACACCATTATTGAGTATGGCTTCTGCTACCGTGATTCCACATAGCTATTTGTGTTAGGCATGTCCAATTATGCATTTTGCTCCTCCTCACCTTCTGAAGCCGAGGCATTGAGGTTATTGGAAGCTATAAAACTTGCTATTGCTCTTGGCATGTCATCTACTATATGAGTCAAACTGCAAGTTTGTTGTAGATGCCGTTGATTCTACTTCAGGTGCCCTATAATGAGACGGGAGATATCATTATTAGATGCAAAAATCTTTGTTAGCTCGCAATAATTTTAGTGAGTTATGTCGGAAGACAAGCAAATAAAGTTGTTCATTCTAAATTATCCTTATCAAATCATAGTCTTCATATCTTTTATGATGTACCCTTATTTGTACCTTTTAATTAATAATGAAATGAGCTAGTTTTATCTTTGCTAAAAAAAAGTTATATGTCATTTTAATGTCATATTAAAAATGATTTAATTTGTATCATGATGCCACCTTTTAAGGTTGATTCTTAAAAGAGTCTGATTTATATACATTGACGAATCACACGAAAAAAAGTGTCATTTTGATAAGTTAATTCCTAAAATATATTCATAAATATCTACATTACGTGATTTGATGCATTTGTATAAAAATATTTTTTACACCTACCGATGTATAGAAATTAAATTTTTCATAAAATATTTGTAAAAACATACTCCCACCATAATGAAATATAAACAAATAGGGTGGTTGAAAAGTTGATGTATGTAGACTGAATTTTTAACCATATTATTGAATTTTGTTTATATTTTATTCCGGAGGAATATATGTATTTATCATGATTTGTTGGAATTCACATATAAAAAATATAGCAATTAATCTTTATTAAAAATGTGATATTATGTTCCGGAAAAAAGATTTGATATTTGAGGTAAGAAAAATGCTAAAAACATTATCATTTCAACGATTTCTCCGACATTCATATTCTTATTTCTCAAAAAATTTATTTTCTTATTGGGCAGAATATATGCGAATTTCACAACCAAACCGAGGATGCGAAATTGGGGTTCGAATCAATCAATCCAACCTAAAAACGGCATCTATAAAATAAAATCTTGTTTTATTAGCAATTTCTGGAGATCCGCGAAGGAATCCGTGTAGGCAACTTCAACACACAAAGCACAATTAAATCTTAACAAGTGATCGTCAATTTTGGTTGCACTTGCATTGCGTAAGCGCCTGTCTAGGCTTTTTTCCATTTTTTGGGCAGCAATTCAATTCATTCAACTTTTTCTTAATTAGAGATTATTATACATAGGGGAGCAGTGCATATTAAAATACTCATCATCATCATCATGAGACTATATACAGGAATCGGGATAATTTATTTATTTTAAATAAATAAAATCATTAATAGAATAACTAAACTTTCCCTTAAAAAAAAAAGAATAACTAAACTTTACGAGTATATATTTAGAAATTAAAAATTTGTTGCTGATGAGCTTCAACCTTTAATGATAGAATAATTAAATCAATTGCGTTTCTCACTGATCGTTCGACCTTATACACAAAATCTTATTAAAAATAAATAATGTTTTATACCAAACAAATAATAATGTTCGCACATAGTAACCACAAAAATTTAGTAATATATAAGACAATTAATTAATGAAAAATGTGACAACTTATATCTTTTTTTTTATACAAAAGTAATAGCTTACATGCTTTCTTGAAGTTCATTACAACTATTATTTTATGAGAAATGTTAAAGAATGTCTTCCGAGCAGTGGCAGGAGCTTTGTATGGGCTAAGGTGGGCCACGGCCCACCCACCCAATAACAAAACAATTTTTGTCTATAAGGAAATTACTAAAACACCCCTTGTTATTAAAGAAAAATACAAATGGCCCACCCTCTCCACTACTCAAGCACGACCCTTCCTTCCATCAGGTTCTTCTAACGCACACAATTTTCAACTTCAACTTCCCTCTTCAGCTCTTTTACCATCGCTTCCCGTTCCGCTTTCAATCTACCCAATCGGTGTTGCCATAGCCAAGGTGAAAGCCCTCTTCGCAGTCTCTCTCATTCCCTGTCACAGTTTTTTACTTCGAATTTGAAAGTTAATTTCTTGTCTCTTGTTGATTTTTGAATTGATAGGTGTTTTGTTGTTGTATGTCTATGTCTTTGTTGATTTACTTTTTCGCCGTCGTCACTGTTGCTTCGAACATCCTTCATTAGCATTTTCTAATTTGATTAATCTATTCCCGCTTGCCTTAATTGCAAAGTGCAAACTAATTTCTTAACCTTTGGTAACGAAACAAAATGAGAATATAATTAAGGATACAACTGGAGATAAATGTTTCAGGTAGCTCTTGATGTTTTCCCCTTTATTTTTTGTTTTGCACTTATTTAAACAGGATTAAGTGTTATAAGAAAGCAAAAGCAAAGTGGCCAAATAATTTGGTATTTATAACGTTTAAAAAATCACCTTTCACACATATATGTCAATTACTTATATTAAGGATAACATATGTTTTCGAATTGTTAGGACCATATGAGTTAACTATATTACATTTCTTGTTAAATACAACTAAAATAAAACTATAAAAGATTCACACAAAAAAAATTATATTGTACTTTATTGTTTATATTAGCGGCCCACCCGAGAAATTTTTTCTGGCTCTGCCACTGCTTCCGAGCAATCTTTAAGCCATTTAAATAATAATTTTTTATGAAAATTTATGCAATAAATACATTGAGAATTGAAATATTTAATTTTTGAATTATTAAATAGTGTATCGGGGACACTCGTTAACAAAACATTTATTTTTTTTATCATAGCAACCACTCTAAACTAAAAAACAAAAAATCCACCTAGAGAGTGTAACTGTCATTAGCATGTTTATTGATTAACCAATCATTGATCCCAAACATTTGGCCCAAAAAATATAGTACTTATATAACCAATAAATGATGCACACTGCCTCAAAAAACAAATAAATCAATAAATCATGAACAAAAAAGAGAAAGAATCAGGATTAGAAAATAGAAACCCCAATGACTGCGGTGGAAAGAATAAGAAAATTCAAAGACAAATCAGGAACAGACACACTGTAAATTCACCCAAAAAAACAGACACACTGTAAACCCACGTGGATGACCTGTAGCATTCAACCATAAATATTAATAATTACTATTAATAAATAAAAAATTCAAAAAGAAGAAAGAAAATACTATAACATGAAAAAATTCGGCAATCAAAATTAACAACGCAAAGTGTCCTAAAATAAATAAAACGTCGTGGCGCGTAACAAACTCTCTTTTCCTATAAAACACGCAGTCTCTACCTTTTCATTCCAATTTCAAAGTTATCAAAAAATATTCTTCAGTTTTTCTCTCTCACTTTCGCGAAAGCGTTTCAAATATGTCAAACAAAACCATTCTGGTTACCGGCGGAGCCGGTTACATCGGCAGCCACACAGTCCTCCAGCTTCTTCTCGGCTGGTTACAACGCCGTCGTGGTGGATAACCTTGATAATTCTTCTCAAAAATCCATCGACAGAGTCAAGAAACTGGCCGGTGATTTCGCCGGTAACCTTTCCTTTCATAAGGTGCGAAGCACATTCTCTCGTTGCTATACCATTTTCAATTCTTTATTTCTCTCTGTTTTTAATTAATTAGTAAATAATTATTTGGTTGTCCTGTCCTTTACGATTTGATAATTATTTTAGGCTTAATTGCATTTTTCCCCCCTATATTTTGCCAATTGTGCGATTTTGCACTCATCCTTTTTTTTGAGCGATTTTGCACCCTATCATTTACCACATTTCTGATTTTGTAGCCCCCTTGTGTGTTTTTTTGCCTTCGCCTTGACTTCGCTCTGCGATACGGTGCAAAAAAACACATGAGGAGCTACAAAATCAGAAAGGAGGTAAATGATAGGGTGCAAAATCGCTCAAAAAAAAGATGGGATGCAAAATCGCACAATTGGCAAAATATAGGGGGAAAAGTGCAATTAAGTCATTATTTTATTTTGCCGAACATGGGGGTTTTCTATTTAAAAATTTAGTAAATTTTATTTTCCGGTGGACCCAACCAAAAGGGTAAAACTGAAAGCAAAAGTTTATTGCTTGTTTGTATTATTCCTCGGCGTTGTAAATAAAGAGACGGTGGCAGATTCGAATAATATGCGTTGTGTTGTGTTGTGTTGTGTGTGAATAATAATTGGGAGCTGAGTCTGTTTCACAATTGGCCCGACAAGTACATAACATACTTTCTGATGTGATGTTTGTTTTGTTTATTTCGTTCGTTACTAGATCCAATCTGGCTTCTTTATTTTGGTGATATTGCAATTTTCTTGAAACTCTAAACTGTACTGTATTTTTTAAAGTGAATTTAAAAGAAAATAACTTAAATAAGTGTTTTTGGAATAAATAAATAATTATTATATTATTCAAAATGTATTTGAATTTTTTTGATATAAGTTGTAACCTATTTTTGTAAATTTTTGTTAGGAGTTTATAAAAATAGCTTCTTTTTTGACGTTTTATAAAAATATCTGAAAACAACATAAGTTGCAATTTTAGCTGCAATAGACATTGATAAAGTATTTCACCTTGAATAGAATAAATATTTCATAGTTTTTCTCCCTTGTGGGTTTGGGGATCGGGACTTTTACAAATTCATTTTTGCATTCGACACTTTTGGCTTCCAAGCACTAAAGATCGTTGACCTTTTAAAAAGATTTCAAAGAGTCATGCATAATAATATTATATCTCCTAGGTCCATGGATGTTGTATTTAAGAATTGATTTTGTTATCTGAAAAGGATTAGCGGCGTAGTTTGTTGTCTGGTTGCCTTTCATACCTCTACCTATATAATTCATACCTCTATATTTACCTATGTGAAATTGATAGTATATACCGTTATTTTATTGTGATGATGACCGACATATTTTATTTTACTTCTTCACATTGCAGTTAGACCTGCGGGACAGAGATGGACTTGAGAAAATATTTTCTTCCACAAAGTAAGGATTGTGCATAAGCTTTTGGGATTTTTCATTTATACAAAAGATTGCACACATTTCAATGTTTCGAGTTCTCTTGCAATTTCATTTGATCACTGATTTATAAATTTTTGATATATATGTATATTTCCTTTCAGATTTGATGCTGTCATACATTTTGCTGGACTGAAAGCAGTAGGTGAAAGTGTGCAGAAACCACTGCTCTACTATGACAACAACTTGATTGGGACAATTGTTCTATTTGAAGTCATGGCTGCCCATGGATGCAAGAAGGTAACTTCATTTTAGTTTTAAGTCCTGAATCTTGCGTGGAAGGATGTCAGGTCGGGTCATATAGATTGAGTACTTGTAGTAAGAAATTATTCAAAAGATTCAAAAGTTTTATCATAAGATATAAGATATAGTCTAGATATTTTCTTCTTCTAGTGCCCTGATAATACTGCTACCTTAAAAAGTGTCTTGTGAGATTGGTTGTTGCAATTTTGTTTCTTAACATGATTCTGTATTTCTTGATTGATTTCAGCTTGTGTTCTCCTCTTCAGCCACTGTATACGGTTGGCCAAAGGAGGTCCCCTGCACTGAAGAGTTTCCTTTATCAGCTGCAAGTCCATATGGACGAACCAAGGTATGACTAGAGAACTATTTAGGGTACTTATCGGATACTTGGGTCGGGATAGTGAAAAAAGAGTTCCCTTTGCAACCTTGTTTATATTTTTGTTGTATATTACAGATTACACTTGTATCCTATCAGAATCTAACGAGAGTTTTTTTTCTTCTTTCTTTCAGCTATACATTGAAGAAATTTGTCGTGATATCTACCGTTCTGATCCAGGATGGAAAATAACACTGTTGAGATACTTCAACCCCGTTGGTGCACATCCTAGTGGTCATATCGGTGAGGATCCTCGCGGAATTCCCAACAACCTCATGCCTTTTGTTCAGCAAGTTGCAGTTGGCAGACGCTCTGCAGTTGACAGTTTTTGGAACAGATTATAGTACAAGTGATGGAACTGGAGTATGTTTTCTTTGTTCTTGACTTGTTTTACTGAAATTTTGACTTGGAAAGTTGCATGCTAAGCTCACACACTATCCACTATTTCCCTTCGATTTGGATTATTTTGATAATAATGATGTCACAGTTGGTCCATTCTTACATGCGTAATTCCCATTTGTTAAGATCTACCTTTGATTTCTTTTGAGGATCTTACATTTTTTTTTCCGTTAAGCTTTTGAGGATCTTACATGATAAATCTTGTCTTTTTCTCAGGTCCGTGATTACATTCATGTTGTTGATTTAGCTGATGGGCACATTGCTGCATTGTGTAAGCTAGATGATCCTAAGACAGGTACTATTCAAAATTTGATCAAATTCTTCTAATAATTTATTCAGCCCATTCATTTTGGTAGACTCCTTGACAAAAGCAATGGTTGTGAACTGATGTTGGATTCTCATAATCAATGATAGTTGTTTTTTCTTTGGCGCGTTTTTGGATTTTCACTTTTATGTGATGTTGTTTTGGTAAAATTTCATGTCTGCACATACAGGTTGTGAGGTTTATAACTTGGGAACAGGAAAGGGAACATCAGTTTTGGAGATGGTTACAGCTTTTGAACAGGCCTCTGGAAAGGTAACTTACTGATGATTCTATTTAAGATCCTTTGTCTTTTGCTATCCCTTATTCTCATTTTTTTGGTCATTTTATAAATGTCATTGATGCTCTCTTTCATTCTGTATCTTCTTTTCCTTGGATTTTGAATTCAACATGCTAATATAGCCTAAGCACTTGCACTAGTGTTAAGATAATCATTTATGATATCTCTTTAAGTTGTGTTCAACTTATTTTCATTATGTCAGTTGTAATTAAACTATAAAAATCTTTCACTTTGGGCCCTAAGATAGATTTTTTTAATATTATGGGATATCTAACAAGGTCAGTTGTATTTTTATAAGATATACAAGGAAATGAAAAAAATTAATGTGAAACAAGTTCATTGACACAACATGTGCAAAATGCGTCGGCAAAGATACATCTGATCTTTCTATTCAACTGTTATTCAGTTTCATAGCTGAACATATTGAACAAACTCATTTATTTATATTCAGATTAAGCTATTGTTAGTACAGGACTAATTAATTTATACATTTTTTTTACTATTTAGAAAATTCCAATTGTAAAGGCTGATCGGAGACCTGGAGATGCTGAAGTTGTTTATGCATCAACAGAAAAAGCAGCAAAAGAACTTAGCTGGAAGTAAGTGTTGATTTGCTCAAGCAAATCCTTTCGTGATATTTAGTTGCTCTTAAAGCTCTCCTCTCTGTTTATTCAATTCTTTTTACGGAAATTCAATGTTTTTGGTGTCTCCAAATTTTGCAATATTATATTAAGACTATTTTCTTCATCTGATCAGAAATGTGGGAAGTTTTCTCGTGTTAATTGTTTTCCCCTTTTCCTCACAAATTTATGTTCCTTGTGCAGGGCTAAATATGGCATTGATGATATGTGCCGTGATCAATGGAATTGGGCTAGCAAAAATCCTTATGGCTATGGTGAATCTGAAGAGTGAATATTCTTTCAAATCCATTTGACATTGATCATTTATTTATATTTATACAAAATAAGTTATCTTTTGGGGTCTTTTAAATCCTATACGCCACTACAAATTCAGTTTTATTTAGAGTTTTTCACTTTTTCTTTAGCGATTCTAAGATGGAAATAACTTTTGTAATTATGAACTTTAATTATGAGGCAAATAAGTGGTGGTTTTTTTTTTAAAGTAGTGGTTTAAGTTGATGGTTCTCTTACAGGTTATTAAATGGATCCTCTCATGTTCTTCAACATGATTGCATGCTGATTTGTAAATCTCAATCACATTTTTGAGCTAGATGACTTAAATATATAATTTTACCGAGAAGTCGTATATATACGACTATTTAAAGAATACATTTTTTAGTTGTTCTAAAAAAATTGTACAAATAAGTAATAACATAGCTCAATTTTACCTTACCTCATTCTATGTTTTGTTTTTCCTTTGATTTCCGTGTTGAGTTGGACGTTTATAATTTAACAAAAACTAGTTTGAACTGCAGTTAATTTGAATCCCAACTAGACCATGTAATTCATCCAAAAACTCGAACAAGGGAAAAAAGTACGGACAATAGTATATTACTCAAAAATAGGCTAGTCATTCTTTGTGATTTATAGTTTTTGGTTTTATATTTGTTTCCTATCATCTCATCTCTTTCACCTTATTGAGTGAATTGTTGTAGAGTTGTATCTATCTATATTTCCAATTTCCAATTTGAGCCAGACACATGTAGAATAATTTTATGTAACTGTATTGAATATAAAGAGGATTATATTCATATGAAGGATACTGGTATGTCTGTATCAGTATTCACTAGGTTGTTTGGGATCAGAAATTATTATAGACTACATCTAGTACTTTTATTTCATGCTCAAAGATGGGAGTTAGATCCTAAATTCCAAGAATCACAGGCCACATACGATGGGAATTGCTTTGAATACCATGCAAGTTCACTTGATCATTAGACAAACACAAGATGTAAGTTTCTCTCTTCTGGCCCAAAGTTGAGGTTATCATGATGAATCTTAATCCGCTGAGGAGAAGGTGTCCAATCTTTCCAGCTACAATACTTTCATCTTCATGCAACTCTAATTGCATCGAATCTACAACACTGCTTTGACCCAAGTCTGAGACATACTGATGGAATATCTTAATTCTTAACACCATCCGGAAGAAGTCTCTTTCTTCTTGTATTATGATAAATTGCATTTAGGAAACTTAGTTAACGATGCATGTAAAACTAGATTCCATTGTTAAGTACAAACATGTATCTTCTCATTCCATCGTTAAGACAAACGTATCTTCTCATATTTCATATCAATGGAGTATTAACCTTCTTTTAGCGGGATTTGTATTGTATGGACACCAAGCAATGCTTTGGCTCTATTCAATTATGTGAATTTGGCACACCCATCATATTTGCTGAGCAATTCACCTAAGTTTTTCATACAAATTAAAATTAAAATATGAAAATAGGGGAAAAAAACATTTTTAAAAATTCTTAGTTTTTTCAACACATAAATATGGGTTAAATGGAACTCCTCCAATCGAACATGCACCATTTTTAATGTTTATGGCAGCTGAATTGGCAACCCTTGGGCTTGGTTTGGCGGGTTGATTTGTCACCCTGTTCTAGAATTGGATCGGCTTCTCAGAGCTCCTCTCAGGATCCTACAAAATTCTTCATGCCGAGCTTCATGACATTTATCAGGGTACTTTATTGGCTAAGTTACTGAATTACATGATGTGATTTGTTTCACATACTCACCTCACTGTGTTGTTATTCTCCATAATCAAACTCCAAGATTTCACAAATTTTCTACCTTGATTCAAGACATCAAGATTGACATATTCGTATCGTCCGCACTATCATAGAAGGAAATAACTGTGTTGATTTTCTAGCTAAGGTAAGCGCTTCCTTTAGCATAGAACACATGATTCATCATTCCCCTCCTTATGGATCTCCTCAACGCGAACTCTTGTGAACTTAGTTCGAGAGAGTTTAGTTTTTTTCTTATTTTTCTTTTGTCGATTTATCCCTTTTTATTTAGCTCTATAACTAAAATCAACAATATATGAAAAAAAAACTGCATTTTGAATTTAGTTAATTTTTTTCAAGACACCAAAAAAGATTTTAAACTAATTTTCAACATATCTTTTATTAAATAGTATATTTTATGAACTTAGTTAATTTCTGGAATTTTTTTTATTAATTTAAAAAATTAAATAAACAATTTTCATATTTATCAAAAATAATTAAAAATGAAATCATCTTTTTGTTTTTTGTAGGGAAAGAGGGCTAACGCTCAATAACGAAAAAAACTACATAATTACATGAATATTTCTAAGAATGTTGGCGACAAGAGATATCATCAAAAAGAAAACTCGATGCTTTACTATGAGGAGAAGTCATCAAAATAAAATCATTTTTAAACATTTTGATTATAGTTATTAATATTAGCAAAATTTAATTAAAACTGGTTAACGGGCAGTGATTTATTATCACAAAAATGTTAGTTTAATTATAATTTATAACTCCTTCAAAAAAAATCATAATTTATAATTACTAAAAAAAAGCTTTATTCTACCAAAGAAAAAACTAAAAAAAATATATTTGTATAACCACTTTTGTAACAACTCTCTCTTTTATACTTACATTATATTCTTATTTTCTCTTCTTTTTTTCTCTCTATTATTTTTATCAATAAAAAGATAAAAAAATGGAAGTTGTAACAGAAGTTGTTTTAGATAGTTGTTAAAAAAAAAAAGAGTTACATGGAAGAAATGGCACGGAAACGAAAATCTAGCTGTGGGAAATCACATATAGGTGCTATGACTGCTATCCCGTTGGTTTAACCTTTATTTCAAAACTAAGTCTTCACATTCCTCCATAACAAACAAACGCGTTTTCACCTTCAACAGCTTCCTCTTTCTCTTCCTCGCCGTAACCGTCACCGGCGATCTGGTCCACCAGATCGCGCCGATAACTCTTACGGGAACCGTTTCATCTATTAGATCCGATCTAATATGGATAACCTAATCTCATTAGTCAACAAAATCCAAAGAGCTTGCACCGCCTTAGGTGACCACGGTGAAGCTAGTGCACTTCCTACTCTTTGGGATTCTCTTCCTGCTATCGCCGTCGTTGGTGGCCAGAGTTCTGGAAAATCTTCTGTATTGGAGAGCGTTGTCGGCAAAGATTTCTTACCTCGTGGATCAGGTATTTTTTATACAATCGGTGATTGTGAATTGTGATTTGAAATTTGTTCATAATTGATGCGTTTTTGCAGGGATCGTTACTCGGAGACCACTGGTTTTGCAGCTTCACAAGAGTGACGAGGGAACTAGAGAATATGCAGAATTTCTTCATCTTCCGAGGAAAAGATTCACCGATTTTGGTAACTTTTCTTTTGTCCCTCTAATTTTCGCGTTTTTTTTTCTAATTCTTGTTAAAATCATTATGTTGTATGCGTCTCTTGTTAAGATTTTACTGATTTGATTTTTTTTTTTTAGGGATACTGATTTGAATGTTATTGACTCTATTTGACCATTTTCAAAATGTTTATATATATGTATGAATTTTTGTGTTTTTATTTTCTTTTTCTCATTGCTATTTAGTAAATGATAGTGTTGTGTGCACCTCCCGTTTAGATTTTACTGATTCAAATGTTTTTGACTCTATTTGACCGATTTTGAAATGTTTCCATGTATGTATGGATGGTAATGATGATGGTTTAATTTGTGTAGCTGCGGTGAGGAAGGAAATTCAAGATGAAACGGATAGAGAAACCGGTCGATCCAAACAAATTTCAACTGTCCCTATTCATCTTAGCATATATTCTCCTAATGGTTCGTTTGAATATTTTATTTTTTTATTATCTATTGTTGTATTGCATCCCTTATTTCTATATGTAATATGTAGATCTGTCGGTAATAATGCTTAAGTATAGAAGCATCATCTTGTGGTCTATTTGTTTGCTCATTTTATTCAAGTGTTGAATTACGGGTGACCTCTTGTGACTCTTGCAGTTGTTAACTTGACACTCATCGATCTTCCTGGGCTTACGAAGGTCGCTGTAGGTATGCAATCAATTGACATGTCTTTCTTGTACACTGATTTAAGGCTATTTAGTGGGAATTTTATTTTCGTAATGATGTACGAGATGCTCATAGATATTTTTTGCATAACTGCAGAGGGGCAACCTGACAGTATTGTGCATGACATTGAGAATATGGTTCGCTCCTACATTGAGAAGGTAATATTCATTTAAGTACGAAAGCTTTTAATAGGAAATAAAATATTTTAAGGATCAAATTGTATGGTTTAATTTTTAAAAATAAATAAGAAAAATACGAAGTGTAAGATCGTTTGAATTGTAGGATTGTAACACGGAGTGTAAGGTCCCACAAATAGACAAAATTGTAGAAATAGACTAAGAAAAATAAACTTGACATAATCATCCTGGAAAAACATAACTTTTATTATTGATTTAATCATAAAGATGAGAGTTTGACCCAAAGAAATATAGAATTTTTTTATTAATTCCTACCACCGAATGATAATTGCATAGATTAAGAAGTTCCCAAGTTTGGAAGTAATTTCTCAACTAAAACCCACCGAGTCCCTATATTTAAATAGAAACCCCACTGAGTCCCATAAAAAAGTCCAAGTTCAGTATATCCCTTTATGCAATGAAAAAACGGATCAACTTTCCGAGTCAAAAAACATGCGAAACCGGGTTGTAAAGGTGTGAGTTGTTTGGGTCAAAAACGGTTCAACGTGTGAAACCAACATGAGAGAAAATGCTGCCCCACGATTCAATGATCTTCCTCTGCGCGCTTACCGCTCCGGTCTCTTCAACGATTTTCATAGGTGGTGGGAGAAAAACATGTGAGATCTTATGATATCACAATCTTGATCGCGCTCTTAACAACCATTCTAGAAAGTTTATCTTGCAAAGTTCTCTGATGTGCAAAAACCTTGACGTGCTTACCTTGTATGATGCATGAACATCATTAATTTCAAAAACTGTGGCAAGTTCTTGGTATAACATTTGTGTAAAAATTAGGCCCATGTACGAAAATGCAGTATGCTGAATTTGATGTTATTTTGCAGCCGAACTGTATAATTTTGGCTATTTCACCGGCTAATCAAGATATTGCAACATCTGACGCAATTAAAATTTCCCGCGAAGTGGATCCTACCGGTACTTTCAATATTTCCTTTTCTATTGGCTTTTAGTGTTCCCCATTTTGAATGCATTTAATGAATCTTTTTATGGTGGGTTTGTTGAGAATCAACAATCCAATATTTCAATATGTTGTATATTTACACTGCAGATTTAACCATGATTCTAACTTTTTGCACTGTTTATTTTTGGAGAACAAGCTGACTGAATTGGGCAACATAACGTAAATAGTCCGTTGGTTTTCTAATCATTGGTTTATTTGTTTCAACTTTTAGGCGAAAGAACCATTGGAGTTTTGACAAAGATTGATCTAATGGACAAGGGTACCGATGCTGTTGATGTAAGTCCAATAATATTTTTATTTTTATATAATAATAGCATGTTGGTAATAGTTCATTACAAGGTCAATACAACGGAAAAGGGGTCGAAGATCTTGCATATGTCTAGAATTATTATTATTGTTGTTGTTGTTATTATTATTACTATCATCATCATCATCATCGTTATTATTGTTGTTGTTGTTATTATTATTATTATCTGTGAACTCTGCAACTTAGAGTTAGAATATTGGGTCCATAAGCCCATTTATGTATATGTATATAACCTTGTAAACACTCATTCTTTGCAAGTAGTAAAATATAATACATACAATTTTACATGGTTCATCCACCTCGACCAGGTCAGGCTCATTGGTAGACTTAGGGCTGAGGTTGGGTATCATTCTATGGCATTGGTCACCTATGACTAATGAGCTTATCTGGATCAAGCAGCTAATTGATGAGTAGAAATTTACAGTGGTCTCTCGAATGAAGTTGCTTTTTGATAATTATTAGTTGCTCTTTCACCTTGCTTCAAATCTGGTTTTTCATGAGAAGATCAATCATATTGAAGTGAATTGTCATTTCATAAAGGAAAATATTTGATCTGGTTGTATTGTCACTAGTTACATTAATTCCAATTAACAACTAGCTTATATTCTCACTAAGTCTCTCAAATGCTCTGGATTGAGTTTATTTGGTGCATATAATCTATATCCTCCGGCTTGAGGGAAAATGTTAGTTCTAGATATTAGGCCTCTTAAGACCATTTGTGTATATAACCTTACAAACACTCATTCTTTGTAAGTAATGAAATAAACTACATACTCTATTAGTTTCCTCATTTCTTAAGACTGGCCTTTTTACATGGATACTGAAAAGACAGGCAAGAATACTAATTATTCCCATCGTTCATTAACTATTGATGTTATAGCCTTTTCTTTTTGTTTCATAACTACATTGATGTTTTAGAATCTAAATGTTTATTAATGTTGTTTTCCAACTATATCCTTAATGGGAGGGGGAACTTAGAAATATGTAATACAACTAATGACAAATATATATATATATATATATATATATATATATAGCCATAAACATCAAAAGTTTAGAAATGGATGGAGTATCAATTGTCAAAATTAACTGTTAGCCTTCCATATTGAGGATATGGGCCTGATTTCAATTGACCTGCATTCGTATTTATTCTCTATGAGAATCACTTGTTAAGTATGGAATCTAGACATAGTTTCATATTTATAAGAACTAAGGAGTTGGATGAATTGTTCTTAAAGCTTGAAATTTCTCGTGTTAAAGTGTCTTTCTGCCTCAAACCGGTTAATCCTTGCTCACCCCCTCTTGAGTTTATAGCATAACCCTAAATAATGATCAGTTGTTTTATTCTAAGAAGCTTTAAAAGTAAATACTTGATTCTGTACTGATCCATGATATATACTTTTGTTTGCTCAGATGTTGGAAGGGAGAGCATATAGGTTAAAGTTCCCTTGGATTGGTGTTGTGAATAGATCACAAGCAGACATAAACAAGAATGTTGACATGATTGCTGCAAGGCGTAGAGAACGTGAATACTTTAATAGTACTCCTGAATATAAACACCTAGCTAACAGAATGGGGTCTGAGCATCTGGCGAAGATGCTCTCGAAGGTACATCAAAAACAATATGTAGCATCATTTGCTGAAATATTAGGTTTTCATTTTTATGTAAATCTTGTTTTAGTAGCTTCCAACAACTAAAGTCATATTGATTTTTATATCAGCATTTGGAGACAGTAATCAAGTCCAAGATTCCAGGCATTCAGTCTCTTATCAGCAAAACAATAAATGAAATTGAAACCGAACTGACTCGTTTGGGAAAGCCTGTTGCAGCTGATGCTGGGGTAAGTTTGCTCTTATTTTCTAGCCAGTTTAAATTCTCTGTTCCATAACCATTGGTTACCTTGTCTTTCCCTCCAGACTTTTGTCATTTGTGTGTTTATACGAGCATTCATCCCACATAATGTTCATTTATTTTGATGAACTTAAATATTGATGTGGTGATGAATGGATAATATGACACTCCATTTTCAGGGATCCCTATTAAGTGTTTTCATGTTGTCTAATGACTGATTGGCCATCACATGCAGGGCAAGTTATATGCAATCATGGAAATATGTCGCTCATTTGATCAGATATTCAAAGACCATCTTGATGGCGTGTATGTGTTATACTTTTCTGATTGAAATTAACAATTTACTGTGCAATTCAATTGTTTTTTCGTGCTGTATTTCCTTATTTTTATGTGTCAATCTCCTACAGGCGACCTGGAGGTGATAAAATTTATAACGTCTTTGACAACCAGCTCCCTGCTGCTCTGAAAAGGTTGCAGTTTGACAAGCAGCTTTCAATGGAAAATATAAGGAAACTTATTACAGAAGCTGATGGATACCAACCTCATCTTATTGCTCCAGAGCAAGGATACCGTCGTCTCATTGAATCCACTCTAGTTACTATCAGGGGCCCTGCCGAGGCAGCTGTTGATGCGGTATGTTTTTCACAAGAGAATTATCAATAGCAATTGAAATTTTGTACCCAATTTTTGAGAACTTATGTGGTAGTGGTGGTGTGCCATAAAGAATGTGTTGAAATAAAATACTTAAATACTTGATTAAATAGAATACTAACTTAAATACTTATATTTCTGAGGTGATCACTTAGTTTATTTATTAGCAAGGAATTTGTAAGGAAAAAAAAAACTTTAGCCTCAACATCAACCTTGTCTAAAAGCTGTAAATTAGTGATTTTTCTAATTGGATACTTTTTATGTATTATGTGTTTTTGTCTTGGTTAATCTACCTAAGCATTCAGCTTTAATCTTTTGCTGATCTCTTTGTTCATACTCATTGAAGTCTTGTTTTGGATTGAATTCTTCCAGGTTCATTCGCTATTAAAGGACCTGGTTCACAAAGCTGTTAGTGAGACTCTGGTTTGTTCCTGGGACTTCTCATTTTATGTTCCTGTTTTATTTCTTACTGCTATATTTCTTCTAAATAAATTGTATAATTTCTGGTAGGGGTGGCAAAGTGATCCACCAAATCCATATCCATCCAATCCATCCAAGTTATGAAATATTTCTGAATTATTAATTCATTGGGGGCTTATTTAAAAAAATCTCATTGGGCTAAACAGAAAAATTAGTATTGGGCCTTGTTACATAAAATATGTTTGGACATGTATCAAATTAATAATACAGTAAGTTATTACCCCCACCCCCTTCAAATCAAATACAGTAAGTTATTAAATTAATGTGGAGTGGGTTATTAAATTAATTTATGAAGAAAAAAAATAATACACTTTAAAATATGGATCGGATGGACATCCATCCATTAATAATCTAATAATGGATGGATCGGATGGATTTTATATTTAATGGATTGGATTGGATGGATTTTTTTGAAAAAAAAATTGGTGGATTTTAATGGATTAATGGATTGTTTTGATCCATCCATTAGGATCCAAATCCATATCCATCCAATCCATCCATTTTGCCACCCCTAATTTCTGGTGCTCTTATTTCGCCGGGGCATTCTAGTGGCAATGTTCATTTTGAAACAGCGTTTGAATGGCTTCAATTTTAGAAGTTGAAATATGCAAGGCTTTCTGGTTTTCTTTGGTTGAGTATTAAGATATTTGTTCTGACTATCCCTATGTATTTGCTTTGAGAATTCTAGAAGTGTTTGAGATAAAGGGTTTTCTTTCGGGTTTTCTTCGACTTTTTGTCCCTATAAATTTTCTGTTTTCAATTTCAGTTCCTGTTTTTTTTTACAAAAGTTCGCGTTTTGTGTTCCAAAAGACTTTTTTTAAGGTCTTATCAATGATATGTCATCAAAAAAAGTCGTTTGGAACACAAAACGTGAACTTTTGTAAAAAAACAGGAACTGAAATTGAAACCAGAAAATTTAGAGGACCAAAAATCAGAGAATTTTGGAGGGACGAAAACTGAAAGTTGGTATACTTAGAGGGGAGTAAAAACAAATTTAACCCTACAAAATATAACCCATTCATATATTTACTTCTATTTTCTGTTTATGGAATTTTCCTATAACCTGTACTTGTGAAAAGTCCATTTGACTAAACAATGATAATTGTATTTTGTTACATTATAAGGGCCTGTATGAATTGAGCTTATTTACTGTCATAAGTTTTATGAGATTGTTTGGGAGAACATATGGAAACAGCTTATGACATTTTTCATAAGCTTATTTTCATTAGTTCTCCAAGAAAGCTTATTGAAAACAACTTATATCATATTCAAAAACAATTTAACTGCATTTTATCTTTTGTTATGGAAATAGCATATGTAAGCTTATACGTAAGTGTTTATCATAATAAGCACTTGTTTTGTAATAATTATTCATGATTAAATTAATACAGTTGGAATTTTCCTGGTTTTCATTTACTCGCAATTTTCTCATTAATATTTAATACTATGCCATTGGCTTTGTTTATTCTCAGGATTTGAAGCAATACCCTGGTCTACGGGCTGAGGTTGGGGCTGCAGCTATTGATTCGTTAGATAGAATGAGAGATGAAAGCAAAAAGGCAACACTACAACTGGTTGATATGGAGTCTGGCTATCTGACGGTTGATTTCTTTCGGAAGCTTCCTCAAGATGTGGACAAGGGTGGCAACCCCACTCATTCGATTTTTGATAGATATAATGATTCTTATCTAAGGCGAATTGGTATGTCTTATTAAACGTAGTCTCAAACTCGAACGGATAACATATCGTTGCTCTCATAGTATAATATAGTATGTCCTCTGGCAGTGTTAAATGGAACTTACAACTGACCTTTCAATCTCACTCTGCGTATTCAGGAACAACAATTTTGTCATATGTCAATATGGTCTGCGCTACACTGCGACATTCAATTCCGAAGTCCATTGTTTATTGTCAAGTACGGGAGGCAAAACGAAGCCTACTTGATCACTTTTTCACTGAGCTAGGAAAAATGGAGGTGAGAATAAATTTACCTCTCCAAGTTTCCTGATTATACTTTTCATTTATTCAAAAAACTTGCTTAAAAGCAAAAAATTATTGAGCTGCTTTTAATTTAGTTTTTAAAGTTAAATAAATTAAGCGTTGTCTGCCTGTATGTATATATTCTTTGCAGACCAAGCGTTTGTCCTCGTTACTGAATGAGGATCCTGCAATTATGGAACGTCGTAGTGGCCTCGCAAAGAGACTGGAATTGTACCGAAGTGCCCAAGCTGAAATAGATGCAGTTGCTTGGTCTAAGTAAATGCGTATACATATCACGTTTATACTAGAGGCAGTAGTATCACCATTTAATTTTCATTCTTAAGACTGCAAGTATCTAGAACTAATATATGTATTGTCATCTTAACTATCTTTACTATGTCTGTGATTTTGAAAGAAGAAAAGAATGATTTTTTGAGTGAGATGATTGACCCATTTTTACTCACCGCGTAATGACCACATAATTTTTGACACAATTTTTCCAACTTCATCTCCAAATCCAACTCCAATTTTATCATATAATCTTACTAGTTTGATTTAGAAGTACAATGAGACATACATAATAACAAAGCATAGAAAAAATTATGTATGATTAAAACACACCATAATTGTGTCAAAAAGTGTTAATTTATAAACTATGAAACCCTAACAGATTGAAGTTAAGGAAATGTTTAAACAAACAAAATGTATATTACATTAAAATTCAACCGAACTTGGTGCATGTTATAGTTTCTAATTGGGAGAGTTTGAACTCGCACCCACTTCAAAGCTACAAGTTGATAGATTCTAAAAAATTACTGTCAGCGGCATTGAAAAGTGGTATTGAAGTTTATCCAAACATAGACTTGCTAGTTTTTGATTTTACTTTCTTTTTGCGCACCCTATTTTAAATTCAAAAATTTGAACAGGGTTTTTGATTTTTTTTTTTTTACAATTACGAAATGTATAATCCGAAATTCAATAGATCGAAGTAGAAGCAAGTAAAGGGGAGATAAGAAACTTTTTAAATATCATCAAAATTTTGAACCATTTATAATACTACGTTATTTTAGTAAATCGTTAATTCGCCTCCTGAAATTCTCTAAGTTATTTACTATTTTTTATGTTGTTTTGTATTTTATTTTTGGTCAAGAAGTTGTTTTGTATTTTACCAAAAGAAAATGTTATGGGAAATTCTTGTTTACCCATCAATAAAAGGTGGGTAATACTACCCATGCTGAGTTGGCCCAATCAAAACAATGTATTTATATAACATTAAAAATAATAGAAAACAAACAAATAACTTTGATTGGTGCCAACTCAGCATGGGTTGTGTTACCCACCTTTTATTGATGGGTACCCAAGTTGTCACCAAATGTTATTACTAGTGTATTGGGTTAATACCGCTTTTGTTCCTTGTAATATTAGTGAATTTCGGTTTTATTTCTTATTAAAAAAATGTTTAGATTTTGTCCTTGTTATTTTAGATTCTTCCACATTTGGTCCCACATTTGGTCCTGTAATTTTTTACTTTTATCGTTAAATTTATTTTCACATGGCTTTTATTTTGATTTACATTTATTTAAACAGTTGAAAATATATTTTAGAATTAAAATAAAATAACTTAAATTAAAATAAAAAACTAAAGTGAATTAAAATCAAAACTCCATCTTCATCTTTCTCGTGTTCTTCATGTTCATCATTCCCTTCCCTTCCCAATTTCTCAGCTCGACCTCACGTCCCAAAAATCTCAATCCCATCATCACCTTCCTTTCCCCCATTAATTTTCTTCTTGAAGCTTCATCTTCTTTCCCCTAAGATCGAATCTGACCCAAGAAATCCCATATCAAATCTGAAACAATCCCTATCATCTTCATAGACCATCACCATCACCACCCTCCTTGATTCGAAAATTGATTAACCTCGAAACTCATTTCTCTTTTCAGTTTAGAAATTGAGATTCAAGAAAACAAGCTCAGTCTTTTTCTTCAACAAACCAATTCGTGCCTAGAGGAGTGGATTCGAGTTTTGAGGAAATTACGTATATGCTTGGTAATTTTGAACATGTGGCAAATGTTGATTCTCAATGATGGAGATTTCTGGGTTTTGTAACATAAGGGTGAACAAAGGGAATGAATAATTTTAGATTCGGGTGAACAAAGGGAGGGTTATGGGTTTAAAAAAAAATGGGACTGCAAAAAAAAAAAATAGGGTAGAAAAAATCTCAAGCTCACTTGTACAATTGGTTCTGCAACTTATGTTCATCTTTATCTCATCTCTTAGACTTGATTAAGAGAGAGAGAGAGATATCAAAGAGGATTTTAGGGATTTCTTTTAAATGAGTTTGAAGAGGAGATAGTGCATGAATGATGATGATGGATTTGATGGTGGAGTTAACGATAATGGTGATGAAATGAGTGTTGGGGAAGATGATGATTATGGTGATGAAGGATATATTATTTTTTGGGCTAATTTTTTTTTAAAAAGTTAACTTAATTTGTTTTATGTTTAATATTATTTAGGAAAAAACTTAGGTACAATTCCTTAGGTGTTTTTTGTATGGTTCTTAACTAAATTCACCATGATTTCCTTAAATCCTTAATTTTCTCAAAGTTTGTTATATCCAAAAATTTGTATTTTAATTATGATTCATAATTTTTTTTATAAATTAAAATAAAGAATAAGCCATGTGTGAGGTGATTGGATAAATAAAAAAATAAAAGAATTACACCGTCAGCATGTCACGTGTGCAGATTCTGCTGACATGTTTAAATGAGTGACCAAATGTGGAAGAATCTGAAATGACAGGGACATAAGCTAAACATTTTTTTAATAAGGACCAAAACCGGAATTTGTTAATATTACAAGGACCAAAAGCGGTATTAACCCTATTATATTTTATGGATTATTAATGCTTTAAAAATATCATTTTGTATGTTCTTTTTTTACGCAAGTCTTCTCTTGTTCGGAGACACGCCTAATTCTAATTGTATTACTTTGCTACACTCCTAAATTGAAATTATATCGGTATAATTTTTTTAAATTAATAAATTAACGATTATTTTTAGGAAATAAAAGATATATTTTTTGACTTTTATATTTTAGGAAATATAATTTCATAAGAAAAACATTATTTCATCATTTATAATAATCATACTAATTTCCCTTTTTTTAAGAAAGTAAATTAGTCCACCCAATTGACACCGGGGAGAATATGACCTATGACTTTGAGGAGGAGATCATACTAACTTCCCTTAAAAAATAATTATACTAATTTTTTTTACATTTTATGGTAAAAAATAATCAATATTCACTATTATGAGTAATAAAAGTTTAAAAAAAATAAATATTAATAGTTTTAAAAAATAAGATTTAATTATTATAATTGTAAATGATAAAAAATAGTTATTTTTTCCAAAAATATAACTCATTTGATTACTAATTTAAAGACCTAATTAATATACCAATACATTCAAATTTTTCAAGTGTATTTGTCAATAAATAAATAAATAAATTTAAAAAGATAGTAAGAAATATATTATATCTAGTAAAGACAAAGAGTGAATAATCAAATTCGTCCCTGAATTTTCAGGGACCAATCAAATTTGTCCCCTAATTTTGCGAAATATCTCATTTGTCCCTGGATTTTGTAGACGTCCATCAAATTGGTCCATCCGTCCAAACAGTTCGTTAGTGATGTTGAGGTGGCCTGCTGCATGTTTTGCTGGATTGTACACATGTCATATAGCTTCCACGTGTACAGGGACCAATTTAATGAATTTTGTACAAAATTCATTTTTAACTTTTCAGTTTTAATTTTTTACTGGTTTTCCCGTTTTACCCCTCTGTTACACATACTTTCATCATCCCTTTTTACTCACATCCATCAGACTCGTCCCTGACTCTTCTCCTTCCCGCTAAAAACTTCACTGTCATACCCCATTTTTGACCCATTTTCATTTCGTTTTTTCTCTTCCTTTTAAGTCGAGGTTTTTCGGAAGCTGAACCTTCATAAGCACCTACTTCAGAAGTACTTTCAGAAGCATTGGAGCTGTTTATTTTCTCACCTGGTCTTTTGAAGATTTAATTGAAGAATTCATTCATGTTACTTATTCTTCAAGCTGCGTGTGTTTCCAGAAGGAAGATATTTTCGAAAGATATATTTTTCAGATTGGATATTTTCATTTGCAGAGATCCTTGGAAAATATATTTCTGAAAAAATATTTGCTTCAATATATTTCTGAAAAGAATAATTGATGCAAATATGTGTTTTATTTCTAAAGAAAAATTTTGGAAATATATTTTCAAAAGAGATCTTTGGAAAATATATTTCTGAAAAATATTTGCTTCAATATATTTCTGAAAAAAATAATTGATGCAAATATGTGTTTTAGTCTGAAGAAAGATTTTATGATGAAATATATTTCTAAAGAAGAATTTTGGAAGTATATCTTTGAAGAATATTTGGTTTAAATATTTGTTGCTGCTGAAGGCTATATAAGGCACCTCTCTTGAAGAGAATCATCAGTCAGAAACCCCAATTGACACTACCAAGCCGCGGCGGCCACATACCAAAATCCACCTCTTTTTTTCCTTTTTTCCTTCGATTCTAACAAAATCGAAACCCCACTCACACACTGCTTCACTAACCACCACAAACCCAGCAAATCAAAACAATAAACCACCACCTCAAATCCACTGACAAGAACAATCCGAACCAGAACACCCATAACCGAAAACAGAAATCAAAATCAAAGGTACGTTGTTTTTTTTTTTAAACTTCATCTAGTGTTGTTCACAAGGATTTTCAGAAAAAATAATTTTATTTCCTTTCTTTTTTATCATTCCTCATTTTTCTTATTTTAATTTCTATTCATTCCCATGCATTTTATTTTTACAGCCTTTATATTTCAGTACTTCATGCATTTTTATTATTATTCCCATTTTCTTTATTTATCTCATGCATTTTTATTTATTTCTTGTATGCAACATATTTACTTATTGTTCTTGCATTTCATGCATTTTTATCCCTTTATCTATTGTTATCATATTTATTGTATCGCATTTGCAATTTTTATATTTATTTATTATTCCGTTTTAATTCTATTAGAATGTATTTAGGACCAATGTAAAATATAAATGAGAACATGCACTGACACCCACACTCTATTTATTCTGCATTATGTCTTATATTTTTTTTTATTTCGCTTTACAAAAAAATAAAAAAAATATTAGGCCAGTTTATTTTCAAAAGGATTTCGTGGTGATCCAACGTCATCACGGAAGTTCCTCGCGTTTAGCTTTTAGTTACCTTTTTAAGTCTTAGTTAATTATAAAAAAAAAAACAAAAACATGCAAATAAGTCAAAATTCAAAAAAATCTTTTCTTAAATAAACCTTGATTTTCAATCAAGTGCCCTTTTTTTCTTTCACTTTCTTAAAAAATCATTAATCCATTTTAATAACATTTAAATCATTTTCCAAAATTAAAAACACAAACCAATCTCGTTTTCCACTTGGCCTTTATTTTATCTTTAAAACTTTTTTAAAAACCAATAAAAAATACAAAAACAAATCAATCGTCATTTTTACTCCGAACTACATGATTTTGATCCCATTCGGGTATGTAGGCAAAAAATTTTGTCTTTCCAAATCAACAAAATAACAAAAACATCTTCTTTCTTTTTTAAAAAACTCATCTCTTTAGTTTTTTCACACTTAGGCATTTATTTTACAAACAAATAATCAATTTAGCATAAAGATAAATAAAAACAAGAGGTTCCTATAGAGTACTATAGACGTTTAGGGTGCTAATACCTTCCCTTTGCGTAACCAACCCCCGGACCTTGATCTCTCTAAAAAATAGTGTTTTTTTCGAACTTTCTCCCTTTTCCTCGGAAAAATAAAAGATCGGTGGTGAATCTTAAAATTGTGAGTCAACGCTAATCAATAGCTTGATGTCCAAAAATCACCGCGAGAGAAATGGCGACTCTGCTGGGGACAACAACTTCCTAAGTGGGTTAAACCTATCTTGCTTTTCTTTATCTTTATGCTTTATTATTATTTGTAATTATAAATATGTGCTTAAGTGTTTATCTTTTTACGTGAGTGGTGAGATAAGTCCTACACCCGGACTTGAGGGAAACATAAGATAGGACGGTGGTATAATCAAAGTGTCTTTCCGAGAGTAAATTTCGGATGTGGCACATGTGATAACCCCACTCAATGGAGGAATCTTGGAAGTATTACTATGTTGGCATGAGTAAGTCGTGTTCGGCATTGATATTTTCAAGTGACCTATGAAGTTGAGGACCTTTAGCTACACTTAACCCATCTTGGCCTTTTAGGACGTAGTGCGGTGACTAACCAAGAGTAATCTTGAATTAGTTGATACGCGATACTACACTCAAACGAGACTTTCTTACAAATGTTGTTGGACCAGGAGTCAATCTCGTAACCCGATGATATTTGGAAGGGGTTGAGGACTTTGGGAACTTGGTAGAACCCGTGATACGGGTACATATGAAACCATAGTCCTTACCAAATGGCGTGTTTACCCTTGACTCCAACATTATGGATTTAACCTCACCATGTTTTCTCCGTTCTTTAGCATAACCATGCATGCATGCATGCATTCATAAACATTTTTTTCATCCAATTATCGAATGACTTAAACAAGTTTTTTTTGTGAACATCATAGAGGAGCACTAGGAAGTACATCTTCAAGAGCCCTGATTTGTTGAATTTAAGGAAGCTAGGAGTATTTAAATTTTTTCTGTTAAAATCTAGCTTCCACTAAAGGACTTTTTGAATTGGTCCCTTGGCTTGGTTTCTAAAAAAGAACTATTTTGTAATGCCTTGATGCTCAAACGAAATGTTCAAACCATGATGTTTACAATAATTTCAATAAAGTCCTTCGATAACAAACCCTTCTTTTTTGCATAAGCATAATCATGCATCATAATGCATTCATAGTTTCCAAATCGAGTCTCATCCTTTGTTTCATCACAAAAAGGTCAATTTGCCGCAGTCAAAGAAAGTGGCTCGGCGCTTTCATTACAAGCCGACTCGCACCTACAACACTCGTGCAAACAGAAGAGAGAAAATGAATGTGGTCGTGCAAACACAAGGAAGGATTTGCCGCAATTGGGTCGCTGTTGACATTCCCTCAGTTACTCATGGGTCCAAGTAATGTGTTTTCGTTGTCTTGTCTTTTCAAAAAAATCCTTTCGTTTCGCCCAATACGAAAGTCAAATCATGTAGGGCTCTACTTTTGTCTTCAAGTTACCACTATCAATGAAAAATTGTCGTTTCTTTCGCGACTTTTATTTTTATTTTACTGCTTTTTCTGGAAAATGGTAACACAAAAAACCCAAAAAATATTTTACTTTCAATCAATTTCAAAAGGTCTGCATTTTTCACTCATTTTCTCAAATCAATCAATCATCAATCATATAAAAAGCTTAAACACCAATAAACCCGTTGAACACTGTAACCCTATGCTCTCTCCCGACTTTGAGTTCCCTGTTTACGAAGCTGAAGAGGAGGAGGATGAAGGGATTCTCGAAAAGATCTTATCTGTCACTAGAATATAAAAAGAACATCATTCAGCCTCATGAAGAAGCACTGGAAGCGATTAACTTGGGCACTACAGTACTCTTGATCAAATCCCAGATGAATGGTGCCATCAAGGCTGCAAAAAAAAATGGAAAAAACAAAAGCAAAAAAAAAAAGAAAAATACATCAAGAAGATAGTGCAGAAAATGGTGGTCACCTACAAGGATTGGCAGGAGATGCTCCTTTTCATTTTGCATGAGTATCGTACTTCGGTGCGCGCATCAGCAGGGGCAACCCCCTTCTCTTACAGTTATATCAAAAGAGGATGAAGCAGGCTTTTGACAAAAAGGTTCGTCCCCGTGTGTTTCAGGAAGGAGATCTTGTGTTCAAGAAGGTTTTATCTTTCCAACCCGATTCCAGGGGCAAGTGGACGCCTAACTATGAAGGTCCATATGTCGTCAAGAGAGCTTTCTCTGGTGGCGCGTTGACTCTTACGATTATGGATGGTGACGAGCTTCCCCGTCCTGTGAATGTCGATGCAGTCAAGAAATACTTTGTCTAAGAATAAAAGAACAGCTCGGTAAGTCGAAAACCCGAAAGGGCGGCTTAGGCAAAAATGAGCGTCTCGGTGGATCGAAAACCCGAAAGGGCGGTCCAGGCAAAAATTAGAGACATAAAACAGAAAATAATCATCCTGATAGGTCGAAAACCCGAAAGGGCGATCTATGCAAAAGTTAAGGATCAAAAGACAAAGTAACTTCATTGGGCTGGCCTTTACTCAGTTGGGGCACAATTAAACGTCAAAAGGGCCCTGAATCTGAAGCATCCAAACAGTGGAATTCAAAGTTGTCAGGGAGAATAGTGGTTATTGTGTTCAATGTACCTTCCCCTTATATTTACCATTTTCCAAACTTTGTGAGATCCGTGGAGCCATGCCATTGGCGGGTCACCACTCTTTTAAATAAATTTGAGCATGTGCCTTTTATTTGGAACTCCTGTTTGTTCTGTTTATAAAACTTCTTCTATTTTTGATGGTAGTACTTGAAGCAAAATATTTTTCAAAATCATAAATACATCTCATGTCTTTTTGAAAAGCACAAACAACAAATACATTTTCTCTGAACTCATGAATATGTGAAGGGTACGTCAACAACTATCCTGGGAACGGATGAACTTTGCAGGCTGAACAAAAAAAAAGTATACAAAAAAAGAAATATAAAAAAAAGAGAAAAAGAAAAGAGCTCGGTAAGTCGAAAACCCGAAAGGGCGGCTTAGGCAAAAATGAGCGTCCGGGTGGATCGAAAACCCGAAAGGGCGGTCCAGGAAAAAATTAGGGGCATACAAAATTTTATATTCCCGGTGGGCTGAAAACCCAAAATGGCGGTCCAGGCAAAAATTAGGGACTCAAAAAAGACAAAACAAAAATCAGCATGACCACAGAAGCACCAGTTCTTCAACCATGGTTTTTGGATTGGCACGTTCTCTCCAAGAAGTGTTTACTCCCCATCGGTTGTTGCGTACGCCGGGCTTTACCCCGTCAATGTTTTGATATGTCCCCAGTGGCATCATCCCCATTGGAGATTGCCGAGTGTTTGTGATGCGACGTCGGGTCACTTTCCATTTTATCCGTCCAATCTTGTCTCATCAAGTTTATCATTCATACAATCATACAAGTCAACCTTTCATACAATCGTACAAATCAATCCTTCATACAGTCACACAAGTAAATCAGTCATGTCAGTCACATAAATCGTACATACATTCATACATTCATGCATATACGCATTCATGCACATACAGCGTGCAAACAATATCATTCATACATGGTTGCATTAACCACCCTGAGTCTTGTTTTGAATATCTTTCCATGCCAATCAATCAGGAATAACTTGTAACACTTTTTCCCCCCAAGTGTCGTCCCCAGTGTGTCTGGTCCAGAAATGTCACCTTATTTATGTCAAGTGGCAGTTCGTTAACAAGCAGCATTTATATTTCATCCAGCTTTTATATTTCATACAGCATTTATATTTCATCTAGCTTTTATCTTTCATCCAACATTTATATTTCATCCAGCATTTATATTTCATCCAGCTTTTATATTTCATCCAGCTTTTACTTTTCATCCAGCTTTCACCTTTCATCCATCATTTACATTTATTTCATGTCGTCAGTGGCAGTTCGGCATTAACCCGAACAGCTGACATTTACCTTTATCTTTTGTCAGCTGACATTTACCTTTCTTTCTCGTCGTCAGTGGCAGTTCAGCATTAACTCGAACAGCTGACATTTATCTTTGTTTCTTGTCGTCAGTGGCAGTTCGGCTTTAACCCGAACAGCTGGCATTTACCTTTATCTCTCATCGTCAGTGGCAGTTCGGCATTAACCCGAACAGCTGACATTTATCCCCAGTGAAACCATGTTATCCCCAATAGAGTCGGACCCCGTTTCTTTAACAGACTCGGGTATCCTTTTGTTTTGTTATCCACAGTCGAGTCATCTTCGCCGTTTTGCATTCATACTTGCATCGCAAACATTCGCAGCATTACATGCATAGCATCGCATTTATAACCTTACATACATGACATTGTATCTGTAGCATTTTACAATCGAAATTGGTCAAAAATGGTGTACTCTGTATTTAAGTCTCTTCGACCCGTCGAATTAAAATTTCACTTTTAAATCTCCGTAACAAAGAAACTTAAATAGGGGCATCTGTCATACCCCATGAAATTCTGGCAGTTCTGGTTCTGAACCAGTAAAACAGAGTATGAAAAATTGAAGTTCAGAAGCAGAAAATAAAGTGCAGAAAGATAAAGAACACAATGAGTTTGTTAACCCAGTTCGGTGCAAACTTCACCTACTCTGGGGGATACCAATCCAGGAAGGAAATCTACTAAAGGAATCAACCCAAAGACTCAGACACAGACCCCCCTGTTCCCAGCCTTAGCAATCAATCTCCACTTAGTCTAGACTTCTACTCGGGAACCCACCTAAGTATTAGAAAACCACTAACTTCCTAATTACTCAATCACAACCCAGTGATCAGTAACACAAAAACAAACAACTCAAAACAATGAAGACATTCTTCAAAACAAAAACTTCATTCGTGCTTAAAAGCTTTGAATGAATTACAACTCAAACAAACTAAACCAACTCAAAACATATGAGTGGTGTACAAAACAAAGCCTAAGCTTACACAGACAAAAACTCTAAAAACTCTAAACTCTGAATTCTGGTTTTTGACTCATGAAATTTCCAATAGCAAGGCCCTCTTTAAATAGTCTTCAGCAGCAACATAATTCTGAACACAATCTTCAAAGATATACTCCCAGAATTATTTTAGAAGCAAATAGAAGCTCACATAAAATTCACAAATATATTTTCCAAAGATTTCCTTGAAAATATATTCACAAATAATTGAATCAAATCTTCTTCAATTGATATGATTCTGAAATATGCAAAGGCTCAAAAAGGAAACATATATTTCTGAATTATATTTTGCAAAGATACTTTGAAAATATATTCATCAATAAACACGAAGCCAATCTTCAATAGATCTTCACATAAAATTATCATACTTCTGGAAACTTCAGCCATGATAAATCTTCAACAAATCTTCAAAGATATGATCTTAGAATTCTTTTAGAAGAAAACAGAAGCTCTCATATTATTCAGAAATATATTTTCCAAAAGATTACTTTGAAAATATATTTACGAATAACTGAAACAAATCTTCAGAACAAATCTTGCGCAAAGAATACTTCCTTCTAGAAATGAAGCTTTGGATAAATCTTCAATTAAATCTTCAAAAGATATTGTGAGAATTAACAAAATGAGATTTTTAGCTTCTGAAGACACAATGCTTGTATATTTGATTTTTGCAAAACATGTAGCCAACACTCAAATATCCAACAATCTCCCCCTTTGGCAAATTTTTGGCTAAAATCAAATTGAGCACAACAACAAGCAAATTCTTCAAACATCAAGGTACGCAACCATGAAGAACAAAACACAAATGTAGCAATAGAGTCAGCAGCGGATGAAATGCTATGTTAACACATAAAAACTCCCCCTGCAACATACAGCAGCAGTTTCTGAGGTACAGCTTCTCCCCCTGAAACACACATTCAGGAACTCCCCCTGAAACACAACACTCAGGAACTCCCCCTGAACAGCTCAGCTCCTGACAGATCAGCACACATACATCTGAACAGATCAGCACACACATATTTCTCCCCCTTTTTAGCCAAACAAGTTTGACAAAACACCAGCAAACACCAGGAGCAAGAAACACAACACAGACCAACACAAAACTAACAGCTCACAACTCAGCACAACACCCACAAGGATCAGAACCACTCAGAGTCCATACACAAAAGAACAACCACAACTGTAGAGAACAACACAAATGCAGACCAGAAACATAAACAGAAAATCCAGGACTTCATTCACAAACTTGACAGTCTTCAGACTCAACATCAGAAGTTGCTTTGTCTTCATTAGACACAACACCAGATGCTGCTCAGTTGATGTGTGCCTCAGGTACATTCAGAACCTTCTTCCCAGCAAACTGTTTCTGAAGAACATCAATTCTCTTCTGAACACAGGACATGGTATCATGCTTAATAACATCTTCAGACTTACTAGGAACTAGTGCCTTCTGAACAGGAACAGGAACCAACACTTTACTCCAGACTTTGGATGGTCCAGCACCAGAACTCTTCTGTGCTACAGGAATGGGCTTGCTGTCATCAGCAACAGCCTTTCCTTTCCCTTTGTTCAGCCTCTGAGCAACACTTGCACACTTTGGTCTCCATTCTTTCTTGATCTTGCTTTTGTTCACAGCTGGTTCCACTTTTCTGTGGTGAAAATGCTTGGGGTATCCATGCAGCTTGTAACAAAAAGGTTTAATGTGTCCCTTTTTACCACAATGATGACATACCCAAGGATGAGTTCTCCTATTGTCTTTAGATTCCTGAGATTTGTTCTTAGGTTTGCTGATTAGTGGAACATAAGTATCAGCAGCAGGTATGAACCTCTTAGCAGGATTTTGCTTTTTGATGTTCAGATTCTTATCAACAAATCCTATGCCATTTGGTTTTCCTTGATTCTGATTCTCCAAAATCTCTTCCAGCACATCAGTAGCAGAGTTCATCATTCTAACTTGCTTCTTCATCTGATCAAGTTGAGAATTCAGTTGGCTCACCTCATTTTTGAGATCAGTATTTTGTACCAATAGTTCACTTTTCTCAGTCTGAAGTTGACTGATGGTCTTCTTCTGATCTTCCATCAGCTTGCACACTTCTTTAAATTGACCCTGCAC
The DNA here is from genome assembly GCA_018208015.1 of Medicago ruthenica. Classification (NCBI taxonomy): domain Eukaryota; kingdom Viridiplantae; phylum Streptophyta; class Magnoliopsida; order Fabales; family Fabaceae; genus Medicago; species Medicago ruthenica. The sequence goes on from CM031374.1 coordinate 93,560,904, forward strand.
CTTCTTACAAAACTCAGCAGGATTTTTATAAGACAATTCTTCATCACTGCATTCAGACTCTAATGAAGTTTCAGACTTTGATGATTCTTCAGACTCTGACAGAGTTTCTGAACCCTTAACTATATCATCATACCAGAATTTACCAGTTAAAGCAGTGACAGGCTCCACTTCTCCTTCTGAGTCATCTTCATCAGACCAAGACACAACTAAACTTTTCTTCTGTTTCTTGAGGTAAGTAGGACATTCTGACTTGACATGACCATATCCTTCACATTCAATGCACTGAACTCTCTTTGATTGATTGCTCTTCACATCAGTTCTTGTCTTCTGCTTCAGAAACTTCTTAAATTGTTTACTTAGCAACACAAGAGCTTCTGATGAGGTTTCATCATCCACACTTTTAGCATCTACTACAAAGGCAACACCTTTCCCCTTCTTATCAGTACTGCATATTTCAAAGTTTTGAAGAGACCCAATCAATTCCTCAACCTTCATGCTGGAGATGTCATGTGCTTCTTCAATTGCAGTCACCTTCATATCAAACCTCTTAGGTAGGGATTTGAGAATTTTCCTTACAAGCTTCTCATCTGATACTTTTTCTCCAAGTGATTCAAAAAAGTTAGCCATGTCCAGAATATTCATGTAAAAGCCTTGTATGTTCTCATCCTCCAGCATTCTGAGATTTTCAAATTTTGTGGTCAGAAGCTGAAGTCTGGACAGCTTTACCTTTGAAGTGCCTTCATGAGTAGTCTTGAGAATCTCCCAAGCATCCTTAGCCACAGTGCACTGCTTGATCATTCTGAACATATTTTTGTCCACTCCATTGAATATAGCATTCAAGGCTTTGGAATTTGCATGTGACAAAGCATCTTCATCATTGGTCCAATCTTCTTCTGGTTTCAACACAGCTGTCTTCTTACCATCTTTGTCAGTCACAACAGGATGTTCCCAACCTTTCAGAACAACTTTCCAGGTCTTGCTATCCATAGATTTTAGGAAAGCACTCATATGAGATTTCCAATAATCATAGTTGGTCCCATCCAGCAAAGGTGGCCTGTTAACAAATCCTCCTTCTTTCTCCATAAAGCCAGAAAATATCTCCCTGGAGCTCACCCAAATACAGGCAGGGTGCCTGCTCTGATGCCAATTGAAATTCTGGCAGTTCTGGTTCTGAACCAGTAAAACAGAGTATGAAAAATTGAAGTTCAGAAGCAGAAAATAAAGTGCAGAAAGATAAAGAACACAATGAGTTTGTTAACCCAGTTCGGTGCAAACTTCACCTACTCTGGGGGATACCAATCCAGGAAGGAAATCTACTAAAGGAATCAACCCAAAGACTCAGACACAGACCCCCCTGTTCCCAGCCTTAGCAATCAATCTCCACTTAGTCTAGACTTCTACTCGGGAACCCACCTAAGTATTAGAAAACCACTAACTTCCTAATTACTCAATCACAACCCAGTGATCAGTAACACAAAAACAAACAACTCAAAACAATGAAGACATTCTTCAAAACAAAAACTTCATTCGTGCTTAAAAGCTTTGAATGAATTACAACTCAAACAAACTAAACCAACTCAAAACATATGAGTGGTGTACAAAACAAAGCCTAAGCTTACACAGACAAAAACTCTAAAAACTCTAAACTCTGAATTCTGGTTTTTGACTCATGAAATTTCCAATAGCAAGGCCCTCTTTAAATAGTCTTCAGCAGCAACATAATTCTGAACACAATCTTCAAAGATATACTCCCAGAATTATTTTAGAAGCAAATAGAAGCTCACATAAAATTCACAAATATATTTTCCAAAGATTTCCTTGAAAATATATTCACAAATAATTGAATCAAATCTTCTTCAATTGATATGATTCTGAAATATGCAAAGGCTCAAAAAGGAAACATATATTTCTGAATTATATTTTGCAAAGATACTTTGAAAATATATTCATCAATAAACACGAAGCCAATCTTCAATAGATCTTCACATAAAATTATCATACTTCTGGAAACTTCAGCCATGATAAATCTTCAACAAATCTTCAAAGATATGATCTTAGAATTCTTTTAGAAGAAAACAGAAGCTCTCATATTATTCAGAAATATATTTTCCAAAAGATTACTTTGAAAATATATTTACGAATAACTGAAACAAATCTTCAGAACAAATCTTGCGCAAAGAATACTTCCTTCTAGAAATGAAGCTTTGGATAAATCTTCAATTAAATCTTCAAAAGATATTGTGAGAATTAACAAAATGAGATTTTTAGCTTCTGAAGACACAATGCTTGTATATTTGATTTTTGCAAAACATGTAGCCAACACTCAAATATCCAACAATCTCCCCCTTTGGCAAATTTTTGGCTAAAATCAAATTGAGCACAACAACAAGCAAATTCTTCAAACATCAAGGTACGCAACCATGAAGAACAAAACACAAATGTAGCAATAGAGTCAGCAGCGGATGAAATGCTATGTTAACACATAAAAACTCCCCCTGCAACATACAGCAGCAGTTTCTGAGGTACAGCTTCTCCCCCTGAAACACACATTCAGGAACTCCCCCTGAAACACAACACTCAGGAACTCCCCCTGAACAGCTCAGCTCCTGACAGATCAGCACACATACATCTGAACAGATCAGCACACACATATTTCTCCCCCTTTTTAGCCAAACAAGTTTGACAAAACACCAGCAAACACCAGGAGCAAGAAACACAACACAGACCAACACAAAACTAACAGCTCACAACTCAGCACAACACCCACAAGGATCAGAACCACTCAGAGTCCATACACAAAAGAACAACCACAACTGTAGAGAACAACACAAATGCAGACCAGAAACATAAACAGAAAATCCAGGACTTCATTCACAAACTTGACAGTCTTCAGACTCAACATCAGAAGTTGCTTTGTCTTCATTAGACACAACACCAGATGCTGCTCAGTTGATGTGTGCCTCAGGTACATTCAGAACCTTCTTCCCAGCAAACTGTTTCTGAAGAACATCAATTCTCTTCTGAACACAGGACATGGTATCATGCTTAATAACATCTTCAGACTTACTAGGAACTAGTGCCTTCTGAACAGGAACAGGAACCAACACTTTACTCCAGACTTTGGATGGTCCAGCACCAGAACTCTTCTGTGCTACAGGAATGGGCTTGCTGTCATCAGCAACAGCCTTTCCTTTCCCTTTGTTCAGCCTCTGAGCAACACTTGCACACTTTGGTCTCCATTCTTTCTTGATCTTGCTTTTGTTCACAGCTGGTTCCACTTTTCTGTGGTGAAAATGCTTGGGGTATCCATGCAGCTTGTAACAAAAAGGTTTAATGTGTCCCTTTTTACCACAATGATGACATACCCAAGGATGAGTTCTCCTATTGTCTTTAGATTCCTGAGATTTGTTCTTAGGTTTGCTGATTAGTGGAACATAAGTATCAGCAGCAGGTATGAACCTCTTAGCAGGATTTTGCTTTTTGATGTTCAGATTCTTATCAACAAATCCTATGCCATTTGGTTTTCCTTGATTCTGATTCTCCAAAATCTCTTCCAGCACATCAGTAGCAGAGTTCATCATTCTAACTTGCTTCTTCATCTGATCAAGTTGAGAATTCAGTTGGCTCACCTCATTTTTGAGATCAGTATTTTGTACCAATAGTTCACTTTTCTCAGTCTGAAGTTGACTGATGGTCTTCTTCTGATCTTCCATCAGCTTGCACACTTCTTTAAATTGACCCTGCACCTTCTTACAAAACTCAGCAGGATTTTTATAAGACAATTCTTCATCACTGCATTCAGACTCTAATGAAGTTTCAGACTTTGATGATTCTTCAGACTCTGACAGAGTTTCTGAACCCTTAACTATATCATCATACCAGAATTTACCAGTTAAAGCAGTGACAGGCTCCACTTCTCCTTCTGAGTCATCTTCATCAGACCAAGACACAACTAAACTTTTCTTCTGTTTCTTGAGGTAAGTAGGACATTCTGACTTGACATGACCATATCCTTCACATTCAATGCACTGAACTCTCTTTGATTGATTGCTCTTCACATCAGTTCTTGTCTTCTGCTTCAGAAACTTCTTAAATTGTTTACTTAGCAACACAAGAGCTTCTGATGAGGTTTCATCATCCACACTTTTAGCATCTACTACAAAGGCAACACCTTTCCCCTTCTTATCAGTACTGCATATTTCAAAGTTTTGAAGAGACCCAATCAATTCCTCAACCTTCATGCTGGAGATGTCATGTGCTTCTTCAATTGCAGTCACCTTCATATCAAACCTCTTAGGTAGGGATTTGAGAATTTTCCTTACAAGCTTCTCATCTGATACTTTTTCTCCAAGTGATTCAAAAAAGTTAGCCATGTCCAGAATATTCATGTAAAAGCCTTGTATGTTCTCATCCTCCAGCATTCTGAGATTTTCAAATTTTGTGGTCAGAAGCTGAAGTCTGGACAGCTTTACCTTTGAAGTGCCTTCATGAGTAGTCTTGAGAATCTCCCAAGCATCCTTAGCCACAGTGCACTGCTTGATCATTCTGAACATATTTTTGTCCACTCCATTGAATATAGCATTCAAGGCTTTGGAATTTGCATGTGACAAAGCATCTTCATCATTGGTCCAATCTTCTTCTGGTTTCAACACAGCTGTCTTCTTACCATCTTTGTCAGTCACAACAGGATGTTCCCAACCTTTCAGAACAACTTTCCAGGTCTTGCTATCCATAGATTTTAGGAAAGCACTCATATGAGATTTCCAATAATCATAGTTGGTCCCATCCAGCAAAGGTGGCCTGTTAACAAATCCTCCTTCTTTCTCCATAAAGCCAGAAAATATCTCCCTGGAGCTCACCCAAATACAGGCAGGGTGCCTGCTCTGATGCCAATTGAAATTCTGGCAGTTCTGGTTCTGAACCAGTAAAACAGAGTATGAAAAATTGAAGTTCAGAAGCAGAAAATAAAGTGCAGAAAGATAAAGAACACAATGAGTTTGTTAACCCAGTTCGGTGCAAACTTCACCTACTCTGGGGGATACCAATCCAGGAAGGAAATCTACTAAAGGAATCAACCCAAAGACTCAGACACAGACCCCCCTGTTCCCAGCCTTAGCAATCAATCTCCACTTAGTCTAGACTTCTACTCGGGAACCCACCTAAGTATTAGAAAACCACTAACTTCCTAATTACTCAATCACAACCCAGTGATCAGTAACACAAAAACAAACAACTCAAAACAATGAAGACATTCTTCAAAACAAAAACTTCATTCGTGCTTAAAAGCTTTGAATGAATTACAACTCAAACAAACTAAACCAACTCAAAACATATGAGTGGTGTACAAAACAAAGCCTAAGCTTACACAGACAAAAACTCTAAAAACTCTAAACTCTGAATTCTGGTTTTTGACTCATGAAATTTCCAATAGCAAGGCCCTCTTTAAATAGTCTTCAGCAGCAACATAATTCTGAACACAATCTTCAAAGATATACTCCCAGAATTATTTTAGAAGCAAATAGAAGCTCACATAAAATTCACAAATATATTTTCCAAAGATTTCCTTGAAAATATATTCACAAATAATTGAATCAAATCTTCTTCAATTGATATGATTCTGAAATATGCAAAGGCTCAAAAAGGAAACATATATTTCTGAATTATATTTTGCAAAGATACTTTGAAAATATATTCATCAATAAACACGAAGCCAATCTTCAATAGATCTTCACATAAAATTATCATACTTCTGGAAACTTCAGCCATGATAAATCTTCAACAAATCTTCAAAGATATGATCTTAGAATTCTTTTAGAAGAAAACAGAAGCTCTCATATTATTCAGAAATATATTTTCCAAAAGATTACTTTGAAAATATATTTACGAATAACTGAAACAAATCTTCAGAACAAATCTTGCGCAAAGAATACTTCCTTCTAGAAATGAAGCTTTGGATAAATCTTCAATTAAATCTTCAAAAGATATTGTGAGAATTAACAAAATGAGATTTTTAGCTTCTGAAGACACAATGCTTGTATATTTGATTTTTGCAAAACATGTAGCCAACACTCAAATATCCAACACCCCATTTTTGACCCATTTTCATTTCGTTTTTTCTCTTCCTTTTAAGCCGAGGTTTTTCGGAAGCTGAACCTTCATAAGCACCTACTTCAGAAGTACTTTCAGAAGCATTGGAGCTGTTTATTTTCTCACCTGGTCTTTTGAAGATTTAATTGAAGAATTCATTCATGTTACTTATTCTCCAAGCTGCGTGTGTTTCCGGAAGGAAGATATTTTCGAAAGATATATTTTTCAGATTGGATATTTTCATTTGCAGAGATCCTTGGAAAATATATTTCTGAAAAAATATTTGCTTCAATATATTTCTGAAAAGAATAATTGATGCAAATATGTGTTTTATTTCTAAAGAAAAATTTTGGAAATATATTTTCAAAAGAGATCTTTGGAAAATATATTTCTGAAAAATATTTGCTTCAATATATTTCTGAAAAGAATAATTGATGCAAAAATGTGTTTTAGTCTGAAGAAAGATTTTATGATGAAATATATTTCTAAAGAAGAATTTTGGAAATATATCTTTGAAGAATATTTGGTTTAAATATTTGTTGCTGCTGAAGGCTATATAAAGAAGGCACCTCTCTTGAAGAGAATCATCAGTCAGAAACCCCAATTGACACTACCAAGCCGCGGCGGCCACATACCAAAATCCACATCTTTTTTTTCCTTTTTTCCTTCGATTCTAACAAAACCGAAACCCCACTCACACACTGCTTCACTAACCACCACAAACCCAGCAAATCAAAACCATAAACCACCACCTCAAATCCACTGACAAGAACAATCCGAACCAGAACACTCATAACTGAAAACAGAAATCAAAATCAAAGGTACGTTGTTTTTTTTGAAACTTCATCTAGTGTTGTTCACAAGGATTTTCAGAAAAAATAATTTTATTTCCTTTCTTTTTTACCATTCCTCATTTTTCTTATTTTAATTTCTATTCATTCCCATGCATTTTATTTTTACAGCCTTTATATTTCAGTACTTCATGCATTTTTATTATTATTCCCATTTTCTTTATTTATCTCATGCATTTTTATTTATTTCTTGTATGCAACATATTTACTTATTGTTTTTGCATTTCATGCATTTTTATCCCTTTATCTATTGTTATCATATTTATTTTATCGCATTTGCAATTTTTATATTTATTTATTATTCCGTTTTTATTCTATTAGAATGTATTTAGGACCAATGTAAAATATAAATGAGAACATGCACTGACACCCACACTCTATTTATTCTGCATTATGTCTTAATATTTTTTTTATTTTGCTTTACAAAAAAATACAAAAAATATTAGGCCAGTTTATTTTCAAAAGGATTTCGTGGTGATCCAACGTCATCACGGAAGTTTCTCGCGTTTAGCTTTTAGTTACCTTTTTTAGTCTTAGTTAATTATAAAAAAACAAAAACATGCAAATAAGTCAAAATTCAAAAAAATCTTTTCTTAAATAAACCTTGATTTTCAATCAAGTGCCCTTTTTTTCTTTCACTTTCTTAAAAAATCATTAATCCATTTTAATAACATTTAAATCATTTTCCAAAATTAAAAAACACAAACCAATCTCGTTTTGCCACTTGGCCTTTATTTTATCTTTAAAACTTTTTTAAAAACCAATAAAAAATACAAAAACAAATCAATCGTCATTTTTACCTCGAACTACATGATTTTGATCTCATTCGGGTATGTAGGCAAAAGACTTTGTCTTTCCAAATCAACAAAATAACAAAAACATCTTCTTTCTTTTTTAAAAAACTCATCTCTTTAGTTTTTTCACACTTAGGCATTTATTTTACAAACAAATAATCAATTTAGCATAAAGATAAATAAAAACAAGAGGTTCCTATAGAGTACTATAGACGTTTAGGGTGCTAATACTTTCCCTTTGCGTAACCAACCCCCGGACCTTGATCTCTCTAAAAAAATAGGGTTTTTTTTTCGAACTTTCTCCCTTTTCCTCGGAAAAATAAAAGATCGGTGGTGAATCTTAAAATTGTGAGTCAACGCTAATCAATAGCTTGATGTCCAAAAATCACCGCAAAATTCACAATATTCATCCTCTCCAAACGCAAGGGCAACAAGAACGAACCAAGGTGGAGAACGATTTCGTCGTGAAGGTAAGATTTCTCCAAATCTTTTGCGTTTTCGTTTTGATTTTGTTGGAAAATAGACCGTTTTTTTTTCTTTTTCGTTTGCGCTTTTTTTTTCTTTTTCGTTTTCGTTTTCCTTTCGATTTTTAAACCTTAGTCTGAGACTTGAACAGATTATCCATTTTTAAACCTTAGTTTTTGTTAATTAGATTAACCATTTTAGGGTTTTTTGTTTAAGACTTGAACATTTATTGTTTTTATGATTTGGTTACTAAAATTGATGAAAAGGGACAGATTAATACAGTTTGATTAACACATCTGTTGTAATGTTTGTATGTTGTTGTTTGTGAGCGATTATGATTAATGTTGACTAATGTTGCCAAAATCCATATGATGGAAGAAAATATTACGCTAATCCTTCATCACGGTGGGGGTTTAGAGCGAGATGAACATCAGAGACTTCAATATATTGGTGGTGAATTATGTGTTTGGGAAAAAATGGATACGGATGAGTTATGTTTGTGGGACATTGAAAAGATGGTGAAACATTGCAGAGATTACTTCAAGGTTTCTAAATTGTGGTACTTAAAGCCGTATGAAGGTCCTGCCTCTGATCTTAACATTTGCTTGAATCCATTGACAACGGATAAGCATGTCTTGGATATGGTTGAAGTTGCAAGGGCTAATGGAAATGAAGTGGAAATACATACACAACATGTGGTGGAAAATGATGAGGTTGAACTTGTTCCATTAACTTCTGCAGAGAGGGAGGAAGTTGAGAGAGTTATGCAAGAGTCTCTGACAAGTTTGGGTACCACTGAAGCTGATGAAGTTATGGAGGTTGATATACTAACTGCTGAGGAAAGAAATGTGATAGACTGTATGGTTGCTAGTGAGCATAATAGAGTAAATAATGTTGAAGAAAATGTTGGTGCTACTCAAGGAATGGATGAAACAATTGGTGCTAATGAAGAAACTGAAGAAGAAAATGTTGGTGCTAATGAAGGAGAAAATGTGACTCAAGAAACACAACCTCAAGAAACAGTGACTCAAGAAAATGCAACTGATGCAACCCAACAAACTCAAGAAAATGCAGCAACTGTGGGTAAAAAAGGAGCAAAAAAAGGAGAGTCAAACAAAGGAGCAAAAAAAGGAGAGTTAAACAAAGGGAAAGAAAAGAAGACTTCAGCACCAAAGAGACCAACTGTGGCAGGTGTGGATTGCTTGGTCATAACTCAAGAAGTTGTATGAAGCAAGGAGTTTCTAGGAGACCAACTGACTAGATTGATACTGAGCCTGAACAACCAGAAGAAGAAAATGTTGAAAATGTAAATGCTGAAAATGAAAATGATGTTGTTGATGAGATGCAAGGAAATGAAAATGATGTTGCTGATGAGGTACAAGGAAATGAAAATGTTGTTGCTGTTGAGGTGCAAGGAAATGAAAATGTCATCAATGTTCCTGCAAATGAAGTAGTGCTTGGACATGTATCGATTTGATAGTTAGTTACATAATTCAAGGACTGATTTGATTGAAAATTTTATAACTTGGGGACTGATTTGATTGAAAATATTATTGTAGGGTGTTGGTACAAGGAGATATGGCATGAGAGGACCAGTTATTTCAACTGATAGGTTTAAGCAAACACTAGTGAGGGGTCCTGCTCCATCACATCCAACTGCTCCTGGACTTATTAGAGTACCATTTCCTGGTTATGGCCCATCCGATTCTACTCAACCCCAATTCATGGAGTTTATCCCAACCCCAGGATTTCCAAAGAAGTGATGCTTAATCAACTGTTTACAAGTGCTTTTGGACTATGTAATATTTAGGCTTGTTTAAATTATGCCCCCTAGTTGGGTTTCTTTTTGGGCTATGTACTATGACTTACGACTTATTAATTATACCCCAAAGTTGGGTTGCTTTTTACTAGGTATCATTCCTGCACTTGCAGTGGAATTAATTAATTATGACTTATTAATGTTGATCTTATTGTGTTTTTAACTTTGTTATGAACATATATGTATGAAGGATCAAATTGATATCTGGTTATAAAATTCAGGGACCGATTTGATGATTATTTACATAATAAATAGACCGATTTGATGGATAGTTAAGTAATTCAGGGATTCATTAGATGGTAATATTATGACAGAAGGGTTACATTCAATCATCTTCAACCTTTTTTCATTGAGCGTATTACACACTCTTATTACAATACAGTAACATGTTAAAAAACTCAAACAAGTAAACTATGACTATCAAATACTTAATCAACTTAAGCTCACTTCCTACATAATAAATTTTGTCCATGAACCTTGCCTTCCAAACCTCTTCATTGCCACTTTCCTTAGCCTTAACCATAGACAAAACCTTCTCCATCAATCTTGTTTTTCTTCCTTGACCACCACCAATTCCATTGTTTTTAAAGTATCCTAGTTCTTCAGCTTCATCAACCCAGACAAAAAATTCACAATTATCTTCATCATCCTGTACAAAGGAAATTCAAATTCAATCACCATTAAACAAATCATTATGACATCACATAACTGTTGTTAAACATACCTTTGGCAAAGGGCAAGCATAGAATGGCCTTTCTGGGTTTTTGAGAGTATTGACTTTTCTTACAACACAAATTTTGGGACACCAACATTCAAGCACTTTGACATCACCATTAAACATAGAGCTTGAAGATGAAGCTCGAGTTTGATAACTGTTTTTGCCCATATGCCAACCACCTATGATTTCAGATTCAGGATGAGCAATTTTGCTTGAACAAATTTTGAGGATTTTTGATTTCGAATTGAATCAAAACAAATTAGGGTTTTACGTTTTTAGAATTGGGAAAGAACTATGTAATAGATTAATTGAAGAAATTTTGCGGATTTTGGACTGTATATGAGAGATTGATAGAATTAGGGTTCCAATTTTATGTATCTGGGGGAGAAATAGCTGTTGGAAAACAATCAAGAACATGCCACAAATTTTCTGCAAATCAATCAAATTCGTCCCTGAAAATTATGTGCAGATTCCATCATATTAGTCCCTGCTTGCGTGACATATGACATGACAACCCATATGTGTGATTAACGTCCCACGTCAGCACCGTTAACACCACAAATGGATGAAGGGACGAAATTGATTGACATTTGACAAATTTAGGGATTAAATTAATATTTCGCAAAATTAGAGAACAAATTTGATTGATGTGTGTAAATCAAGGACAAATCTGGGTATTCAATCATAGACAAATTTTGTTTAAAAAAGCAACCTATATTTAAGAAATGACATAAGCAACTAAAAAAGTGATATGGTGTGGTCGGGGCATCTCAAAGACAAGGACCGGATCATACGACGTTGTTCCTCAAACTTCTCAGATCCAAAACATCTAACGTTATTGTTTTGTTTCACCCTCTCAGATTCTAACGTAAGATTCCCCTTTCCATTTCTTCCATTTTCATTCACCTTCAACTTTCTTCTATCAACATTTCATTTTTCCTTATACAAATGCCGATCCAAATCTCACATTTCAGTTTCATTTATCATTTCTGGAATTTCATATGATAGCCATACGTCTTTCGCTATCCTCATTATCATATAATAATATTTCTGAGAATATTCTATGAATATTACTTTTTTTATATCGTCGTTGATTAAACGATTTACTATTGGATGTAATTTCACGGTCAAATTTTATTCTTTCAATATACGATCAAATCAAATCAAATCAAATGTATTTCAGAATCTTTTGCTACTGTTAACCAAAATGTGTTCCAGAATCTGAGATACCTTAAAAATCAAATTTTTAATTAAATAAAACTTTTTTTTTTTTTCTCAAAAAAATGTTTTTATTTTTATTTTAGTGTTGTGTCTAGATATTTTACTTGCTGTTAGTTTTGCCTTGTGGGATTTTCTTGCAGTCGTGTTAATATTAAAGTTTTTTACCCTTTATTTTAAGGAACTTGAACTTGGACATTATGTTTGTTTGGATTTATGTTTTTTTATTTTTGTAGTAAATAAGTATAAATGTTAGAAATTTAACATTTGTGGTTATCATTTTTATGTTTGGATTTATGATTAATTTTACACAGCTTAAATTGTCAAGCATGCTGCGAATTTGTTGCATATTAGGCAGGGTAATCGTCGTTCTGTTGTTGACATATGTCAACAGAAATGGTCTGAAGTTTTTGTTCATGTTTTCTGTTCATATGATCAGTTATCATGTTTAGGGGGGAGATTTCATAGTTCATCTATGCATTGACATACTGAGAATCCTTTTGGCTGAGTACTAATCTGTTTTTTCTTTCGTTTTTGAATTGTCTTACGATCTCTGAAATTGCTCAGAAGAAAGGTGAGGAGGGTGCATAGACTATCATGGCCTCTGAGAGGGAAAGTTTTGACCTCTCGGGACCTTTACATTTGACTTATGTCTTATGGTAAGATCTTCAAATAAATCTTTCATTTTGAAATTTGCTCTGCTTTATTTGTGTACTTAGTTAGCAATTCTTTTCATTATGTCTTGTGTAATTCAATTATATTGTTTCTTATCCACCTTGTCTTTTATCTGAGATCAGTATTAACTGCCCTCACTGTACATAACAGTGAAACTAATATCATCATCATGTATATAATCTTGTGTTCAGATCAGTATATTGGGGAATGTATGTCTTTCAAGCCCTGTTTTTCTTCTCTACATTTAAGTACTTTAGAAAGTACTCTATAAAAAAACTGAAGGTCTATAGGACATTTTGAATCCTAATAGTTGTATTAGTATATGAGGATTGATGTGTTTTGCATGACCTATTAGAAGTATTTGGCTAAGACAAGTAGTATCCAATTTGAATCGGTTGCATTGATCTCTTGTTACTTCTCACACGATAACTAATAGTTAGGGATAGGGATGACAAACGCGCCACCAAGCTTCGCTACATCCCTTTACATCAGTGTCCAATGTCACACAAGAATTTGTATTGTTTTCCACAATTTTTCTATTATATATATCATATCTTTTTTCCATTATACTGTTTGATTCAGGGATAATCCATATCATCGAATGTCGGTTGCTGCTTGTTTGGTCCAAGGTGTTTACATTCTAGAAAGGGACCGGCAAGAAAATCGTGAAGGTTCGGATGCTCTTGCGCCGCCTTGGTGGACATTTTTCCATTTTCAGCTGCTTCGTCCACTTGTAGATGATGTCGATTCTTCAATCTTTGGTGCAATCTATGAGTTCAAGCCTCCATCATCACAATGTAATGATACTTTATATCGAAGTCCACGTTATGTGATTGCCTTTCGAGGAACTCTAACCAAAGCACACTCAGTTTCGCGTGATGTCGAGTTAGATATCCATTTTATCCGACAGGGTCTTCATCAGACTTCACGCTCTAACATAGCTATTCAAGCTGTTCGAAACACGGTAGCAACCGTAGGTGATCCAAATGTTTGGTTAGCTGGACACTCCCTAGGATCAGCAATGGCGTTGCTTACCGGGAAAACCATGGCCAAGAATGGCAATTTTATTGAATCTTTTCTTTTCAACCCTCCATTTGTATCTGCTCCACTCGAGAAGATTAAGGATGAAAGAGTAAAACACGGGATTCGGTTCGCTGGCAGCATGATAACAGCTGGACTCACCTTAGCTATGAAAGCCAAGCAGCAGCCGAAGGATTTAATCATCGATCCATTTACCGCTTTGTCTGCGTGGGTCCCGTGTTTGTTTGTGAATCCATCTGACCATATATGTTCAGAGTATATTGGATACTTCGAACACAGGAGAAAAATGGAGGACATTGGCGCGGGAGTGATCGAAAGGTTAGCAACTCAAAACTCACTTGGTGGCCTATTGATGGGTGCGTTTGGGAAGGAATCTGAACCGTTGCACCTCATTCCTTCAGCTTCTGTGACAGTTAATGTTGCTCCTGCATCTGATTTCAAAGAAGCTCATGGGATTCATCAGTGGTGGCAACCCGACTTGCGCCTCGAATACAAGCTCTACAATTACAAATAGTTCTTGTAATTACTATTACTATTGTAATTTATTGGGGATTTCTGATTCTGGTTTTCATGTGAAGACCGACAAGATTCATTTAAATTAGGCAGGGCAGTTTTCTTTGTCATTCTGTTCCGTAAGTTTATAGAAGATAGGTGTCTGGGGCAAAACAGTATCAAGTCTTTGAATTAGCTTAATTATTTGATTTTACTTGATACTTAAAATGTTGTATAAAGTTTTTTTCAGAAATTTGATAATTGTTTTTTCTTATGGAATATTGTTATTTATAGTGGGGGCGGAGTTTGAACCCTCGCCTCCTTATCACTTCACTCCTCAGCTCAGCTCCAACACTCTAACCATCAAATCATTTTCATATTCCGGGAAATCCTTACCAAGAGGCTAGAGGGGTGGGCATTCTCAAGCGAACGACTTGAGTGTACTTATACTCATTCATAGGAAAATGAGTTAATTGACTCAACTATTAAAAGTGACAAACATGAGAAAATGCAACTTCAAAGCGATATAATTTATTTTTCTTTATAAAGGCATATGTATGCAAGTTGGTATTGTATCTTTCTTAGCTTTGAAATCAATATCCGTGATTTTGTAGAATGAGCTAGTTAACTTATAGTCCGGATCAGTTAAATGTATTTGTAGGCCTAAAGCTAATTTTAAATTGAGACTCTTTAAGTGTGAGAGAGAATAACATAAAAATTAAGAACTTTTTAAAAATAAAATACATCTAATATGAAGAAACTCAAAAAAGGTATCGGAGGAGAATTTTGAATCGTTGGATAAATTCTTCAAATCCTTTCAATGTTTTTTTAATACTCAAAATTTAAAATATTGTTTGGGGTGAAATATGGGTGCTTTAGTTGGGCTTCAAGGATATGTTTTGATAAACAATTTATTTCCAGACAATAGCACAAGCGTTTTTCATGATAAGTGTTCGTGTATAAACTTGCATAAGCTATTTTTATGGCAAAAAATAAAATAACATTAAATTGCTTTTGTATATGATATAAGTTGTTTTTATAAGCTAAATTAAAAAATTTATGAAATTTAGTTGAAAAAAGCTTATGAAAATTGTCACATGTTCTTTCAAACGGTATCACAAAACTTCTTCACATAAATAGATATTGCCACACACACACACACACACAATACCAATCAACTCCCCTACAGCTACGCCTGCCCCTTACCTATTCCAAAGCAAGGTTGGCCCCCTCTCTCTTAAATGGCTTGATTTGATTCCCATATTCAAACCTCATATGCAAAAAGTGGATGATTTTGTCAATAAGTGTCACTTTCAATGTTAATGTATGTATGATGAACGGGGTGTTGGGTCTCACAAGTGGTTAGACTATCACAACATGAGAGAATTTAGATTCAAATTCTGATTCAAAGAGTGTTCGACAAACTTTAAATATAAATAAATTCGGCATAACATAAGGAACTTGTATGAATAAAAAAGAGTAGTATATGGATGGGCTTGGCCTTGGCCTTGGCATCGAACTTTGCTTAACCTACAATTAATTAACTAGCTAGCACACAAAAAGCTAAAAAAAAGTGTGCTTCGAGTTCCATCTTCTCTTCACACTCATCAATCATCTCTTCCCTACCCACTCCCTTTACTTTACCCCTTTAACTTGTATCGATATAAAGCAACCTAAATAATCACACTTCCTACTTCCTTTGTCTTTGTCTCTGTGTTGTGTCCCCACTTTCCCACTCATTCAAACATATCAAAAAATTTAAAACAAATAAAATTCAATATTTACTAATTTTTTATCTCTGATTCCAAATTAGCAAGGGATCCACAAATTCTAAACTAAATTGTTTGAAGAACCAACAATGCCAAAACTCTGCATTCAACTATTGAAAACCCATTTTTACAATTTTCATTTTGATGCCTTCCTTACTCAAACATCACTAACAATTAATTACTATGATATATATTATATCTAGTTACCACTTAACACTAAATTCTACAGTTACAGACTAATTAACAATGAAACCCTAAGACAGAACCATCACTGACAGCAACGGCAACCCTGCAACCAGTTCTAACCTTAACACGGTGAGTGAAGAAATGCAAAACCCTAACACGCCCCGCCATTTCCAACTTCGACTCAATCTCCATCGTTGGTTGAACTCTCAACCCAAAGTTAAACCCAACACCGTCACCATTCGCCAAAGTGGGACCCATGTTCGGCGGTGCCGACAAAGGAAAAGACTGAACTGAGAACGTTGCAGCCATGTACTGTGTTCTCCCGGCGTCGATCTGGCCGGCGGGAATGAACATGAACCCGACTTGGTTACCGGAGTAGAGGATTTCCAGAGAGCTGTCGTAGTGAGAGAAAGCAGCTCGGTTAGGGTTTCTAACGGAGGCGTATTGAGAGAAGGTGAAGTTGACGGTGCCGTTAATGACGGAGAAGGAGGGGAGTTGGACGGCGTTGACGGCGATCTTGGGGTCTTGTGGTTTGAAAACTGTGTAGTATACTATGAGGATGATGATGATGATGAAAATCAAGAAGATTGTGGCTACTACACATGAGGCTAGGTTGGTACGGCCGGAAGGTGGTCGTGGTCTTTTTGGTCTGGTGGTGGAGGCGGTGGTGGTGATGGGGATGATGGGTCCATCCGCCATGGCCTCCGGTGGTGGATCTTATGTGGGTTTTGTTGAGACTAAAATGTGAATGTGAAAGTGGATGCACATAACATAACATAGTATAAGGATGAAGTAAAAGCCAAAGACAATTTATTTGATCAAACCAAACCCCACATGTTGTCCCTCTCAAAAAAATAAAAAGTAAGAAATTGGTCAAGGGAGATTGAAATGAGTTTTTAATTTGTAGCGGAAAAATCACTACTCCCTCATCCTAATATTAATGATTTGGTTTGATTAGAAGTATTTATTCACATATCATACTTTAATTATATTTTCCAAAAAAACGAAGAAAAAGACTAGAGTTACAAGAGTGTTTTTAGGCACGATAGTCCCAAAAATGTCATTAAAAATGAGAAAAGACCTCAATATGAGGTGTCTCCATAACATGAATGTTAAAAGAATTCAACTAGAAATTTAGATTAGTTAGATAATCAACACTCATATTATTTTCTCGTCGGGTATGATTGAAATGCACATGAAAATTCAACTTTAAGAGCTCCCGAGTGCGGACCACCAAGGTGGGTGGATTGCCATTGATCTTGATTTTTCATGTGATCATGTCAACCAGAGTTTTTGAGTCGCTTTCCACTTGAAGATAGTGGAAAATTTGTCTCCAAGCAAGCTGCATTCCCTAGTACATTCCCCACATTTCAACACAAATCACATCACATTTTCCAATTTTGCGAGAGTACCATTTAAGCCATTTTTTACCATCTAAGTTCTGAAATAGACCACCACAACCAGTTAGATCTAAGGAATCCTTGTATGCTCTGTTGCAGTTAAGCTAAACTCATCCCTCCTGAGGTCTTTTCCAACCAATAAAAATAGTGTTGTATTGATGAGTTTTCAAAGGATGATGGGTGTAGTTGTCAATGACTTCAACCATTTTGAGAATAGTATAAGTTGGGTTACTCGGACGGCGAAAATCATCCTCGAAAATAGTTTTGTTCCTCCACATCCACATGTGCCAGCAAGCCACCAAACAAATTGTTCTCCACTTTTTATTCTGAATACTATGCAACTTATGGTTGATATTCTTGAAGATCTAATCCCTGCAGTTGAACCAAAAAAATTATAGATTTGATTTGAAGGGACTAACCTTATCCAAGTTTTGGTTGCTATGGGGCAATCCCATAAAACATGAATATTGGTTTCATTGTCTCTATCACATCTAGAGCATGTGGCAGAAAATTCCGACACACCATTTGCTCCTACGATAATTAGTGAGAAGTCGTTCATGAGCCACCATCCACATAAAAGTTTGAATTCTATGAGGGCCTTTATAACTCCACAAGGCCTTCCAATCTCCCTCAATAGGTTGAGCTCTATTATTATGAGATTCACAGGCACTTTGAATTGTGAAGTCCCTAGTGTTGGTTCCTCCCTGACTAGTATTGTCAGGTCCGTTGGTGTCCTTGTCGCATTTGTCTCAATAAATATTTTCAAAATATCAAATTTTTATAATTTTTTGTTAAAACATAATTAAAAATAATAAATATCAAAATTGTGCGTTGACATACGTGTAACAACAATTAACTGAGTCACTCATTGTGAGACGAAAAAAGTATGACTTTAGTGTATTTTGTGAGAGAAATGATGGAAAAGACGAGATAGAGAATAATATATAAGAGAGATAAATAGTTTTTTCCGCCTTAAAGATAGACGACTTGGATTCTTGAATTATGTGCAATTGATTAGTAATCAACTTATACTTACTAAGAAAGTGACTTTAACTCTTGCTATTGAACGCTCTTGTAAAAAAAAACCACCATTGATGTAAGGAGTTTTTTTTTGTTGACAATCGAAGTACGGAGTTGATTGATCGGTAATTTGTAAATATTTGAGCGACAAGCCTTGAAGCATGCTATGACACACGTGAGCCTTCAAATTTCAACACTTCTAAGCTTTTTCAAATCATGTCACAGGCACGAGTTAAGAAATTAAAATTGAAACTAAGAGATATTTGTCCTTGAAAATATAAAATTTCGAACTTTTAAAATGTTGACTACATAGTTTCAAATATCATATACTTATTTACCACTCTGGTCTCTATTATAAGAGAAAAATCATTTCTTAGATCTGTTCAATAAATGATGTATCTTCTTTTTTTGGGTCGAGTAGCCTAGTGACTAGAAATTCACCTTTTTAAGGTGAATAAGCGAGGTGTCCGGGGTTCGAACCCGACATTTACATATATTATGCAGGGTCTGTTTGGCAAAAACAGCGGATAGCTGATAAGCTAGTTGATAGCTTATAGCTTGTGACTGATGACTGATGGCTGATGGCTGATGACTGATGACTTTTGGCTGATAAGCTAATTGAAGTGTTTGGTAAAATTAGCGGTTCAACTAGCTGATAGATGTAAAATGACATAAAAGGACATTTTTATATCATTCAATTTTTTATGAAGACAAGAACAACATACAACAACAACAACAATAATAATAATAATAATAATAATAATAATAATAATAATAATAATAATAATAATAATAATAATAATAATAATAAAATAATAATAATAATAATAATAACAACAACAACAACAATATCATTGTCAGTCAAGTACGAATTAAAATAATCTTAATTACAATTATATTAATCCAAAATAATAATAAAAATAAGTCTATCACCAAATATTTCATAACAAAGCAGCAATATTGTTACGAATTTCCTTTGTCTTTGTTGATCTACCCAACGCGGGAATTTGTGTTTAGTCTTTTAACTCAATTTCCAGACATTTTTGATAGAATCTTCTTGAAAAAAAAGTTTAATATGCATGTTAAATAGACGTAAAATAATTTTATTTAGTTCAAAATAACAAAAGGTATATTTTTATCAAATCTAAACACAACTGAAGGTATATTGATTTGCATGTATAAAAAAGTATATTGATTTGTAAAAAAAAAAAACTAAAAAACTGAAGGTATGCCGTATAAAGAATAAAGCAACGAAAGGAACTGATTTTTTTTTTGTTTTGAAAAAGAAGTGGATATTTATTAGCACAAGAGACATTAGTATTTATGATGCAGTTATATTAACAAATTGTAAAGGGTAAAAATGGATTTTAAATAAAATAATAAGGGTAAAAGAGGAAGAAAAAACAATAAGCTATAAGTTATAAGCTCAAACGCTACTTGAAATAGCGTCTGAAAAATAAGCTATAAGCTCCTGAAATAAGCTATAAGCTCCTGACGAAAAGACTGTTACCAAACAGGTCTTTTTTTGTCAGACAAGCTTATAAGCTATAAGCTATAAGACATAAGCTTGTGTTTGTGCCTGTCATACCCCAATTTTTGACCTAAAATTTATTTTTTTTACTCGTCTCTTTAGTTCGAAATTTTTCGTCGTCTCAGACGAAATTTCGACAGGGAGATATTTTAAAATACCTCATTTTTTGGTTCCGAATGCGACATTTTTTATTAGTATTGTTTGTCATTTTTACTTATCATTTATTTTTTTATTTTTAGTTTCATTATTTTCCTTTTTTATTATCATTTTTTTTATTTTCGTTTTTTATTGTTTTATTTTTTAAGAGGTCTGACTTGTGATTTTAATGAGTTTTGATGACATTTTTAATGGTTACCTCTTTGGGCTAATCATGATTATTGTCCATCAATGGCCTTAAACTGCATTAATCACCATTGCACCATAAAAAGGAGAGGCAGAAACAAGGAATGGGATCAGTAACCAGAGCCAAAAAAAACACAATCAGAAACACGGGGACAGAATTCAAAACGCAAAAACTCAGAAACACAACAACAGCAACAATCAAGAACCCTTCTCAACCTCCGCACAACCCACCACATATCACTACCACCTCACTCACCACCACACAACCCCACACTTACTCACGGCACTACCACCCACACAACAACAGCAACAACCACGACCTAGCCTACCTAAACACGCCTCCACCCCTCAAAATCCACCAGAACCACCGCGGCCTCACACAGCCGTACAAGCACCATTACCAACCGCGCCTCCCCCTTCAAAACCAAACAGCCACCCACACACAAACACCACTCACGGCCCACACTCACATAACCACACAAACGAACAGCCCAACAAAACCCCCAAGTCCGAATCAAAAAAAGGAGAGGTAGAATTCGAATTTGCTTGTCTTTAAATGTAGATCTAGGGTTTTTTATCTTTCTTTTGGAAAAAATAAGTCTAGAAGTGTGAAGAGGAGGGGGAGGAGAGTTTAAAAAACAAGTTTTTTTTTTAAAAAAGGAGTGAAAACCACTCCGGCGCGGTGGCACCGCCGGCGGCCGCCGCGCCGGAACCTTTTCCGGCCAGGCTTTGTTTTAGAGAGAAGGAAGAGGTTGGGAAGAAGAAGAGAGAGGGAGAAGAGAAATAAATAAGAAAAATCAGAAAAAATGTTTTATAGCCTTTCAAATTACCCAGGCCCAATTCGGCCCAGACTTCTTTTCCTCTCCCTCCATTCTGACTGCTATCCGCACCCCCCTTCCTGCTCCCTGCACCCCCCTCTTTCTTTTGTTTTTTTTATTTTCGTTTCTTTTTTTGCATTTTAGTTTTTTAGTCCTTATTTATTTTCATGCATTTTATTGCCTTTATTTTTAACACATCATGCATTTTTATTTTTTTATTTTCCTTTTATTTCATACATTTTTCATTTTATTTGTATTCTTAGCATATTTACTTATCCTTAGTGCGTTTGCATTTTTTTTATTTTTATTTATTATTTTGCCATTTCTTAGAATGTATTTAGGTACAGTGTAAATATAAATGAGAATATGCACTGACACCACACTTTATTTATTCCGCTTTATGTCTTTTATTTTTATTTTTATTTTATTTTATTTCGCCTTATAAAAAAAATACAAAAAATATTAGGTTAGTTTAATTTTAAAAGGGCTTCGTGGTGATCCAACGTCACCACGGAAATCCCTCGTTTTTAACTTTTTGTTACGTTTAGTCTTAGTTAATTAAAAAAAAAACAAAAACATGCAAATAACAAAAAATCAAAAATATTTTCATAAACAAACATTGATTTTCAATCAAGTGTCCCTTTTTTCTTCTTTTATTTTCTTAAATAATCATTAATCCACTTTAATAACACTTTAATCATTTTCAAAAATAAAAAACACAAACCAATCTTATTTTGCCACTTGGCCTTTATTTTTAAAACTTTTTTTAAACCAATAAAAAACACAAAACAAATCAACCGTTATTTTTACCCCGAACTACGAGGTTTTGATCCCTCACGGGTACGTAGGCAAAGGACTTTGTCCTTCCAAATCATAAAAAATACAAAAAAAAAACATTTTTATTTTTCCTCACTACTCTAATTCATTCTTTTCTTTCTTTTAAAAAATAAGCAAGTTATATCCCAAAATAAATAAATAAAATCAAGAGGTTCTCGTAGAGTACTACGAACGTTTAGGGTGCTAACACCTTCCCTAAACGTAACTAACCCCCGAACCCAAAATCTTTAAAATGGTGGTAATTTAGAACTTTTTTCCACTTTTCATTTAAAAAAATTAAAAGTTCAGTCGTGAATTAAAATTAGTGAGTCAACGCTAATCAATAGCTTGATCTCCGAAAATCACCGCGACAGAAATGGCGACTTCACTGGGGATTTCCCTAAGAGGGTTAAGCCTAACTTGAATTTATTTAATTATCTTGTACTATAACTTGCTTAAATAAAAATAAAAATGTAAATATGTGCCTATGTGTTTCTTTTCTTTTGTGTGAGTGGTGAGATAAGTCCTACACCCGGACTTGAGGGAAACATAAGATAGGATGGTGGTAAAATCAAAGTGTCTTTCCGAGAGTGAGTTTCGGATGTGGCACATGTGATAACCCCACTCAATGGAGGAATCTTGGAAGTATTACTATGTTGGCATGAGTAGTCGTGTTCGGCATTGTTATTTTCAAGTGACCTATGAAGTTGAGGACCTTTAGAGTTACCTTTAACCCATCTTGGCCTTTTAGGACGTAGTGCGGTGGCTAATCAAGAGTAGTCTTGAATTGGTTGATACGCGATACTACACTCAAAAGGAGACTTTCCTACGAACGTCGTTGGACCGAGAGTAGTCCCGTAATCCGACAATATTCGGAAGTGGTCGATGACTTTGGGAACTTGGTAGAACCCGTGATGCAGGTACATTTAAAACCATAGTCCTTACCAAATGGCGTGTTTACCCTTGACTCCAACATTTTGGACTTAACCTCACCATGTTTTCTCCGTTTCTTTAGCATAATCATGCATCCATGCATAAACTCATTTTTTCATCCAATTATCGAAGGACTTAAACAAGTTTTTTTTAAACATCATAGAGGAGCACTAGGAAGTACACCTTCAAGAGCCCTGATTTGTTGAATTTAAGGAAGCTAGGAGTCTTTAGATTTCTTTTAAAAAATCTAGCTTCCACTAAAGGACTTTTGAATTGGTCCCTTGGCTTGGTTTCTAAAAAAGGGAACTATTTTGTAAGACCTTGATGCTCAAATGAAATGTTCAAACCATGATGTTTACAATTACTTCAAGAAAGTCCTTCGATACCAAATCTTTCTTCTTTTGCATAAGCATAATCATGCATCATATCGCATTCATAGTTTCTCAAGCCGAGTCTCACGTCTTGTTTTTCCAAAGGTCTATCTGCCTAGTCCAAGAAAGTGGCCCGACGTCCTCGGCAGAAACCGACTTACACATACAACACTAGGGCATATCAGAGAAAAAGAATGGAACATTTGGAACAAGAGAATCAGGCACTCCGGGAAGAAGTGACATCCATGCGGACCAAGATCGAAGAATTGACAGAGTTGGTAAAGCTGCTGGCAGCCGCACAAGTTCATCCACCGTCTCCTTCCCCTAGCTCTCTAGCTCGGTTGACAACTACTATTACTCCGGCTCCGACAGCGCACACCAGTGCCCCACAATACACTATGCCCGACGGATATCCCTGGGGCATGCCTCTTAGCACCGGTGAAGGATTCATCCATATTCCTGCTGCAACTTCTGCTCCTCAACCCGGTGTTACTTTTCCTCAGGCTACTGTGGCTTTTTCAGCTCCACTGATTCATACCACCCAATACGACAATGAACCTATCTTTCACACAGAAAGTGTAGGGGCTCGGGATCAGATGGATGATTTCCAAGAAAAGTTTGAAGAGATGCAACGGGAAATCAAAGCCCTCCGGGGGAAAGACCTGTTTGGGAAAAATGCCCACGACCTTTGTTTAGTGCCGAATGTCAAGATCCCGCCCAAGTTTAAGGTCCCTGAATTCGAGAAGTACAAGGGGAACACCTGTCCTCAAAGCCACCTGGTAATGTATGCTAGGAAGATGTCTACCCAAACGGATAATCATCAACTACTCATCCACTACTTCCAGGATAGTCTGACCGGCGCCGCTTTAAAATGGTACATGAGTTTGGACAGCACCAGGATCCAAACTTTCAATGACTTGGGAGAAGCCTTTGTTCGTCAATACAAGTACAACCTGGACATGGCCCCAGACAGAGACCAACTTCGGGCCATGGCTCAAAAGGACAAGGAGACTTTCAAAGAGGATGCCCAAAGATGGAGGGAGATTGCTGCTCAGATTAACCCACCACTAGAGGAGAAAGAAATGACCAAGATTTTCCTAAATACTCTTGGTTCATTATATTACGAGCGGATGATTGCAAGTGCGCCTAGCGATTTCACTGAAATGGTTAATATGGGAATGCGTCTGGAGGAAGGATTCCGAGAGGGACGTTTAGTTATGGAAAGTGCCTTTGCTGCCAGCAGTTCAAAGAAGTTTGGGAACGGCTTCTCAAGAAAGAAAGAGCAAGAGGTGAGTATGGTGGCCCATGGACAGCCTCGGCAACCTCGACAACAGGCTCCCCAGCGGGCTCCCCAACAGTTCGCCCAACAGAATCGGGTTCAGTGGATATCCCATTTTGATCTAATCCCTATGGCATATGCAGTGTTGCTTCCCGCTTTGCTTGAGAAAAATCTTGTCCAAACTAAGGCGCCTCCTCGGGTACCTGAAAGGTTGCCACGTGGGTATAGACCTAATCTCTCTTGTGCTTTCCATCAAGGGGCACCCGGTCACGACATTGAACATTGTTACGCCTTGAAAGCTGAAGTCCAAAAGTTGATCCAGGCTGGTATCCTGTCCTTCAAAGATTTGAACCCCAATGTGCAAGCTAATCCACTACCGGATCATGGGACTGCATCTGTTAATATGGTGCAAGTTTGTTCAGAGGCTTACCCAGTTGAAGACGATCTGGAGGAGGTGGCAGCTAGTTTTGTGACACATGGCAGAGTTCGCCGCAATTGGGTCGTTGTTGACGCCCCTTCTGCTATTCATTGTTCCAAATAACATTTTGTTGTTTTTGCCTTTCGTTTTAAAAAATATATATAAATCCTTTCGTTCCGCCCGATACGAAAGTGAACCTTTGTAGGGCTTTTTGCTTCATGTATTTCCATCATCAAATAAAAAAGTTGTTTTGTCCCCGACTATGTCTTTTTATTCCTTGCTCTTTTCTGGAAAATGGTAACACAAAAAACCCAAAAAATAATATTTTTATTTTATTTTCAATCAATTTCAAAAGGTCTACGTTTTTTACTCATTTTCTAAAATCAATCATTAATCATATGTAGACTGAACATCAAAAAAACCCGTTGAACACTGTAACCCTATTGTCTCTCCCAACTTTGATTTCCCTGTCTACGAAGCTGAAGAGGAAGAGGACGAAGAGATTCCCGATGAGATCTCGCGGTTATTAGTATATGAAAGGATTAAATTGGGTTCAGGAGAACTGCCATTACAATATTCCTGGTCGAATCCCAGATGAACGGTGCCATTGAAGCTGCAAAAAAAAAAGAAACAAAAAAAGAGAAAAAATACATCATGAAGATAAGGCAGAAAATGGTGGTCACCTACAAGGATCGGCATGGGATGCTCCCTTTTATTTTGCATGAGTATCGTACTTCGGTGCGAACATCAGCAGGGGCAACCCCCTTCTCTTACAGTTATACCAAAAAGGATGAAACAATCGGTTGATGAGGAAGTTCGTCCCCGTGAATTTCGAGAAGGAGGCCTTGGGCTCAAAAAGATTTTATCCTTTCAACCCGATTCCAGGGGCAAATGGACGCCTAACTATGAAGGCCCATATGTCGTCAAGAGAGCTTTCTCCGGTGGTGCAATGACTCTTACGACTATGGATGGTGATGAGCTTCCCCGTCCTGTGAATGCCGATGCAGTCAAGAAATACTTTGTCTAAAAACAAAAGAACAGCTCGGTAAGTCGAAAACCCGGAAGGGCGGCTTAGGGAAAAATGAGCGTCTCGGTGGACTGAAAACCCGAAAAGGCGGTCCAGGCAAAAATCAGAGACATGAAACAGAAAATAATCATCCTGATAGGTCGAAAACCCGAAAGGGCGGTCTATGCAAAAATCAAGGATCAAAAGACAAAGTAACTGCATCAGGTTGGCCACGACTCACTTGGGGCACAGTAGCTGTCAAAGAGACTCTGAATCTGAAGCATCAAAACAGTGGAATTCAAAGTTGTTAGAGAGAATAACGGTTATTGTGTTCAATGTACCTTCCCCTTATATTTACCATTTTCCAAACTTTGCGAGATCTATGGGGCCACGCCATTGGCGGACCACCACTCTATTAAATAAATTTGAGCCTGTGCCTTTTAATCGGAATTCCAATTTATTCGGTTTATAAAATTTCTTCTATTTTTGATGGTAGCACTTGAAGCAAAAATTTTTTTCAAAAAAATCATAAATCTTTTTTTTATATTTTTGGAAAAGCATAAACAACAAACACATTCTCTCGGAACTCATGAATAAGTAGAGTGTGCGTCAACATCCGTCCCAAGAACGGGTAGACTCTGCAGGTTAAACATGGTCAATTGCTTGAAAAAAAAAAGGAAAAGGTAAGGAGAAAAGAAAAAGCTCGGTAAGTCGAAAACCCGAAAGGGCGGCTTAGGCAAAAATGAGCGTCCCGGTGGATCGAAAACCTGAAAAGGCGGTCCAGGCAAAAATTAGGGGCATACAAAAATATATTCCCAGTGGACTGAAAACCCGAAAGGGCGGTCCAGGCAAAAGTTAGGGATTCAGAAAGAAAAAACGAAAGATAAGCATGACCACAGAAGCACCAGGTCCTTCTGCCAGGTTTTTGGATTAACACGTCTCCCCCAGGAAGTGTTTACTCCCCACCATTTGTTGTATACATCGGGCCTTACCCCGTCAATGTTTTGGATATGTCCCCAATGGCATCATTCCCAATGAAGTTTGCAAAGTGTTTGTACTGCGTCGTCAGTCCACTTTCCATCTTACTTGTCCAGTCTTGTCTCATCAAGCCCATCAGTTATACTATCCCACAAGTCAATCCTCCATACAGTCATACAAGTCGTATTGTCTTACATTCACACATACATTCATGCATATACACATTCATGCATACACAACATGCACATAACATCATTCAATACATGGTTGCATTAACCACCCTGAGTCTTGCTTTTCATGTCAATCAATCATGAACAATTTGTGACTCTTTTTCCCCAAGTGTCATCCCCAGTGTGTCTGGTCCAAAGATGTCACCCTCTTTTCGCCAAATGGCAGTTCTTTAATGAACAACTTGTGCATACCTTTTACCTTCATGTCGTCAGTGGCAAGCTCGGCTACATCCCGAGCAGCTGACATTTTATCTTCTATCATGTCGTCAGTGGCAAGTTCGGCTACATCCCGAGCAGCTGACATTTTATCTTCTATCATGTCGTCAGTGGCAAGTTCGGCTAGATCCCGAGCAGCTGACATTTATCTTTGTTTCATGTCGTCAGTGGCAAGTTTGGCTACATCTCGAGCAGCTGACATTTATCTTTCATCATATCGTCAGTGACAAGTTCGGCTACATCCCGAGCAGCTGACATTTATCTTTCATCATGTCGTCAGTGGCAAGTTCGGCTACATCCCGAGCAGCTGACATTTATCTTTCATCAT
The DNA here is from genome assembly GCA_018208015.1 of Medicago ruthenica. Taxonomy (NCBI): domain Eukaryota; kingdom Viridiplantae; phylum Streptophyta; class Magnoliopsida; order Fabales; family Fabaceae; genus Medicago; species Medicago ruthenica. Next base: position 93,588,705 of record CM031374.1, read on the forward strand.
GCCGTCAGTGGCAAGTTCGGCTACATCCTGAGCAGCTGACATTTATCCTTTTATCCTGTCGTCAGTGGCAAGTTCGGCTACATCCCGAACAGCTGACATTTACATTTTACCTTCTTTAAGCTACCCCCACAATGGTAGTAGGTAAAATATTTTGACTGCCTTTTTTAAGCTATCCGCACACCGATAGTAGGCAAGGTCTTCTCTTTTTATATTACCTTTTTTAAGCTATCAATACACGATAGTAGGTAATACATGTCATCTGTCTTTTTTAAGCTATCATCTTTGTTGATAGTAGACTGTGTCTCCTTCTATTGCCTTTTTTAAGCTATCAATACACGATAGTAGGTAATACATGTCATCTGTCTTTTTTAAGCTATCATTTTTGTTGATAGTAGACAGTGTCTCCTTCTTTTACCTTTTTTTAAGCTATCATTTACACGATAGTAGGTAACATCGGTCTTTGTCTTTGTTAGGCTATCGTTCTGAATTAGTGCGATAGTAGACAACTCCTTCCCCAGTGAAACTATGTTATTCCCCAGTGGAGTCGGATCCCTTGCTTTAACGAGCTCGGGCATCCTTTTGTTTCGTCCCCGGTCAGGTCACCTTCGCAGTCTTGCATTTGCATTTGCATCACGAGCATTTCACATCTTTTTAGGTCCAAAATTGGCGTACTCTGTATTTAAGTCCCTTCGACCTGCCGAATCAAAGATTTTATCTTCAAATCTCCGGACGAAGAGACTTAAATAGGGGCATCTGTCATACCCCAATTTTTGACCTAAAATTTATTTTTTTTACTCGTCTCTTTAGTTCGGAATTTTTCGTCGTCTCAGACGAAATTTCGACAGAGAGATATTTTAAAATACCTCATTTTTTGGTTCCGAAGGCGACATTTTTTATTATTATTGTTTGTCATTTTTACTTATCATTTCTTTTTTTATTTTTAGTTTCATTATTTTCCTTTTTTATTATCATTTTTTTTATTTTCGTTTTTTATTGTTTTATTTTTTAAGAGGTCTGACTTGTGATTTTAATGAGTTTTGATGACATTTTTAATGGTTGCCTCTTTGGGCTAATCATGATTATTGTCCATCAATGGCCTTAAACTGCATTAATCACCATTGCACCATTAAAAGGAGAGGCAGAAACAAGGAATGGGATCAGTAACCAGAGCAAAAAAAAACACAATCAGAAACACGGGGACCGAATTCAAAACGCAAAAACTCAGAAACACAACAACAGCAACAATCAAGAACCCTTCTCAACCTCCACACAACCCACCACATATCACTACCACCTCACTCACCACCACACAACCCCACACTTACTCACGGCACTACCACCCACACAACAACAGCAACAACCACGACCTAGCCTACCTAAACCCGCCTCCACCCCTCAAAATCCACCAGAACCACCGCGGCCTCACACAGCCGTACAAGCACCATTACCAACCGCGCCTCCCCCTTCAAAACCAAACAGCCACCCACACACAAACACCACTCACGGCCCACACTCACATAACCACACAAACGAACAGCCCAACAAAACCCCCGAGTCCGAATCAAAAAAAGGAGAGGTAGAATTCGAATTTGCTTGTCTTTAAATGTAGATCTAGGGTTTTTTATCTTTCTTTTGGAAAAAATAAGTCTAGAGGTGTGAAGAGGAGGGGGAGGAGAGTTTAAAAAACAAGTTTTTTTTTTTAAAAAGGAGTGAAAACCACTCCGGCGCGGTGGCACCGCCGGCGGCCGCGCGCGCCGGAACCTTTTCCGGCCAGGCTTTGTTTTAGAGAGAAGGAAGAGGTTGGGAAGAAGAAGAGAGAGGGAGAAGAGAAATAAATGAGAAGAAAAATCAGAAAAAATGTTTTATAGCCTTTCAAATTACCCTGGCCCAATTCGGCCCAGACTTCTTTTCCTCTCCCTCCATTCTGACTGCTATCCGCACCCCCCTTCCTGCTCCCTGCACCCCCCTCTTTCTTTTGTTTTTTTTTATTTTCGTTTCTTTTTTTGCATTTTAGTTTTTTAGTCTTTATTTATTTTCATGCATTTTATTGCCTTTATTTTTAACACATCATGCATTTTTATTTTTTTATTTTCCTTTTATTTCATGCATTTTTCATTTTATTTGTATTCTTAGCATATTTACTTATCCTTAGTGCGTTTGCATTTTTTTTATTTTTATTTATTATTTTGCCATTTCTTAGAATGTATTTAGGTACAATGTAAATATAAATGAGAATATGCACTGACACCACACTTTATTTATTCCGCTTTAAGTCTTTTATTTTTATTTTTATTTTATTTTATTTCGCCTTATAAAAAAAAATACAAAAAATATTAGGTTAGTTTAATTTTAAAAGGGTTTCGTGGTGATCCAACGTCACCACGGAAATCCCTCGTTTTTAACTTTTTGTTACGTTTAGTCTTAGTTAATTAAAAAAAAACAAAAACATGCAAATAACAAAAAATCAAAAATATTTTCATAAACAAACCTTGATTTTCAATCAAGTGTCCCTTTTTTCTTCTTTTATTTTCTTAAATAATCATTAATCCACTTTAATAACACTTTAATCATTTTCAAAAATAAAAAACAAACCAATCTTATTTTGCCACTTGGCCTTTATTTTTAAATTTTTTTTAAACCAATAAAAAACACAAAACAAATCAACCGTTATTTTTGCCCTGAACTACGAGGTTTTGATCCCTCACGGGTACGTAGGCAAATGACTTTGTCCTTCCAAATCATAAAAAATACAAAAAAAAAACATATTTATTTTTCCTCACTACTCTAATTCGTTCTTTTCTTTCTTTTAAAAAATAAGCAAGTTATAGCCCAAAATAAATAAATAAAATCAAGAGGTTCTCGTAGAGTACTACGAACGTTTAGGGTGCTAACACCTTCCCTAAACGTAACTAACCCCCGAACCCAAAATCTTTAAAATGGTGGTAATTTAGAACTTTTTTCCACTTTTCATTTAAAAAAATTAAAAGTTCAGTCGTAAATTAAAATTAGTGAGTCAACGCTAATCAATAGCTTGATCTCCAAAAATCACCGCGACAGTGCCTTACCAAACAGACTCGCAATGTTCCTACCAACCGAGTCAAGCCCATGGGATACATCATTTATTAAATGAATTTAGTTCTGTTCATGACGATATTATCTTAAGAAAGATAGTGAAACTCGCATTGCAGACGGATTAGTGGAAGAATGTGCTCCTTTGGTGAAGAACTCGTTGGAATCCGTGGTTGAAGCTCTGTTGTTGGTGGAACAAATGGGGTGTACCTGCACAAACGCTCTGACATCCAAGTATGAAGTGAAATGAGGAAGTTTGGAGGAAAAGAATGAAGTTACCTTGAGTTGTAAGATGAGTGTTCTTTATACATGCATAAGAAAAAATGTCGGGTTTGACTGCTTATTGGGTTTTACTTTGTAATTTGACTTTGTCAAGTGGATTTGACCCAAAGTCTGATCATAACACAAATTTTTTTAAAAAAATATGAGTTTTCTCTTCTTATAAAAATCTAAGAGAGTATTTCATTTTTTTAACATGTGTCATTTGAGCACAAAATGGTATTCCTTCTTTTTTTATAAAAAAAAAACTAGAGAGTAAGAAATTGCACACAACAACACCTTTGTAATTGGGCTAGATTGATGGGATAGAAGGCCATCGTAGGAACTAGGAATTGTTTGTTTTAACTTTTCTTTTTTAATTTAAATTTATAACATTGGTGCCATTGAAATATGGAGAACTAAATTGTTGATTTCTTTCCTAAAAAAAAAATAATTGTTGATTTCTTTTATATAGATAATTGTGTTTTGTGTTTTTACATATCGAAAAAATTGGACATCTTTGTCTTGTGGTGGACATTTTATAAACTATACAATGTCGGAGCTTGGACTAAATTGAGTGTCCCTTTTCTAAACCGCACTTCAGTGTACTATATTGTAATCCTAACAACACTTTGGTTCAATGTGGTTTGTCAAATGTGCACATGTAAGATAAGACATTTTTGCACTATGCAAAAATTTGTTTATCAGAGTCAATAAGTCTATTATATTTTATTTGATTTATGATAAAATATATTGATTTAACAGTAGAAATTAACTAGTGTATATTAAAAGATTTATCTTATTTATGTATCATGAAATTAGCTGTATTTTATAATATAAATCATAAAAAGTATATTTTTGAGTTTCAACAAAATCTAATTGCAACCATGATTTTGTGTCCATGTAATTTTAAACAAGCACAAAACCAAGTACTCTTAGGCAAATGTTGTTTAAAACTTGATTTAGGGATCAAATCTTCAGGATAATAAATAAAACTTTTTTTTTTCTAACCAGCATTTCGTAGATGAGTATAAATTTTGAAAAATAAAAATTGATTTTAAAGTAGTCATATTGGAGTACTCAAATATGACTAATTTCAATTTCAAGTGATTTAGACACCAAGTCCTCGGTGTTGACACTTGAGCACAAGTGTTTGGACACTAAATTTAGACACTCATACATAATTGAGAAAATGTAGAGAGATAAAATAATTAGATAATATTTGTGTGTGTCTAAGTAATATGTCCAAAAACTTATGCCCGAATAATACTTTCTCATGATGTTGTGGTATCAGTGATTGCTTGACAATTGATGACCACTTAGATAATTCAAAGGGCAATCGAGCTCTGCGGTTTAAAGTTGTTGCACATTTTTAAATAGTTGTTTTTTTGACAAATTAAATAGTTGTTACTTACAATAACATTATTTTGACAACTTTTTAGTTGTCGTATATGTATTATGGTATAAATGTTATTTGATTTTTTACTTATTTTATTTTTCTTCATTCATTTCATATTAACGGTTATAAATGATGTATTAATAATCATTGGCAAAACGATAACCCCATTTAAACATTTTCTTCCTCAACAAGTTTTTTCATTAATTAATAATCAAGTCATAACATCGTTTTCTTCCTCAACAACGCTGTCTATGGAAAAACGATACCCTCCTGTAACCGTTTTTTTTCCTAACAATGCAGTAAAAGTTTTAGTCTCGCCAAGAAATGACCTCACCAGCTCCCTTACACCCTTCACTTTAAAGTCTAAAAAATAGAAAAGAATAACATTGGACATGCTTTTTTTAGGTTAAATATTAGGTTAGTAGAGCAGGTTGATGAATCACACTTCATACTAACTAATAATAGACCCGTGTTTTTGCACGGGCCGCATAACATTACAGAATTATATAAAAAATAATGATATTGTTAATATTGTTAAATGTTTAAATGTATTAAATGAAAATTATCAACATTAATATAATGCTTCTACTGAATATTTTTTTTCTTATATGAAGAAAAATCTGTTAAATATTTGAATCGTGAATGTTGTGGATTTTATTTGCTTATGTATGCGAAAACAAATTTTTATATACATATATGAGAAAGTCGATAAAATAAAATTTTGAAAATTCATTATTATTTTCAAAATATCAAAATTAATGTAGTGTTTCTATTAAATAATTTTTTATTTTATATGCAAAACACCGTTCAATGTTTGCACTGCACATGTTGCAGATTTATGCGTTTTATCTGCAGAAACAAATTTTTATGTAAATATATGAGAAAACCGATATGATAAAATTGTGGAAACTCATTAATATTGTCAAAATATAAACATTAATTTAAGGTTTCTAATTAATAACTCTTTATTTTATATGTAAAATATTGTTCAATGTTTGCACCGCACCTGTTGCAGATTTTATGTGCTTATATATGCATAAACAAATTTTTATGCACATATATGAGAAAATCGATATGATAAAATTTTGGAAACTTATGACTATTTTGAAAATATCAACATCAATGTAGTGTTTCTATTAAATAACTTTTTATCTTATATTTAAAACACGCTCAAATATTTGCGCCGTACTCGTTGAGGATTTTATATGCTTATATATTTGCACCGCACTCGTTGGAAAGATACGCGTCCGTAATTATCATGATAATATTTGGCTTTAATAACAAATTGACTTAGTTATATAGAATTAGTTAAAGTTGTTGCGTGAAATTGGAAATAAACTTGTTTGTAATTATGATGATAACATTTTTTTTTAAATATAGGGGAATTAGTTAGGTTTAGAAGTGATAAACAGAAAAACTTAATTTTTCAAAAAATGAATAAATTAGTTTTATATTTTACAAAATAATCATTAGACACATAAAATTAAGAAGATCATGAGTTTAAAAAATGACAATTATGGAATTTCCCTGGAGTATGATTTTTATATATTGTTAGGATGATTTTTACATAAAATTAAAGTTGTTGTGTGGAATTGGAAACAAACTTGGCGGTAATTATGATGATAATAAAGTGGTTTTTTAAATACAGGGGAATTAGTTAGGTTTAGAAGCGATAAACACAAAAACTTAATTTTTCAAAAAATAAACAAATTTGTTTTATATTTTGCAAAATGACCGTTAGTCACATAAAATTAAGAAGATCATGAGTTTAACAAATGGAAATCATGGAATTTTGTTGGAGTACAACTATTATATATTGTGAGTAGATATGCAAAAATCCGTTAAATATTTACACTGCTTGGTGCATATTTTATGTGTTTATATCTACAAAAACAATTTTTTTTGTGCGAATATAAGAAAATTGTTGTGATAAAATTTTAAAAACTCATGATCATTTTTAAAATATCAGCATTATTGTAGTTTTTTTCTTAATAAATTCAATAACACACACCAGAATAAAAATGGGATAGCACTTGTGTGACATTGTGATGCCAATGTCATGTGACATTTGAAGTAGCAATAAACGTCGCAAGAAAGGGGGGTTTGAATTGTGACCCTTTTTTCGTTTTTAATTCTGAAAAATAACAGGTGTATATACTCAAAAAAAATTCTTGGTAAAGGTTAGACAGACAATATTAAAGTGTTTTAATATTTTAAACTATTGTTCTACGAAGGACCAGAAAGTTCTGGATAATATTTATATAACTGATATAAATAATAAAGTAATAAATAAAAGGACCAGAGAACTCTGGATGAATAAATGTTAAGTAGTAGTAAATAATAAGGACCAGAGTACTCTGGATAATAATTATATAGTTAAGCTGAATAATAAATAAATATTAATGATTAGTTAAAGGACCAAAGAACTCTGGATATGTAGCAGTTATATTAGGACCAGAATATTCTGGAGAGTTAGTAAGGTTAATTAAATGTGATAGTGTGTGTTTAGTGTTGGCCTCCAGCAATGAGAAGAGACATGTTGACCTCATCTTGATGTCATATGGTGATGTCACAAGCTTTTGCCTCAAGGTTCACTTTTGTGATGCACTTTTCATAGATTCCTTGTTTCTTTCCTTAATGGGTCGAATTCCTCTTGGGCTTTTGTGCTGATTTTATTCTCTTTGTGCTTTCATGGCCCATGTGCAAAAGTATCTTGATGTCTTGCCTTTTATTAATACCTTTTAGTCATATTGATTCCTGTGACCATATTTGGTGAGACAAAGAGAATGATATTTATTTCTTGAACTTAATTAGGCAAATCTTGACTTCTGTACAAAAGTTTTGTTATGTTTGTTGTTTTGATGAGGATGCTTTGTTATCTTTGTGAGGTCAGAATGTTCTCATGAACGTTCTCAATGAAACAATCTCACAAAACTCATTAGTAGATAACAAGATAAAAATTATAAATGTGTTTGTTATCTTTAAAACATAAGATCAGGATTTTGCTTTCAACAACATTGGCTAACCACAATGTCACACGTGTCACCGTTGCAGATTTTAAGTGCTTATATCCGCGGAAGCAAATTTTTATGTATCGATATGATATAGTTGATATGATAATGTTTTGAAACTCATGAATATTTTGAAAATATGAACATTAATGAAGTTTTTCTATTAATATTTTTTTACTTTATATGTAAAACACTGTTAAATATTAGCACCACACTTATTATGGATTTTATGTGTTTATATATACGAAAACAAATTTTTATGCATTGATGTAAGAATATCAATATAATAAATTTTGAAAATTAATTACTTTTTTCAAAATATCAAGATTAAAAGTGTTTCTATTTAATATTTTTTTATTTTATATGCAAAACACCAGTAAATATTTGCACCGCACTCGTTGCAGACTTTATGTGATTATATTTGCAGAAGCATTTTATGTATCGATATGAAAAAGTCGATTTGATAAAATTTTAAAAAATCGTGAATATTTTTAAAATATCACATTAATGTAGTGTTTCTATTAAAAAATTTGTTTTATTTTATACACAAATTAGTGATATTAATAAATTGACCGATGACATTTAGAAAAAATGGTGAGTATAAATCCTCCAAATTAGTGGGATTAAGATATTAACCGATGACATATTAGAGAAAATTATGGTAGTAGATTATATCTTTTCAATTTCACTCCTTGCCTAATAGTATTACACAAATTCTTTCAAAAACCACGATACTTATCTTTTTAATTTTTATAAAAGAAAAAAATTCATTTGTGAAATGGAAAATAGAGAAGTGAGATATTAGAGTGCATTTGTTAGTTTTATGAAAAATGTTATAAGGGAAGAGAGAGAATAGAAGACAAAAGAAAACTATAGGTAACATCATTAAACATGCTTTTGTTCAATAAATAAACAAAATTCAGCCAATAAAAAATGTTTTTGTAGTTGATATAATATAAGGACAAATTGTTGGCAAACCAAACATTGAGCGGAAGTTGGTTACCTAATGGGGAGTGTATTGATGGTGGCATCACCGGTGCTCATTTAGTTCAGAATGCTAAAATCAATAGTTTGATGAATTTATATGATAAAAGTTGGAACAAGGAGGTAATTCATCAGGTCTTCATCGTGGATATCGTTGATAAAATTCTTCACACACCTCTCATTTTTCAGGTACAAGAGGACCGACTTATTTAGAAAGCGGAGAGACATAATCGCTATTCTGTACGTAGTGCTTACATGTTATGCGTTGATGAGCTTATTGATACTTTGCATCTGAGGCGTCCCGGCCTTTGGTGTGAAATTTGGAAGCTCAAGGTGCCCCCTAAAGTGAAGAATTTGATTTGGCGTATGTGTCGGGGCTACTTATCGACTCGAGTTCGCTTACTTGATAAAGGTATTCAGTGTTCTACATACTGTGTAAGTTGTCCCTCTATTCACGAAGACCTTACTCATGTATTTTTTGAGTGTCCGTTTGCTATCCAGGTTTGGCAAAGAACAAGCCTTTGGGGTGCTGTTCAGCATACAGTGTCCACTAATGATTCGACATCTGTCATTATCTTTGTGTTATTGGAAACGTTATCGGCTGAGCTTGCGCAAAGGCTGGTCTCAACGATCTGGAGCCTGTGGAAGCATCGCAATCTCAAAATTTGGGATAATATTATAGAAACGAGTGCTACGGTTGTGGAGCGTGCTCGAAATTTGGTGGCTGATTGGCAAGTGGCTAATTCTCCCACGACAGTTGTTTCCCCCCTCCACCAGCCTGCGACTTTGACCACAAGTAACTCTTCGACATCTGTTCCTATTACTGGTTGGCAGCAACCTTTGCCAGGAAGATTTAAGTGTAACATTGATGCTGCTTTTTCTTCCCAATTTAACCGTACTGGTATTGGTATTTGTGTACGTGACTCTGAGGGTACCTTTGTTCTGGCAAAGGTTGTCAGCTACCCTTGTATTTACCCAGTTGATGTCGGTGAAGCTTTGGGTTTACACTCAGCGATGCAGTGGTTGAGTGATATGAGTTTTGATAACATTGATTTCGAATCAGACTCAAAGATTACTTCTGATGCTTTCCATACTACCATAAACGAAACATCTGAATTTGGTTGTATTATCACTTCTTATCGTTCTCTTTTCAGTTCTTTTTTCATTAACTCTAGGGTGGAGTTTGTTAGGCGACAAGCCAACGGGGTTGCTCATGCTCTTGCCGGAGAAGCCACGTTATTAGCTAGTCCAGTTGTTTATTTTGATATACCCGCTTGTATTGAATCTCTTATTATTAATGAAATGTTATAAGCATATTTCCTTCAAAAAAAACATTGAGCGGAAGTTGGAAATAGGAAAATACCTAAGTCAGCATTGGAAGACGGATCAATTAAATTGGACAATTAATTTAAGCTTGGACAATTAAATTAGATTGCTAAATTGACAATTTAACCCACTAAATTAGTGATTCTATTAGATTAGACGAGGGTAATGACGGAAAATTGGTAGTAATCAATTTTTTATATTGATAGTAGATGACTCAGTAAACATCAAGGATAAATAGAAAAATGAGTGCCTAATCTTGAATAAGAAAGCAACCTACATGCAAAGATATGGTAAGACTTAAGATAACTGTTATTGCAAGGATTATTGATATTGTTGTTACTACTTTGTCAAGTCTTATGCTACTTGAACAATTGATTAATTTTGTCATCAAATGAGAAATAGAAGTTACGCATGATCAAATTGATTCTCACAATTGAGATAGTTGAAGTGGACCATTAACCAATTTGAGATATTATTTGTTGAAAAAACCTACATGCACATGCCAACGAACTTACCCACACATTCAAGGATATTTGATAGAATACACATGAGCACACCACAGAGAAAATGGTAGAACACACAAGAACCATTCTGGTTAAGCAGCTATTGCCTACTTCCAAAGAAAAATCCCCACCAACAAAATGTATTAACTATCTATCTCAAATATGATTACAACAATTGTAACTTATCTATCCCAAATTGTGCAACAACCTATAAACTTGAATACACAAATTGTGCAACAAACCATAAACTTGAATACCAGGGTCAAGAGTTACAAATCGTGAAGACACTCACATCACTACAAATGATGACCTACTTAGTAGTCTTCTCTGATATGGTTAGAGATGCTACACTCATCACAAACCCATATTTACAGAAGACACATTCTTGATTCGGGCCTTATTATTCATGCATTCCCCTACTCCAATAAAAAATGACGATGGAATGAGAGAGAAAATGAAGAGGGAAAAAACTAGAAAAATTAGATGATAGAGAGGGATGAAGAGGAGGATAGATGTGATGTAGTGGAGTTCTCCAAGGGTCAAGATACATCTCTCGCCTATTAGAATCTACTTCTTAAATCTTCACCACTTACATTTATTTAAAAATTTGAATTGATTTTCCATCACTATTTATGATTTGAAATCCATGAACTTGTCTATAAATTAAATTAGCTTTGCACTTTCTTCTTCATCCAAAATTCTATGCTATATTTTGAAGATAGATTTAAACCATTAGTATTCCTTGGTTTATTAAATCCACAATAATTCTTCTTGTAACATAATTTATCCAATTTCTTAATTTAATTATGGACATGAAGGAATGAACTCTACTTCCCTCAATCATTTATGTTGAGAAGCACATATTCTAACATTTCACCCTCATAATCCTAACAATGATCCTTGAAGAAAATTGAATATTGTTTTGGCTGGAAAAGTCACAATGAAGCTGGCAAAGAAAGGTTTTACCATATATCTAGCAGGGGCGGAGCCAGCTATAGATGATGGTGTGCACCTACACACTCTGGAATTTCATAAATTACCCCTACTGTTTCACTTTATTACTATTTGCACACCCTCAGTTATTGACTTTCCACCTTTTTTTCTAACTTGATTTGCTCTCTCCCGTGTGACCGTGTCCATGAAAGTGAGGACTGGCAAATAGCTCTGCAAATTGCAGATATCAACATTACTTAAGGTCAGCTTGTTAGGAGTTAGAGCTTATTGCTTAAGCTGTTTTGGTTTGGTTAGTGTTAGTTTGCATTGCTTACTTGTAAAGCAAGCTAGCTCTTGTACTTAGATACTTAACTATAAATAGGTATCTACTTGATGTAATTTTCAACTCAATCAATAACAAATGAATCCTTTACTATCAAGTGGTATCTAGAACCTGGTTAGGGCTTGTATCAAGAGTTAGAAAGCGCAGCTTTTGGCGGGAAAGTTTGTTACAATCTTGATACGCTTATTTCTTCATCTTCTTCCTCTCATTCCTTAAGCTTCATCCATAGCAGATTCTACAAGATTCGCACAACCTTCCATTCCCAAGTTTGATGGCTTCTATGATCACTTGGCTATGTTGAAGGAAAATCTGCTTCGTTCAAAAGAACATTGGAGCTTGATTGAAACCGACATTATCAATGCTCCTGAAAATCCAACTCCAGAACAAGAGAAAGCTGCAAAAGATAGTAAGCTATGTGATCTTAAAGTAGAGAACTACCTCTTTCAATCCATTGATAGAACAATCATGGAAACAATCTTGGGTAAAGATTCATCCAAAGATATTTGGGATGCTATGTGTAGGAAGTATCAAGGTTTTACAAAGGTGAAACGTGCACAGTTGCAAGTATTACGCAAAGAATTTGAAATTCTTGCTATGAAAGAGGGTGAATCCATTGATGATTACTTTGCAAGAACTCTTTCTATTGCAAATAAGATGACAGATCGTGGAGAAAAGATGGATCAGACTTTGGTGGTTGAAAAGATCCTGAGATATTTGACAAGCAAGTTCAATTATGTGGTGTGTTCTATTGAAGAATCCAATGATGTGACAACACTCTCCATTGATGAACTGCAAAGTAGCTTACTTGTGCAAGAGCAACGCATGAAATCTCAAAGTCAAGAAACAGATACTGAGCAAGCTTTGAAGGGTTCTAATGGTGGAAGAGGATATATGGGATATGGAAGAGGAAGAGGGTGTTCAGGTGCAAGAGGAAGAGGTAGAGGAAGAATCAACAAAGATTCTATTGAATCCTATAAGTGTCTCAAACTGGGACACTATCAGAATGAGTGTCCTCTATGGGAAGAGAATGCCAATTATGTTGAATTTGAAGATGGTGAATTGATTCTCATGTCTCAAACATGCTTGAACATAAATGCTAAAGATGAGGTATGGTTTCAAGATTTAGGTTGCTCTGATCATATGATAAGAACAAAGGACTGGTTATTTGATTTTGATGATAGCTTTAAAGAATCAGTGAAATTAGGAGATGATTCTAAAATGCCAATCATGGGAAAATGAAATATGAAATTACTCATTGGTGGCTTGATTCAAGTAATAACCAATGTATATTACTTACCTGGGCTTAGAAATAACTTGCTTAGCATTGGGCAACTTCAGCAGATTGACATGGCAATTGTGTTTAAGAAAGATACTTGCAAGGTTTATCATGATGAGAGGGTAATGATCAGGTCTACACAGATGAGTACCAATTGAATGTTCACCATATTTGCACCAGTCATTGTCCAAGAATGCTTGAAGATAGAGAAATGTGAAGATTCTAGAATGTGGCATTGCAGATATGGACATCTTAGCTGGAAAGGTTTGAAGACTTTGATGAAGAAATAAATGGTGAAAGGTTTACCAGAATTGTAAGAAATTGAAGAAAAGTGCAAGGATTGCTTGTTAGGGAAGCAACATAGAGAAGCTATTCCAAAGAGATCAAAATGGAGAGCTTCAGAGAAGCTTGAGCTGATTCATTCTGATATATGTGGTCCTATTAAGCCAAGTTCTAGTGCAGGTAACAGATACTTTCTAACTTTCACTGATGATTTCACCAGAAAAACCTGGACATATATTTTGAAAGAGAAGTCAAGAGCATTTAAAGTGTTCAAGGTTTTTAAGAGTCTTGTTAAGAAGGAATCTGGATGTGATCAAGTGTTTAAGGACAGATAGAGGAGGTGAATACACTTCAGCATCTTTCAATGAGTTTGTAGCACAAATGGAATCAAAAGATAGCTTACACACCACAACAAAATGGTGTATCTGAGAGAAAGAATATAACTCTGATGAATATGGTAAGAAGCATGCTTGCAGCTAGAAATGCACCAAAGATTTTTTGGCCATAAGCAATTGTTTGGGCCACTTATATTCTGAATAGAAGCACCTACTTTATTTGTTAAAGATATGACTGTAGAAAAAGCATGGAGTGGTGTGAAACCCTCAGTGCAACATTTCAGAAATTGTGGGTGTATTGCATACTCTCATGTGCCATACACTTAGAGAAAGAAGTTGGATGATAAGAGTTCTAGGTGTGTTCTATTGGGGCTAAGTGAAGATTCTAAAGATTATAAGCTATATGATCCTAAAAGCAAGAAGGTTGTGGTAAGTAAAGATGTCATATTTGAAGAATCACAAGGATGGAATTGGAATGCTTCAGCAGATTCACAGACAAGTAAAGTCTTAGTTGATGATGATGTGATAGAATTCACAAGTGATGTGCCAGTGAATAAAGTAGATCTTGATATGCATGAACTTGAAGATATAAGTGAAAATGCTTCCTCAGATCATGAAAATGCTCCATCTGATCATGAAGAAGAAATGGATCTTGAGTCATCTGATGACTCAGAGCTTCCCCCTAGAGCAAGAAATCCTCCAAGCTATCTAGATGATTATGTGACTGGATGAGAAGCTAAAAAGGAAGGGCAACTGAATAGTTTAGCTCTATCCAGTACTTCATTTGATCCCAACACGTTTGAAGAAGTATCCAAACTAAAAGTATGGAGAGAATTAATGAAGCAAGAAATAGATTCCATTGAAAGCAACAACACTTGGGAACTTACTACTTTACCTGTTGGATGCAAGAAAATTGGTGTTAAATGGATATACAAGATCAAATTGAATGAGAAAGGAGAGGTTGAGAAATACAAAGCTATTAGCTAAGGGATATGCTCAGAAGCTTGGGATTGATTACAATGAAGTGTTTGCACATGTGGCAAGATGGGATACCATAAGAGCTATACTAGCAATTGCAGCATGCAAAGGTTGGAAAGTCTATCAGCTTGATGTTAAAAGTGCATTTCTTCATGGAAAGTTGATTGAAGATATATACGTGGAGCAACCCTTAGGCTATCAGAAATAAGATGCAAGCAAGGTGTACAAATTGAAGAAAGCTTTGTATGGATTAAGACATGCACCTAGAGCATGGTATAGTAAGATAGAATCTTACTTTGCTCAAGAAAATTTCATGAAATGCTCTCATGAACATACCTTATTTGTGAAGAATAACCATGAATGGAAAATGTTAATAATTAGCTTGTATGTGGATAATCTTGTATACACTAGAGATGATGTTGCTATGTTTGAATCAAACAATCAATGCAAAGAAAATTTTCTATGACTGATCTAGGAAGGATGAGGTACTTTTCCTTGGAGTAGAAGTTAAGCAGGATGATCAGGGCATCTTCATCAGTCAAAGCAAGTATGCTACTGAGATTTTGGCAAGGTTTGGGATGGAAAACTGTAACATGGTATGCAATCCTATAGTAACTGGAAGTAAACTTGTGAAGGATGAAAATGGTAAAGCTATAGATGCAAGTAAGTATAAGCAAATGGTTAGGTGCTTGATGTACTTGCTTGCTACCAGACCTGATCTTGCACATTCAGTATGTTTAGTAGCTAGATACATGGAAAGGCCTACTGAAATGCACTTATCAGCTATTAAAAGAATTATGAGATACTTGAAAGGAACTATCAGCTTTGGAGTCATATACAAGAAGGAAGAAAAGGTGAGATTGATTGGCTGGTCAAATTCAGGTTATGCTGGTGATACAGATGACAGGAAAAGTACCTTAGGGTATGTGTACATGATAGGAAATGGAGCAATATCTTGGTCATCTAAGAAGCAACCAATTGTTACTCTTTCTACTACTGAATTTGAGTATGTGGCAACAACTTCATGCTCTTGTCAAGGAATTTGGCTAAGAAGGATATTGAGTCATCTTTGTGAAGATCATAAGGAAGGAACTGTGGTGTACTGTGATAACAGTTCCTCTATCAAACTGTCTAAGAATCCTGTTATGCATGGAAGATGCAAGCACATAAATGTGGAATTTCACTTTCTGAGGGACTTGACTAAAGATGGAATCATGGAGCTGAGGCATTGCAATTCACAAGATCAATTGGCTGACATTATGACAAAGCCTCTCAAACTTGAAACTTTATGTAAGCTGAGAACTAAGCTTAGTCATTGATGGATTAGATTGACAAAACTCTTTTGTAAACTATTTTTCTGTGGTTGCACAATTTAAGGGAGGGTTTGTTAGGAGTTAGAGCTTATTGCTTAAGCTGTTTTGGTTTGGTTAGTGTTAGTTTGCATTGCTTACTTGTAAAGCAAGCTAGCTCTTATACTTAGATACTTAACTATAAATAGGTATCTACTTGATGTAATTTTCAATTCAATCAATAACACATGAATTCTCTCCTATCACAACTTAGATTTATATGCTTTGGCATAGGTCGGCAAACTTTGCTTATAGATATATCTATTTATTTTTTCTTTTATTTATTAATAGTTGAATTATCTAAGCTCAAGCAAAAGTGAAGTCACAAGGGATTGAATTATCCCTTCTCTAACTCATAAACTTTGTAAAAAAAAAACGTATAGTCAAAGAGGATAATTATAATCCATTAAACAATATTTATTAATTAGGGTCAAAAAGTTTGTGGAGACATTTGATAAAAATGTGTTGGAACATTTGATATCTTAGAGGACCGGTTCGAACCTACAATGCTCTACTTATCAATAAGTGTTTGAGTTTTATCATTAGATTCTTTAAAAAAAAATTGCACCCCCTCACCTAGGTCTTGGATACGCCATTGTTAATATGTAGGTCAGGTGAAATATAGTTAGGCCAGATATATTTGGCATGGGATACTTCCCGTGGTGACAAACAAAGTAGAACAGCAAATAGACATAAGTGTTATACGGTAAGAAACTGCAGAGTTCTATTATTTTTGTAACAAAAATATCACAGGTTAGTTTTAAACTAAAGGTTAAATATGTTTTTGATTTCTATAAATATACCAAATTTTTATTTTAGTCCCTCTAAATTTTTTGTTAGACTTTTAGTCTCCCAAAAGTTTTTCTTCACCACTTTTAGTCCTTACTTTTTAGTCAACTCATATCTAGCCTTCATATTTTTTAATGAAATTTTTCAGAAATAGGTAGAATATTATGACAATCTCTTCAAAAAAAATTATAATTTTTTTGGAATTGATTGTCATGATATTCTACAGATTTCTGAAAAATTTCGTTAAAAAATATGAAGGCTAAACATGGATTGACTAAAAAATATGGACCAAAAATAGTGATGGAAAATTTTTAAGGGGCTAAAAGTCTAACAAAAATTTTAAAGGGACTAAAACGAAAAATTGATATATTTATAGCGAAAAAAATATATTTAACCCTAGTTTTAATTATAAGACTACTAGAAGCAAAACATAAACACCTAACACGTCACATTTATTATGTACAAATGACAGATCCAATTACTTTGTCAAGCATCTACAATCAATCCTAAGAATCTCATCTTAGTATAAATCATCTTATTCAGACCTTTTAATTTCTGTTAAACCTGGCAGTAAAATCCTGAAAAAGAACAATCCTGAAAGAGAAAAAAAACAGTTCAAAGAAGCCAGAAATAAAAAAGAGCTTCAGGTGTCCAGGACACATCAATCAAGCCACGAGATTTTGTGTGCAGTCCATCCAAAAATGGACTAGAGTCATTCAATGAATTAGATTGATTACAAGTATTACCTTCTCAATATATAAATCAGAAAAGGAAAAATGTCTATTTTGTGAGCTTATCAAGACGGAAATCCATGATTCGGGAGACGGATTCAAGAAATGCCGATTCCTCCATGCCATGAGGCAAGGAATCTTGTGCTTCGCTTATAATTTCCTCAATTACAGATTCCTTGTTCAAATTTTCCCGACACATGATGCTTCCAATTGCATAGGGAGTAAGAGCTCTCTCAACCCCTTTCTTCAGTAGCATTGTGGAAATGCGAAGTGTCCGTGCAGACTGAAGTGGAATATCCCATCCATAAAGTTTCAAAAGTTCAATGTCTTTTTCAGCATCCAAAGCATTGATATAATCAATCGTCTCGGGTGAGTAAGGCTGAAGTGCTTGCGGCCAGTAAAGCCAATCAAATGTGCAATCTTCAAACTGTAGAGAAAACAACCATATGAGTCCACATTAAATTAATGCTAAGAATATTAAATTTTAGCAGGAGGTGGACTAATATGGATCAATGCAACTCCTGATTTATACAATACACATTAGCTAATTAAAACAAATTAAGCTTCAATTTGCAATGCATGTTCAACAAATAATTTTGTGAGAATCTATCATGCCAGGCAATTCAATCAACTCTCAAAAATTAGAAGAAATACTTTGCTTACTTTATCTGGTAGACAATAGCCATGATCAATAGGAATGAGCTTAATCTGGCCACATGCCTCCTTTCTGATCAAAATATTTCCAGCATGTCTGTCTGCATTGGCTATTCTTATATCAAGCACAGTTATCTTATGCACATCCTCCACCGGAAACGCCCCAGGTCCAATGTCCTCACAACTACCATCATTATTCATGAACTTCTGTAATGATCCGATCTTAACATGTTTTGATGAGCAAGCATAACCATTTGGGTGGTGAAATTCTTTGTGTAAGCACTGCACCATAACAGTAGGAGGAACACCAGAAAACCCGATTTCTTCACCTGTCACCAAACGCGGTCCACTCCTTGGATGATCTAATACATAAGCTGCAACCTCCCTCAAAGCTCCTTCTCCCACCCTTGTTCCTCTTTTTAAACCTTCGCCGTTTTTTGAACTTGGTAGGCCTCTTGGGTTGTTCACAGCCATAGGTTCCTCATCTAAGGGCTTGAAGACTGAAACATGTTGCTGACCTGTTGAATCTTGCATAAAATAAGTCCCTCCCGTTCCTTCCGAGGACCTAATAGGACGATTTCCTTTCTTCAAACCCTCGTATGTGGAGTTGATCAAGTCCCAATGGAAAGGCAAAAAATTGATCTTGGGATTCACAACAATAGGTTCCAACCAGAAATCAACACCAGGTGGTATCTTTGCTATCTGAATCTGTTTGTTCCTATTATTATTATTATCTTCTACTTGTAATTGTAATGCTCTTTGATCGATTCTCTCCTCCGGTATCGAAGCTTCAAGAGAAAGCTTCAAATCATTGTGAATAGCTGTAGTTCTAACCTTAACTGATTTCTTAATAATCAAATGAACTACATCATCATCACCTTTACATATATCATGAAAGAGAATCTGATCATCAAGCTCTTCGTCATTACAAAAAAGCTCTTGTTCCTCAAGATCAATAAAACCTTCACCCTTTTTCCTAATACTTTGTTTAAGATACCCCACATTCCTACGCCTATCAATATGAAACTCAAATTCCTTACCAGAAACGGTCCTAACAACAATAAAAAGAAGATCCGAAAGGCGTAAAACCAAATGAAGAACATTGCCATCGGAGACACCATACTCCTTAATAAGTGTATGGTTACGCGCAAGTTCTCTGCCACCAAAAACTAGCTTCTGTTTCTTCACCACAAAACCTTTACATTGCTGAATCCTCAATTTGACAGAAGCAATTGAATCAGACTCCAAAACACGCATCGGTGTAACAACACTATCAACTGTTAAGTAAATCAGGATTGGATCAACAGAACAATGTTCTGTTTGACCTTCCCAATATACCCTTTCGTTGCAAATTGAACTCAATGCAACCGACATATTTCAATTTCAATGTCGAAACCCTAATTTTTTTCTTCTTTTGGGTAACAAAAGAACTACTTTTTGCTTGTTTCTTACTTGAATTATTTTTACATAATGAAAAACATTAACAATTAACAAGTAAGAAGAAAACAACAAAAAAAGGTCCTTTTTTTTGTTGTTGTTTTGAAAAGATTCCAAATATTAAAAAAAAAAAACCTAATCTAAGAAATAAAATATATATTTATGATCAGGAGATAGTGAAATAGAAAACCCAGAAAGGGATTGGTGAAAAAAAGAATGTACGGTGCAGTGCTGGCTCTCGAAAAGATGAAAAAACAAATGAAAGCAATGCGAGAGGGGATTCTAACCGAAAGGAAAGAACCAAAGGAGAATGAGGGAGGAAGAATAGCTTATGAATGGAAGCGATTCCGAGAAAGTTGTGAATAATCTATAATCTGTGAGGGAGAGACTTATTCTCTTCCGATAAAATTGAACGATGCTTCAAAACACAAACACGAGAGTGTGTCGTCTAAAAATAAGAGAAAGAAAGAGAGTGTTATCATAGCCGTTCTTGCCTTTATATACAGTAAAGTTTTTTGAGATAAAACCAAACCCTTGTCCTTTTTCATAAACCCAATCTATTTCATTAAATTTAGGCTTAAATATATAAAAGGTCCTTGTAAGTTGACGTGTTTTTTGTTTTCGTCTCTGTAAGTTTTTTTTGTTGTGAAACAACCATTGTTTCTTGTTAACTTTTTGGAATTGGTCCCTGCCGTCAAATTTCGTAAAAAAAAAAACCTAGCTGGCTAACGGAGGAATACGTGTCACTTGCTGATATGGACAAACATAATTATGTGGCATTAAAGCTGAATAGTGGTGTTATAAGAGGGACTAAAACCAAGAACAAATATTTACATAGGGACTAAAACCAAAAAACGTAATAACCAAAATTTGAAATTAAACAACCAATATTTTCACCTTCTTCATCTCTCTGTTCTTTCTTCATATCCTCCTTGCCCAACTTCTCATATATTGTGCCTTAAGAGAAAAAACCCACTTCCTTCAAACAATGTCTTCTCATTCCATGTCTCAATCATCAACAAATGAGTTGCCTATACGTGGTTGCAACAAAATAATGATATGTTCATCTCCAATTCACATGACAACCCTAAAATGAGATATTGGAAGTGCCTAACCTTTTATGGTGAGTTGGTTGTTAGAATACTTTGTTTTTTGTTTATTTTCGCACAATTTAATGCAACTAAAAGATGCATATGTTTGATTTTGTTTTAGGGTGCTAGTAGTTGTAAGTTGTTCATATGGGATGATGAAATTGAAGGACATCATTCATATGACTGTCTAGTAGCAGCAACTGAAGCATCACAATCATATGTCAATAAGCTTCCATGTGATTGCAATTGTGAAGAGCTTCTGAAAGATTTGAATATTGTAATGAAAGATTTGGGAATCAACAAAAATGAGAAGTCAAAGAAGAAGCTGCATCACTCAAGGAAGAAGACCAACTTGTTTATGGTTTTGTTGATCTTATCTTGGGTATTTTTTGTTGCATATGTAACGAATTTAAGCTGAAATGGTGAAGTTGTAACAACTATGTTCTAGTTGTTTATTTTGGTTTGTAATGGTTTAGTTGAGATATGGTTGTAATGGTTTAGTTCAACTCCTCTGGTTTTTTATTGTAATTGAAACATGGGTTGTAATGCTTTAGTTGAATTGATGCAAGGATGTTTGTTACAATTGATATCAGTTTATGTGATGAAGTTTTCTTCAAACATGATTAAATAGTAATAGGTATATAGATTGCAAATTTGTGATTAAAGTAGCTAGGCATTAACTTGCCAAATTGATTGCCAATTACATGTCATGTGGCCATTACTAAAAGCCAAAATACATCAAAACAGAAAAAAATTCATAGCAAAATAACTTAGACATTAAGTAGACAGATTCAAAGCAAAATAACTTAGAGATAAGTTAGACAGGTTCTTAGCAAAATAAAAGCCTAGATTGATCTATTCTTCCCCATTAACTCCTTTTCCTTTCTTGATCTTGTCAACATTGTCATTCCATTTCACTAGACCTGTGACTAGCTCTCTAGTGACCTTTTCTAATTCATCTTGTGGCAATCTTTTCAGTCCATTCAACATTGATTGTGCTTGATTTTCTGATGAATTTCCAACAGTCATCACCTGTTTGCCTTGAGCTTTTGCAATACTATTTTGCCATTTCAACAAACCAGCAATCACACCATTGACTGTGTCATCAAGTTGAGTTGGTGGCAACCTCTTGAGTCCATTCACTATCATGTCAACATCATTGTTTGATTGAGTCTGAGAAGGCTGAGCTTGATTCTGAGTGGCTTGAGTAGCATCTTCAATTTGAGTATCAATGTTGTGTGCTTGTGCAGGAACATTTCATATTCACTTACATTGATAACAGTCTCAGAACTACTACCAACTTGAGGTAATTTCCTAGGCCTTTTTGATGGTTTATCAGTGGCTTGAGCATTACTTGCAGCACCCTCCTCATTGACACACTTCAGTTTCCTGCACCTATTACTCCTCCAAACATTATTCTGATTACCAACTTTGGTTTACTGTTGCTTAGTATTCTTCACCTAAATACAACAATGTCTCAGCTTAAAGTTGCAATAATGAGAAATAAATATTGGAGTAATCATATTTTTAAGCTAAAATAAAAATGCTATAAAGGGTTATGCAATACTTAACTGGTTTAGGTCTAGCTGTTTTTGAGAATTCAAAATTGAAGTCACATTTGGTTGAGATTGAGTAGCCTCAAAAGCTGCTGCAAGGTCTGCAGCAAGGGCTTCAAATTCAGGGTCTATATCAGGAATGTTTGTTGCATTAACAGGGTGAGCAGTTTGAGATGCTTGAGTACTTGGACCATTAACAGTTGCAGTTGCAGGATGGGAGGGATGAGTAACTTGAGCAGATGCAGTTGCAGGTTCTGTAGTTTGAGCAGGTTGTGTAGATGCAGTTGCAGGTTGTGTAGCTTGAGTCTGTATCCTTTTAGGCTTTCTCTGTAAACATGTCAAAGCATTATGGTCAAAACATTTGTCAGCTAAAAGATTGAGATTGAACCTGAGAAATACATAATGCACTATTTTTACCTTTCTCTTTTGAGCTTCAGGGTCAGTCAATTGGCTAATGCAACTTCTTGTATTATGTCCATGCTTGTTACATTCGGTGCACCTATATGTAGTAGATGTCCTTCCTTTGTTAGGATCCTCATCTGGTTCTCTCCTCCTCAGTTTCCTAGGCCTACCAGGACCTCTTTTGTATGATGGAGGTAGCATTTCATCAACCTCCACCTCAGGCCACATGTCCTCTCCATTGATTGGACTGACATTGTTAGTATAACATTCTATGTATTTAGCCTTTGTGTAGCAATCATCAACAAATTCCTCAGGTATTTGCTGCCTATATCCTAATGCAGCTACTGCATGCCTACAAGGGATGCCCACAAGCTCCCAAAAATTACATGTGCATCTTCTTTTGGCAATGTCAACTATGAAAATATGTTTAGTGTGAATATGCCCCACCTGAAATACCTCATCCTTAGACCATATTGGAGTCCAGTTACCACTCTTTTCAACCTCTTTATCTAACCTATATATAGGCTTAAGGCATATCTTTGATTCCATCTATCAACTTTTTGCCTAAGAGTAGAATTTCTATTCATCAAATAATTCCTTATCCATTCACACATTGTTAACACAGGTTTGTCCCTAGCTACCAATATTGTGCTATTAAAAGCTTCAGATATGTTATTCATAAGAACATCACACTTAGGGTAACAAGAAAAGCCATCCTTACACCATGACTTGGTTGGCAGTTTCATGAGCCAATCCCAGGCAGAATGATTTACAGTTTTGAGTTCTTTCATCCTAGCCTCCCACTCTTGAATGTAAGTAGCCTTAGCAGCTCCCATCATAAGGTCTCTAATTAGTGTACCTCCTTCAAATTTCTTTTTGAAATTGGCATATAAATGCCTCAAGCAAAGCCTATGTTCCACACTCTCAAATAACTCATCAAATACACCTATCAGACCCTGTAAAACAACAGTTAAATACCATAACATATTCCATTTAATTAGTACATATTCATTGAGATAAAATACAGAAACCAAAAAATTGCAAAAAAATTAAAGGCGTTTACCTTTTGTTGGTCAGAGATGAAAACCCATCTTTGATCTTGACCAATGTCCTCCAATAACAGGGTTAAAAACCACTTCCATGACTCTTTTGCTTCAGTTTCACACACACCAAAAGCTAGTGGATAATACTGATCATTTGGATCCCTGCCTACTGCAATTAAAAGGGTTCCTCCATATTTGGTCTTCAAATGGCATCCATCAACCCCTATAAAGGGTCTACAAGCAGATTTGAACTCCTTTTTGATTCCATCAAAACAAAAATAAAAAGATGAAAACCTTGGTTGTAGTTGTGTACCAAGCCTTTCCATATTGATCTTGCAGGTGTTTTCAACATTGACCCTTTTCAACTCAACTGAGTACCTCCACAATAGATTGTATTGTTTAGCAACATCACCCTTAATCTTCTCCTTTTCAATTAGTTTCGCCCTCCATGCTCTGTTCATGGTTATTCCCACAGTGTGTGTGCTTCTCATCTCAGTCACAATGTTCTTAAGAGTCAAATTATTGGCATCAGTTGTTGTCATCCTCTTAATCACAGACTTTGAAACCCACCTAGAAGTTGCAGATCTATTTTCAGTTTTCCTTGCACATGTGTGGTCACCATACCACCTCTTCATTCTAAAAGTAGCCTTATCTCCAACTTTACTTACAAGTGCTAAAAACCCACAATTGCCCTTGCATTGTACCCTTACTCTAACTTTGTCATTTTTTACAAATTTTATTTCATTCCCATTTAAAACTGACCACTCAGTAATAGCTTCCTTAAATTCAGCTAATGACTTAAACTCCAACCCCACTTTAAACTTGTAAGTCTTTGTTAACTCTGCCATAACAAACTTATCATATTTAGGTCCTTTTTCATCATCTGATGCATCAGGGTCACTACTACCTAGCTCCTCACTAACATATCCAACATCCAAATCATCTGTAACAGATGATGAACCAACAACACCACCAAACATAGTCAAACTTCTGGTATTATCTTCCATTACAGGAGGAGGAGGAGGATCATCACCAACAACTCCAAACCCATCATCCAAACCCAATGATCTTTCCTCCTCACTATCCTCAAATCTTACACCAGCAACTTCATCTTCACTACTCTCAATTTCAGCACCAGAAACATCATCTCTACCATCATCAACTCCTCCTGAAACTTCAACTCCACCATCATCATATCCTCCAGAAATATCAACTCCACCATGATCAACTCCTCCAGAAACATTACTAGGACATCCTTCAACATTACTAGGTCCTCCTCCAACATTGGCACCTATGATACCTATAACTGCTCAACATATATGTGAGCCTCACATTTGTTATTAACTACATACTCAGCAATATTATCAGTGTCATTATCATCTATAATCCTAATGTACTTGTCCTCCTCGCTAATATGTCACCATAACCTATACTTAAGATGATCATCGTATCCTAAGTCTCTCAAAATACCAGTTGCTTTAAAATAGATCCACCTATCCTTATCAATCCCATTAAACTGATTCTCTTTCCCTCCTTTGTAATACAAAAGAAAATCCCTTACAAATTCACCCCCATGATGAAAAACAACAGATACAGACATCCCTGTAAAATTTTGTTTAGATTTAGGTAGTTAATAACCCTACAAATTCGTCCCTAACAACAACACGACACAGACAACAACAACAACATCAAAACTACAACGAAAAACAACACAAACCAACAACCCATAAAAGGAACACACTAACCCAAGAAAAAACCCAAAACAGAGGATGAAAAAATTTGTTTACCTTCAAAACACAAAAACTCTGCCGTTTAAAATGCTTCTTCTACCGTCCTATACCTTTGATCACCGTCGCAAACCAAAATGGTAACGTCTCACCGTCATTTTTGCCTTTGATCAGCGCCGGAACCGCTTCTTCTCCCCACCGGAATAGAGTTTCTAAAGTTGAAATGAAACCCTAAAACACAGAGACGAATATGAAAAGGCAAAGAATTTTTGCAAGAAAAGGGGGGAAAACTTGTGTCACCATGGTATACTGCCATCTCAGCAACTAATGTCATATCAACAAGTGACACGTATGCCTCCGTTAGCCAGCTAGGTTTTTTTTTTACGAAATCTGACGGCAGGGACCAATTCCAAAAAGTTAACAAGATACAAGGGCTGTTTCGCAACAAAAAAACTTATAGAGACGAAAACAAAAAACGCACCAACTTACAGGGACCTTTTACATATTTAAGCCTTAAATTTATTTAATTCAGCGTAAATTTAAATCTAATTAAATGTTATTAATTATCATCCATTTATATAGAATTTTCTAGTATGTACTACTAGCAATGTTCACCATGCAGCTTTGATCGGTTTTGATGCAAAAACATATATGACATAAATTAATATATTTGGTTTGGTTTTAGATACTAATTTAAAAAATTCGATTTCATCCGATTTATTTTGGATTAGTTTTTTATATCCAAATTATAAATTCTAATGTTTTTGTTAATACTCCCTCCGGTCCTTATTAAAAGAAGAAAAACCAAAAAACATCAAAACCAATACAATCATTAATTAATATAACTTTTTAAATATTTTTACAACTATACACTCATAAGAAATTGTGAAACATTAAATACATTCACAAATATTAAAAAGACAAACATTAAATTAGGGGTAGAAAAGTCTTTTAAACAATAACCCCACCTTAAAAATTGTGACATTTTCTTATAAATATGACCAAAATGTTTTTTGAAAACTTTCTTATATATAGGACCAGAGGGAGTATAATATTATAAAGACAGGTAAAATAATAAATCTGATGTAAAATATAACATGTAATAGATTAAAAATTAATATTACGGAAGAAAAATCATCGATTATGTTTAATTTCGTGTAAACCGGCGCGCAGTTGAAAGGACTAATCACTCGAGCGGGGTAAGACCACAATGGGTAGGAAAACTCTCCATGAAGAAATTTAACAATGTTACATTCCCAAAGCGATTATGTTTGAAACATATGAAATAGTACAAAACAAATAGAATAAATTAAATTAATGAGTAGTATTAAAAAAAAGTATAAATCAATGAATAATATTATTGTAATGTATCATACTAATAAAAAAAAAATAGGTGGTTTGATTTGGTTTGGTTCAGTCTTAAAAAATCAATTCAAAATTTGATCTGATCCGAACGTTTTTTATAAAGAGCATCCAAACACATCCAATGATATTCAAATTTGTGCGATTTTCGATATCCTTAAATAAGTCTACAATTATGGGTTTTTTTTTATCTATTAACTTTGCTACTTTGCTCGCTCTTTTATGTGGTT
The DNA here is from genome assembly GCA_018208015.1 of Medicago ruthenica. NCBI lineage: Eukaryota > Viridiplantae > Streptophyta > Magnoliopsida > Fabales > Fabaceae > Medicago > Medicago ruthenica. Next base: position 93,615,773 of record CM031374.1, read on the forward strand.
TTTTTTCTGTTGTTGTAAAAAAGTATGTTATGGAGTTTGAAATGTGTGTGTGTGTTTATTTACTATAAAATAATTAAAATTATTATTATTTTTAGGGAAATGCTAACCAGTGCCCCCAGAACATTGGTTAATGTTGCAATGTGACTCAAAAACGAGTTTTGGAAAAACTAAGAATCGTGACACGATTTGTATACCGTGACACAATTTTTTAGGTAGTGAATGAGTATGTTCATGGAAGTCAAATCGTGACACAATTTGGGAAATTGTAACACGATTTGGGAAATTGTGACACGATTTGTGGATAAGGTTGTTGTACCTTGGGTCGTACGTTATGAATCTTGACACAATTGTGATAATCGTGACACGATTTTGACTGTTACAGGGTACTATTTAAGCTTTCACACTTCATTTTTGGAGTAGAGCTTCAAGAGAGAAAAACTTGGGAAATCGAAGGAGAAAACTTTAGGGTTGAGGGTCTTTGATTAGGGTTCTTTTGAGAGGTTCTCTTGGGTTGGGAAACATTTGTAAACACCTTGGGTGAGTGAAAACTATTGAGTGTCTTGTTATTGGTGAGATTGGGAAAATGGTAGAAATTAGGGTTTGTTCTTTGTGAGCTTGTTGAAGCTAATTTCTTGTAACCCCTTTTTGTATCTCTTTGTAAGAACTCATTGATAGTGGATTGGAGAGATCAATCTCTCCCCCATAGTAGGTCAAGTTGGACCGAACTGAGTAAACCTTTTTTGGTGTGTTTGTTTCTCTTCTCTCTTTATCTTTTGCTTGTGGTTTTGTGTTTTTCACTTGATTTCTAGATTAAATCTAAGTTTGTTATTATTTTTGTTGTTTGTGGTCACTTTGGTATTTGTTATTATTTTCCTTTGATTCACACATCATAGTTTTATTGGTGTGATTTTGAGTCCGAATTCACAATTGTTAAGAAATCAAATATAGTAATATTTGCATTGAAAGTTGTGTAGTCAATGCATTAAAAGCTTAAAAAGTGTCCTTTTTTACTTCAAATTTCCTATTTTGACTTCCTTAACCAGTGCCCCGGTTAGCATGACCCTTATTTTTATTTGCATCAAAATTATTATTATTTTTGTTTTATAGTTACTATTATATATATATATATATATATATATATATATATATATATGGCATATCACATGAGAATAGTAATTATATGTGAGAATGATGAGAATAAATAGGAACCATTAGATTAAAAAGAATGGCTGAGATTAAATCACAAATTAAGTGACCCATGTGCCAATCACGTGTCATTCTCATTACTTTCTGTTGAGTTTTTTGTGTTGGCTGCATGTTTTGGCAAAAACCAAAGTAGTGAATAGTAGCATCTCCTCATCTAGAACATTTCTTGAGTTGGAAGTTTTTCATTTTGAAGCTGTTCAGAAGCTCAAAACTACATCAGAAGCTGAATGCTCATCAGAAGCACTGTAGCACTTCAGTAGCAGTTTCAGGTTCTGAAGTCCAGCGTTGACTTATGTTGACTTCATCAGAAGCTGGTTATTTTCATGTTATTTCTGTGCGAATCTTTGCAAGATTTAACAAGGAATTATCCACGCATATTGTTCTAGAATGCTGGATTGTTTTGGAGAAGATTTATTGAAGATTTGGTTTGTTGTTATGGAAACACGTATTTTCCTGATACAATCTTTTGAAGATACAAAGTGTTTTTATTTGTTTCCTTATTGGACCAATCTTATTTCAGAAACAAATCATGTGCAGAAGATTAGTTTGTTATTTATGCTGCAAGACTGAAGGCTATAAATAAAGGAGGGCTGCTGCTATTCAAGATAGATGCAGAACAGAGTATAATTCAGAAATAGTGTCTTTGTTTTTAAAACTTAGAGTTTTTATTGTGCACCACTCGTTTTGAGTTGGTTTAGGTTTGTTATTGAGTTGTAACTTCATTCTAAGCCTGTAGGTACGAATGAAGGTCTGTCATTGAAATTGTGTTCAAAACAGGGTAGTTTTTAAGGGTTGTTCAAGTAGCTGGGTTTAGTTGCTTGAATAGGAAGTTAGAGGATTCTAATACTCAGAGTTGGGTAGAAGTCTGACTAGGAGGAGTTTAATTGCTAAGGCTGGGAACTGGGAGTCAGTGTCTTGAGTCTTTGGGTTAAATCCTATAGTGGATTTCCTTCCTGGATTGGTATCCCCCAGAGTAGGAGGTGTTTACTCCGAACTGGGTTAACAAACCTTGTGTGTTCTTTAGCTTTCCTGCACTTTTTATTTCTGCTATTTATCTACTTTAAATTGTGCTAAGTCATTGTTCAGAACCTGTTTTGGTTCAGAACCTGAAATCTCTTAAGTATTGCCTGGCCAGAATTACAATTGGCATCAGGGCAGGCACCCTGCCTGTATTTTGGGTGAGATCCAGAGGACTTAATTTCTGGTAAGCATGGATAGAGAAGGAGGTTATGTCAATAGACCACCCCTACTAGATGGCACAAACTATGAGTATTGGAAGTCAAGGATGTGTGCTTTTCTAAAGTCTATTGACAGCAGGACTTGGAAAGCTGTGATTAAAGGTTGGGATCATCCTGTGTATACAGACAAAGATGGTAACAAGACTGAGGTTCTGAAGCCTGAGGAGGAATGGACCAAAGCTGAAGATGATCTGTCACTGGGAAATTCAAAAGCCTTGAATGCTATCTTCAATGGTGTTGATCAGAACATGTTCAGACTCATCAAACAATGTACTGTGGCTAAGGATGCTTGGGAAATTCTGAAGACCACTCATGAAGGAACTTCTAAGGTGAAGATGTCCAGATTGCAGCTGCTGACCACCAAGTTTGAGAACCTGAAGATGAAGGAGGATGAAAATATCCAGGATTTCTATATGAATGTGCTTGATATGGCAAATTCTTTTGACTCTCTTGGTGAAAAGATGTCTGATGAGAAGTTAGTAAGAAAAATCCTCAGGTCCCTGCCCAGAAGGTTTGACATGAAGGTTACAGCAATTGAAGAGGCTCATGATATCACCACTATGAAGCTTGAGGAGCTGATTGGGTCTTTGCTTAATTTTGAGACTGCATTCTGCAAACAGCCTGATAAGAAAGGGAAAGGAATAGCATTTGCAGTTAATTCAGGAGCTAATGATCAACATGAGTCTGATGAGGAGGATAATGACTTATCAGAAGCTCTAGTGTTGATGGGAAAACAATTCAACAAGATTCTGAAGAATGTTAACAGAAAAACCAAAGCCAAAGGTCAGAATTTCAGATTCAATAACAAGAAGCAACAAACTGATGAGAAAAAGACAAAGTCTGAGGAGAAAAGTAACCAAGCTAAAGGTGTGCAGTGCTATGAGTGTGAAGGGTATGGACACATCAAGTCTGAATGTCCCACTTTTCTCAAGAAGCAGAAAAAGAGCCTAGCTATTTCATGGTCTGATGATGGTTCTGAAGATGATGATGTTAGTGAATCTGATATGTGTGATACTGGTCTGGTTGTAAGGTCAGGAGCTATCTTGAAGAAGGAACCTGTTTTAGAGTCTGAGACCTTTTCAGAGTCTGACTCAGAGTCTGAAGCCTCATATGTGTCTGAAGCTGCTAAAACCTCATATGATGAACTAGCTGATAACTACAAGAAGCTGTATAACAGAAGTGCTGAGGTTTGCAAACAAGTGTTGGATCAGAAGGAGACTATTCTACAACTGGAGGCTGAAAAAGGTGAACTGTTAGTACAGAATTCAGATTTAAAAGAAGAAGTGAACCAACTGAACTCCCAACTTGATCAAATGAAGAAGCAAGTGAAGATGTTGAACTCTGCTACTGATAAGTTGGAGGACATTTTGGGGAATCAGCAACAAGGAAAAACTGGTTTAGGTTTTGTAGATCAGACTCAAATTCCTAAACAGATGAGTTTTGTTCCTGCTACTCAAACTCATGACTCTATGGTTGGAACATCAAAGAGGAGACCTCAGAAACAAGCCCAGATGCCAGCTCAGAAGCAAGCTCAGAAGAGACCTCAGATGCAAGGTCAGAAGTATGTTCAGATGCTACCTCAGAAGCAACCCCAGAAATCTTTCAGAAACAGAAGGAGGAGGAATCATCCATGGGTCTGTCATCATTGTGGAAAGAAAGGGCATATCAAACCATTCTGCTTCAAACTTTATGGCTATCCTGAACATTTTCAGTATAGAAGAGTTGAACCAGCTGCTGTCAGACAGAATGTTCAGAAGGTGTGGAAGCCCAAAGTTCAGAATGTAGGCCTGATTGCTCATACTTCACTGAGAGCCACCTCAAAAGAAGACTGGTATTTTGATAGTGGGTGTTCAAGGCACATGACTGGTGTAAAGAAGCTGCTGAGCAATATCAGATCATACTCCAGAAGCTATGTGACATTTGGAGATGGTGTAAAAGGTCAGATTCTGGGTATTGGTGATTTGATCAGAGAAGGGTTGCCCAGACTTAATGATGTGCTACTGGTGGAAGGATTAACTTCAAATCTGATCAGTATTAGCCAACTTTGTGATCAGGACTTGAAGGTTAATTTTAACAAACTAGAGTGTATTGTTACTGATCAGGAAGATAAGATTCAGATGAGAGGCTGCAGATCCAAAGACAATTGTTACTTGTGGGTTTCTGAAGAAGAAAGAAGTTTGACTTCTTGTCTTATGAGCTCAGAAGAGGAAGTCAAGCTCTGGCACCAGAAGTTAGGTCATCTGCATCTGAAAGGCATGAAGAAAATCCTAAGTACTGAAGCTATCAGAGGTGTACCAAATCTGAAGATCAATGAGGACAATGTTTGTGGTGATTGTCAAATTGGGAAACAAACAAGAAAGTCTCATCCCAGATTAGTTCACCAGGTAACTACTAAAGTACTTGAACTTGTTCATATGGATTTAACGGGGCCTATGCAAGTAGAAAGTATTGGAGGAAAGAGGTATGCTTTTGTAATGGTAGATGACTACTCAAGATTCACATGGATCAACTTTGTTAGAGAGAAGTCTGATACTTTTGAAGTGTTTAAAGACTTATGTACCCAATTACAAAGAGAGAAGGATTGTGGAATTGTCAGAATCAGAAGTGATCATGGCAAGGAATTTGAAAACAAGAGTTTTTCAGAATTCTGTGCTTCTGAAGGTATAAAACATGAGTTTTCTACACCTATCACACCTCAGCAAAATGGTGTAGTTGAGAGGAAGAATAGGACTTTGGCAGAATGTGCAAGGGTTATGTTGCATGCTAAGAAGCTGCCATACATGTTTTGGGCTGAAGCAATGAACACTGCATGCTATATCCATAATAGAGTCACTCTGAAGAAAGGAACAACATCTACAGTGTATGAACTATGGAAAGGAAGAAAGCCTACAGTCAAATATTTCCATGTTTTTGGGAGCAGATGCTATATCTTGGCTGACAGAGAGAATAGAAGAAAACTGGATCCTAAGTCTGATGAGGGCATATTCCTGGGTTATTCAGTGAATATCAGAGCTTACAGGGTGTTTAATTCCAGAACCAAGATTGTAATGGAGTCCATAAATGTTGTGATTGATGATCTGTCTGCTGAGAATGAAAAGAATGAACCTGAAGTTGTTCCAGAGTCTGAAGTATCAGAAGAACAAACCTCAGAAGCAGAAAAGCATTCAGAGTCTGAAGATGCAGAAGTTCATCCAGAACATGATCCTACCAATAAAGGGCCATCAATTAGAGTTCAGAAGGATCATCCTAAAGACTTAATCATTGGAAGCTTAGATCAAGGTGTCAGAACCAGGAGATCAGATGCTGCTGCTACTGATTCATGTTTTGTGTCAAAGGTTGAGCCTAAAAATGTGAAAGAAGCCCTAACTGATGAATTTTGGATTGAAGCAATGCAAGATGAGTTGAATCAATTCAAAAGGAGTGAAGTATGGGATCTAGTTCCAAGACCTGAAGGGCTGAATGTGATTGGGACTAAGTGGATATTCAAGAATAAAACAGATGAAAATGGTACTGTAGTCAGAAACAAGGCAAGGTTGGTTGCTCAGGGCTATACTCAAGTTGAGGGACTTGATTTTGATGAGACCTTTGCACCTGTGGCCAGACTGGAGTCCATAAGACTACTGTTGGGTGTATCCTGCATTCTCAAGTTCAAATTATTCCAGATGGATGTGAAGAGTGCATTTCTGAATGGGTATCTGCAAGAAGAAGTATATGTTGAACAGCCTAAGGGTTTTGTGGATCCTAAGTTTCCAGAACATGTGTACAAGTTAAAGAAGGCTTTATATGGATTGAAGCAAGCACCAAGAGCATGGTATGACAGACTGACTCAATTTCTTGTGGCTCAAGGTTACAGAAAAGGAGGTTCTGATAAGACTTTGTTTGTTAAAGATGATAATGGGAATCTGATGATTGCTCAGATTTATGTGGATGATATAGTGTTTGGAGGAATGTCTCAGAAGATGGTCAAACTGTTTGTACAACAAATGCAGTCAGAATTTGAAATGAGCTTAGTTGGTGAACTGACTTATTTTCTTGGGTTACAAGTCAAACAAATGGAAGATACAATCTTCATTTCTCAAAGTAAGTATGCCAAGAACATAGTGAAGAAATTTGGATTAGAATCTGCTGCTCACAAGAGGACACCAGCTGCTACCCACCTGAAGTTAACTAAGGATGAACATGGAGTTTCAGTAGACCAAAGTCAGTACAGAAGCATGATTGGGAGCCTATTGTACTTAACTGCAAGCAGGCCTGATATCACTTTTGCTGTAGGAGTTTGTGCAAGATATCAAGCTGATCCTAAGATGAGTCATCTGACACAAGTTAAAAGGATCCTGAAGTATGTGAACAACACAAGTGACTATGGAATCATGTACTCACATAGTTCAACTTCTGAACTGATGGGATATTGTGATGCTGACTGGGCTGGAAGTGCTGATGACAGGAAGAGCACCTCAGGAGGTTGTTTCTTTTTGGGAAATAACTTAATTTCATGGTTTAGCAAGAAGCAAAACTGTGTGTCATTGTCAACTGCTGAGGCTGAGTATGTTGCTGCTGGAAGTAGTTGCTCACAATTGGTGTGGATGAAGCAGATGCTGGAGGAGTACAACATTAAACAAAGAACTATGACATTGTTTTGTGACAATTTGAGTGTCATCAACATCTCTAAGAATCCAATTCAGCACAGCAGAACCAAACACATAGACATCAGACATCATTTTATCAGAAACCTTGTGGAGGACAAGATTGTTCAGCTGGAACATGTAGCTACTGAAGAACAAGTTGCTGACATTTTCACAAAGGCCTTGGATGCTAAGCAGTTTGAAAACTTAAGGAGCAAGTTAGGTGTGTGTTTACATGAAGACTTATAGCAATTAATGCAAACTGGATGTGAGGAAGATAGAGTACCTGCCAGTTGTGCTTATGCAGAGTGTGATCCTGTGTCTGAATCTGATAGCTTTTCCAGGATCTGTGTTACTTATTTTGATTTTATTCCCTATTTGAAGACTATGATTTGTCAGAATTTTATGGCTAAAAAGGGGGAGAAAATCTTATGCAATGTGTTGGCTCTATATGCTCTGATACCAAGTGTTGCTGCTCAGAGAATTAATTCAAATTCAACTTTCAGTGTTATTCAGAAGTTGTGTGTGAAGCTCAGTATTCAGAACCAGTTGCAACAAGAGCTGTCAAGATGTTATTAAGGGGGAGTATGTGTCTCAGGGGGAGTACAAGATTGTTATGGTCCTGAAGAACAATTGTGTTCAGCTCCTGAAGTGTTAGCTTTGATATGCTCTGATACCATAAATTCAGAGGTAAGGGGGAGTGTGTGGAGTTGATCAGTAGCTCTGATACCTTGGAGTAGCTCTGATACCATGATTGTGATGGACAGGAGTTGATCAGTACTTGAAGCTGATGTTTAACATAGCAGAATCCGCTGCCTAAACTACTTGCTATGATGTATTATTGTGGAGTTCTTCATTGCTGAGTTGATTATAAGGGAGATTGAAGAACTTGGGTGGTTTTAGCCAAAAATTTGCCAAAGGGGGAGATTGTTGAGTTTTTTGTGTTGGCTGCATGTTTTGGCAAAAACCAAAGTAGTGAATAGTAGCATCTCCTCATCTAGAACATTTCTTGAGTTGGAAGTTTTTCATTTTGAAGCTGTTCAGAAGCTCAAAACTACATCAGAAGCTGAATGCTCATCAGAAGCACTGTAGCACTTCAGTAGCAGTTTCAGGTTCTGAAGTCCAGCGTTGACTTATGTTGACTTCATCAGAAGCTGGTTATTTTCATGTTATTTCTGTGCGAATCTTTGCAAGATTTAACAAGGAATTATCCACGCATATTGTTCTAGAATGCTGGATTGTTTTGGAGAAGATTTATTGAAGATTTGGTTTGTTGTTATGGAAACACGTATTTTCCTGATACAATCTTTTGAAGATACAAAGTGTTTTTATTTGTTTCCTTATTGGACCAATCTTATTTCAGAAACAAATCATGTGCAGAAGATTAGTTTGTTATTTATGCTGCAAGACTGAAGGCTATAAATAAAGGAGGGCTGCTGCTATTCAAGATAGATGCAGAACAGAGTATAATTCAGAAATAGTGTCTTTGTTTTTAAAACTTAGAGTTTTTATTGTGCACCACTCGTTTTGAGTTGGTTTAGGTTTGTTATTGAGTTGTAACTTCATTCTAAGCCTGTAGGTACGAATGAAGGTCTGTCATTGAAATTGTGTTCAAAACAGGGTAGTTTTTAAGGGTTGTTCAAGTAGCTGGGTTTAGTTGCTTGAATAGGAAGTTAGAGGATTCTAATACTCAGAGTTGGGTAGAAGTCTGACTAGGAGGAGTTTAATTGCTAAGGCTGGGAACTGGGAGTCAGTGTCTTGAGTCTTTGGGTTAAATCCTATAGTGGATTTCCTTCCTGGATTGGTATCCCCCAGAGTAGGAGGTGTTTACTCCGAACTGGGTTAACAAACCTTGTGTGTTCTTTAGCTTTCCTGCACTTTTTATTTCTGCTATTTATCTACTTTAAATTGTGCTAAGTCATTGTTCAGAACCTGTTTTGGTTCAGAACCTGAAATCTCTTAAGTATTGCCTGGCCAGAATTACACTTTCACTCACGCGTTCCAACGTTTTTGTTAACCCTTCTTCTTCCTTCAAACGCTGCAACTGTTTCTTCTTTCTTTCACCTTCAACTTCAACCATCTTTTCCGACAACGCCAATCCTCCCCAGCACGAAACCCGCAACCCCCACCTTCCACCACTAGTTTGCGGCGTCCCCACCAGTTCAGGCACAAGGAGAGCATCATATGTGTTATTGAAGTTTCAGGAATCAGACTCAAATTCAATCGAAAATCCTTCTAAAATCTGTCTTACTGGAGTTACAAATCATACTATATATGAATGATTTAAAGGGTGAGTTGGTTAATTAGTAAAAAAATTGTGATACTTTATCAATTAAAATAATACAACGTGATATCAATTTGAGAGAGTAGAGTTCCTTTTTGTGTTCTTGTTATGTTCATCTTTTAGGTTAAGGTTTATCATAACAATTCAAGGTTTATTTTAACAATTTAATGTTCATCTTATTTTTATTGTCGGGACTGGTTGTAAAATGTGAGGGATAGAAGAAGTTGAAGCAAGAAGAGCAAGTTGGGTTTGAAAGCGTGAAGCAGAAGAAGAGAATGGGAAGTGTAAGGGTTGAAGGAAGGAAGTGAATGAGAATGGCACATGATTGACACATGGGTCACTTAACTTGTGATTTAATCTCAACCATTCTTTTTAATCTGATGGTTCCTATTTATTCTCATCATTCTCATGTGATATGCCCATATATATATATTTCTTTGTAACCGGCTTTGATTAATTTTACTGAAAATATATTTTTAGAGAAACTTGATTATGAACGAATCTTTTGCCACAAAAAACTTAATAAGAAAAAGATTCAAATAATTAAAATGGCACGAAAAATCTTAACCGACATTAACCCTTTAGATACCTTCGAATTCACAAAGGCATTGGGCATATGTAGATACCTGCTTTATCTTGTCTCTAGGAGCTAAATTTACGATGTACTCATTTTGGTTTGCTTTTTGTTGTTTAAGGATCATATTCATTGAACTAATACTTTAATTGATTTTATTTATAAAATTAAAATATGGGTTTAGCTTTTGAAAAAAGAAAGCATGTTTAGAAACTTCAATAATGTGTATGGGACTGAAGTGGATCCCCCATTTCCTATTCTTTAAATATTTTCCCATAATCTCAGTGTTAAAGTATAAACACGATAATGTGATATTGAATGGGGCTTAGATATCTTCTAATATACTCAAATTTTATTAATTACGAGATAAAATTGATAAAAGATGGAGAAGTTCTATCCTCAAACTCTAAAGATTTGACAAAAAAGACCATATTTAATTATGAGACATTTGTTTACATTTTCTCTAATTCATATTTATCGTTTTCTTAGGTATGAGTGTTTGTTTTTACTAATCCATTCATTAGGTTTTTCTCGACAACAAAAACCCCATTCATTGGGTGTAGGGGTGTGCAAAAATATGGTTAACAGAACCATATCACCAAACTGAACTGCACTGAACCATAAAAAAACCAAACCATATTAAATGGTTCATGAACTGGACCATAAAAATAAAACAGTTTAGTTAACCAAACTTAATTAAATAACCGGATTTAAACTGTTTCACTAAAAACATTTATTTTGATAATAAAAATTCAAATAGAACCTATAATAATTAGTTTTCTCACACACTACAATTTACCCAAGGAGGGTTCTAAGCTAAAGAAACTCACCAGAATCACTTTCGGCCACTTTTCAAATATGCTTAAGCTTCAATTAATTGATTCTGCTCCTAACTTTCATCCCCACAGCAGCTTAACCACAACTTAACTGCTTCTACCTTTGCCACAACCCTCCATAATCTCTTCTACAATAGTAAATTATCTCTGGCAGCCTTTGCAAACAACCCGAACGCCATTTAAGCACTTCTGTAGATTCCCAAAACAGCTTAATCGCAGTTTAAGTACGTCTGCCATTGCCAAAATAGCTTATCATTCATAAATTACTCATATATACCAACTTAAATATATCATTCCTAATATGATCATCACAAAGCCATACCTGCAACAACTGAAATTCCAATTTAAGCGTTTGTCTAAACAGCTTATTTACAACTTAAGCATCACCTAGAGCTTCAACAAGCTCCAACCTTGTACCTTTCACCCCAAACAGGTTTATTCATCTCTAAACTCATACTTGTAGCAACTTAAGTCCCAAATTTCAGCTTATGCCTCAACTCCATGCTTAAACAGCTTATTACCACACTTTTACAGCTTATCACTACTTTTGAATCCTTAAATTCGTGTCTCCAACACCCAGCCAACATAAGCAACATTAATCTAAAAATTTAACTTTTTAAAACAGCTTATTTCTGATTACAATTTCATGTACTCAAGCCATGCTTAAACCAAACTCCAACTCTTGCTTCTAATCACCATTATAATACACTAGCAGTTCCAAAACACACATGCAAGCTTGATTAAACACAAAAGGAAGAATTTTGGTGCTTTGGGTGGGATAGGAAAAGCCCACGCCCAAAGGAAGATAAGAGAGGAGAAAGTGAAATTGTTGTGGAATTCTGCTGGAAGTTGTCAGAATGTGATTTTTGCTTGGAGCATAAAAGGTAACAAAAAATAAGCTGTTTTGAGAAGTTAAATTTAGTTTAGCACTGTTTATGGTTGCTGGGTCATGGGACACGAAATTAATGAATTAAAAGGGATGGTTAAGCTGTTTTGGGAGTTGACAGAAGTGATTAAGTTGAATAAGCTGTTTGGACAGGTTTCACTGTTTGACTCGTACCTGTTGCTGTGTAGCTTAGACTTGCATAATTGTCAGATTTCTGGATTCTACATTTAATTCCTTTCAATTTGGATATAAGTTTCATATGATTCGGACTGAGAACGAACTCAGAAAACGAGTTGGATGTTTGGAAAATTCTGCTGAAAACTGTTTACGGGTTTTGACGTAGATTTTGCGAAATGAGCTACTTAGGAGAAATCTGTCATAAGTGATGAAGTCATAAGTTTAAATGGTTGTATGAGTGATGTGGGGACTGATTACGCATGGTTGGTCTGCTGTTTCAGAATTCAGATTGAAATTGAAAAGGTTCAAAAGCAATAAGATATAAGCTGTTTTTGGATAATCTTTTTTTTTTTAAAACAATAACTAAAATCCGGTTTGAAAACCAGTTCAAGAATAATCCAGTTCAGTACGAAAACCGGTTCAAAACCAGTTAAAAATAAGTAAACCGGTTTAAAACTATAAACCGGTTCTGAACTGGTTCTAAACTGGATTGGAACTGTTTTTAAGAATTGACCAGTTTTTATTGAAATGGATTTTATGAACTGAACCAAACCATTTATATGGTTCAGTTCAGTGCAGTTCACGAACCATGAACACCCCTAATTGGGTGTGTATTTCTTCCATTCATTAGGTTGAAGCTCTATTGATTGTTTCAGTTAGAAGAGTTTCAACCATATAATATTGACACAATACTTTGTTATTTGTTATTTCTTCTGCGGATCTCAAGTTTTTTAGCATAAAATTTACAAAGTTTGATGTCTATCAATTTAACTAGTGTAATCACCAATTCGATGAGCGATCTAGTATCTTAACATAATTGATCAGTAATTCGAGTTTTATAATATTAGCTAGCTATTTTCATTTTGTCTAAATACTACATTTGACAGCATAAATAGTTATTCTTCTCTAAAGAGACATTTTCTTTCTCATGGAATGCCGGTTGTGTTATCTTCAATGCCTGATACTAGTTCAAAATCAGGAAACTGCATATTAAGATCCCTGCAATTTCCAAAAGCAAGTATTACTTATAACCACAAATATGACGAAACTTAATTAGATATTTTTTATCCACTTCTAATATTCAAACAAAACCGTATTGATGATATATATTATGTGGTTGTCGGAATTGACGGCGAGATTGTCATAATAACGGTGAGTTACCTCGATTTTGAAACAAAATTATCCTCTAGAGTTTCAACAAAACCATTGTGTCACCGTGGTTTCGTAAGGTTGATCTAGGTCCAACTCAAAATTTTAATTATGATATAATAGCGCAACTTTAATAGCATTTCTACATAAACGCTATTAAAAAGGCAACACACATGCCTTTTATAGCGTTTTTGGTCAGGCGCTAAGAAAAACTACTCAAAAATATGGATTAGATAGCGCTTTTAGGAAAACGCTATTATTTAGCTTTGCAGAGATAGCGCTTCGCATCAAACGCTATGTTTGGGCTTTATCAAAATATATAAAAAAAAACGACCACACAAAAGGCAATGGTACGTGCTTCTCCTCCATCGAAAACTGAAAACCTGTTCTCCTCCATCGAACTCCTTCTTCTCCTCCGCGTCGTTGTTCTTCTCCACCATCACGCCACTCGCTGTCTCCAAACCGCAGGTATATATCTCTCTCTTCCTTTTCTCACGCCTCTCACACTCCAACACGCTTCTCTCACCTCCGTCACTCACTCCTCCTTCTCCATCACTCACTCATTTTCGACCTGTCTTTGTTCTCTCACAATCTCAGGTGCCAATTCTAACTCGAGTACATGACCCATACTCCGGCTTTTGTTTTTTTGCTTGTAGTTTCTACTTATAGCTTCTAATTGTTATGCTTATAGCTTTTCGATTTATGGGTCTTTGTTTGCTTATAGCTTCTGCTTATATATTCGTTATAACTTCTGCTTATAGAATTTGGTTTTTGGCTTTTATATTACACCTTTTTTTTTGTGCTTATAACTTCTGCTTATAGATCTTCCTTATTGCTTTTGCTTATGCTTATGGTGTTTGCTTATAGATTTTGTTTCTAATTGTTTATAGCTACTGCTTATAGATTCTGCTTATAGCTTCTGCTTATAGATTTTGTTTTTTGCTTTTACATATATATGTGTACCACAAACCAGATCGTTCCCTTTCATTGCTACAAATCTTCATCGTTCCTTCAATTAATCATCCCAAAACTCATTCATTCATCAACCCAAAGACAAGGAGCATTAGTTGATTGATCAATTGGAACTAAAGACAAGGAGCATCCGTCGTTTCCGCCGCCGCCGTTGTCTCGTTTTGTCCTTCAAGAATGGTAAGAAATTATTTTGGTTAGAGATTTTTAGAAAATCTTGGGGTTTAATTTGATAAGTAACTTTGGCAAGAAAATGAGATTGAGATGGAGGTTTTAGGTTTTTTGGGTAGTAGGTTTGTTTGTGACTTTGTGAAGAAATTATGTAGAAATTCCACTTAATTAAGTACTTATTTAATAAGTTGTTATCATATAAGAACTTATGTATAAGTTGTTTTTATAATCAACAAAATAAAAATGAGGACTTATGTATAAGTTGTTTTTATATAAGAACTTATGTATATTAATAAGTTGTTAACTTATATGTAAATTTCGCTTGGCCCTCTCTTGTATTTATTTGTTTGATTACTACTGTGAGTTGTGCAAGACTGCTGTCTTGGGGTTTCAGTTCCATACTGTTGAGTTGTTAGTTTCAGTTAGAAACATTAGCTTCTGTTGAAACCTCGTATGAAATATGAATAAGAGCTCAATGCTCTCTCAAGGCTAGTAAATCAGATTAGTAACCTTCAAACACTAAATTACTTTTTGTGATTTTGGGGACAGCCCCTCTACAGTTCTCTATGTGCTATACTTATGTATAAGTTTATAATTTAAGTGAACTACAAGTGGATTTATTTCATCAAGAAAAGGTCTGAAACTTTGTCAATTTTCAAACAATATAGAACATTAGAACTATTATTGAGTAGCAACTAAATAAGAAAACCAAAGCATTGTTAACTGAATTGGGGTGGGGTGGGGGATGGGGTGAGGGTATTTCTTCTCACACTACATCAAAATTATATAGAAGATTATGTGTGTTTGATTTTTACATCAGTGATTATGTTTGGACTTTAAGGTTATCTTTATGTGTGTGTTGTCATCTAATATTTGTTAAATGATTTTAAATTGAGATGGAAGGTAAGTTGTGTATGTTGAGCAGATACTAGTATTTGGGTGACTGAGGTCACACTACACCTAATGGCCCTTCCACTCGATTGAGGATGGTCTTCTTTTGGTAGCTATTAACAAAAGTCTTGAGTAATATTTATATTCTAGTATTTTTCTATTGAGTATTTGACAAAATTCTGTTTTTATATTAATAATATATTTGTGGCTTTTATTTGTGAAGGGATTGATTGTTAACTTGTTATGGAAAGAAGCTTCCACCATTTGCAGGTTAGACACTACTCCATTTTTTCTTCATTTATTCTTGTCAAAGGGGTTGTTATTAATGAACTTTGTATATGCTCATTGTAAGTTATCTCTAAAACAGAACAAATTCAGCTTTTTCTTTCCTATTTGCAGCTTCTTCTTTTTCCTTCCTAATGCTGGCCAACTCTTTTCCTATCTCGGATGGTTCCACCGGCACGCCAACCGCCCTTGCAATCTCCTCGAGTATGTCATTCGCGAAAGCCTGATCCTGTTTCTGATCTCTTAGTCCTTGGTTCAACTTGTCAACAATTTCAAGCTGAGATTGTGAAGCCTCGAACTCAACCCTTTGCATCTCACCTTGTAGTCTATAAACCTGATCGGAAATTCTCGATAGCACTTCAGTATTTGCAATAGACAGTGCAGCCAGAGACCTGCCAATATCCCTTGTAACTTGCTCAACTTCCTCGACTATGGACCGGCATTTGACTAGCAAGTAGAAACGGCCACGGTTCTTGTACTTCTCAACCAAATTATTCGCCCTTTTAACATCTGCTTCAAGGGACTCTAGAGCAACTCTTGCAGGTTGAGAATCATTCAATTCTTGAAGCTGTAATTCCTTTAGTACTGGCTCAATATCAAATAGGTATGTCGAAAGTGCCTTGAAACTCTCTTTTCCAATAAGAACATCAGCTGCTGCATGAGCAGTTCTCAAGACTTGGTTTGTTACCACAGTTAAAATTGTACCTATTGGTATGAGTTCCAATCCTACCATGGTAAAATTTTATACACCTGCCAATTGTATATATCTTCTTCTCTGGAATCAAATTTCTATAAGTCAATTTTCTTGTAGAGCATAAAAAATATTCTGCACCAGTCCATTAATTATAGAATAAGTCATTTGACAGGAAAAATATTTGATTCATAATACTGAGAAACAATTTTCCATATATAACTTTACATAATAGTGTACTAGTAATTCTATACTTCACTTTGAGATCACAACAATTGAACATATAAGAGTAGCTAAGAATCTCTGATAGTAACAAACTGAAAAATTCAATTACTAATATAATTATGGTTCGGTGTTGTTTGATTCAACTCCAGGTATATACAATTGCGTTATTCTGATTCATGGAATGAAACACTATAATTCAATGTACCATAGAATTAATGAAAGGATTTTTGCTTCGGAAGGTATGTACTCCACTCTTCTCAACTCAAAGGTATTTTAATTTATCAACTAGTTTGTACATTTATAGATGCTCTGGAATTATGTTCACAAAATCACATGTACTAAATAAATAGATAAGTGTTAAAGTGGTTTTTTTGGTTAAGTTTTTGTTTGGTTTGTAGTTGAAAGGCCATCAAAATCACACTAACTAAAATGCTGAATGTTCTCAATTTGAATTGCACTTCAATGGTTATTAGAATTAGAGATGTGTTAGATTATAATAGTTTAAATAAGATGGTTGAAGATTTTGTTAACAATCCTTGTAGTGATACTTATGAGTTAGGCTTTTAGCATGACTAAACTGCTTGTGCTTATGTTCTCAAATTTAACTAGTTATATACTTATATGGTTGATATTGTGCATATAAGTAAAAGTGAATGATACTTCAAGCACTACACATTTGTGTATTGTGATTACGATTTTAAGATTATGTGTGTTTGATTTTTATTGAATTGTAAAAAAAAGCGAGTATGAGCGGTCTATAATTTGTTTTCTTCCATGACACAGGAGACTGGACAATTGTGTGAAGAAGTTTATGACGAAAGTTGATAAAGAAATTATCGATCTTTAACGTTGTCATTTGATATTTGTTAACATGTTAAGGGTAAATCATAGATAGGATTGATTGGAATTTGAGGTGTATTTTGTTGATAGGTTTTTTTATAGTGAATATATGTAAATTACTTATATAATAATGTTTTGTCAAAAGTTGCTTGTATAATAATGTTTTTTATGATTAATTAAATTCCTTATTTTGCTGTAAAATATAATATTTTTTTTTTAAAAAAAAATAGGAGTCTACGATAGCGCTTTCTGTCGGGTGCTATTATAGGCATGCATCTAAGATAGCGTTTAGGAAAAACGCTAATAAACCCTGTTTAAAAAACATGTTTTATAGCACGAAAAGCAGCTTATATTAGCGCTTTTGAATAAACGCTATTAAAACATGGTCTTTTTATAGCGTTTTTAAAAGCGGTATTATAGGGATTTTACCTTTAATAGCGGGGGATTTAATAGCACTTGAGAAACGCTATTAAAGGCAAAATAAAACGCTATTAAAAGGGCAGTTTTGTAGTAGTGTAGTGTAACCACCAATTTGATGAGCGATCTAGTACCTTAACATAATTGATCAGTAATTCGAGTTTTATAATATTAGCTAGCTATTTTCATTTTGTCTAAATACTACATTTGACAGCATAAATAGTTATTCTTCTCTAAAGAGACATTTTCTTTCTCATGGAATGCCGGTTGTGTTATCTTCAATGCCTGATACTAGTTCAAAATCAGGAAACTGCATATTAAGATCCCTGCAATTTCCAAAAGCAAGTATTACTTATAACCACAAATATGACGAAACTTAATTAGATATTTTTTATCCACTTCTAATATTCAAACAAAACCGTATTGATGATATATATTATGTGGTTGTCGGAATTGACGGTGAGATTGTCATAATAACGGTGAGTTACCTCGATTTTGAAACAAAATTATCCTCTAGAGTTTCAACAAACCCATTGTGTCACCGTGGTTTCGTAAGGTTGATCTAGGTCCAACTCAAAATTTTAATTATGATATAACGCTTAGACCATATGCTATCAACATTATCGGTCCAATCATTAGTGTGGTGGGGGTGGGGTGTGTGTATGTTAAGAGTCTAAATCAATCAATTAAGTCATCCACCATTTATATTTGTGCATCAAACCCAATAGTACGATGTGAGATGGTGTATTAGATCCGATCCAAAATTACTTGAAAAATGTGAAAAACCGTCGAGGAATTACTTGAAAAATATGCTTGTCAAATAATGACCGGAAATATTTAATCTCTACACAAAGTTATTTTTAGTTTGTTCTAACATCCAAAGAAAGGGGCGATGAACCAACCTGTTAAGGGAAATATCTTGAATTCACGGTTTTTTTTAATCAAATATGTTATTTAGTTAAATTTTCTCAATCGATAAACTAATTTATTACTATTTAAATTCCAACTACTTGCTTAAAATGTTGAGTCCTTGCCACGTGGGTATTGAGTTCATAATCTAGGTTTGCGCTAGACACTGAAGTTTAGAAGGTGTTTGTTTTGAGTCATGAAAAAATACTAGTATTTTTTCCAAGAATAATTATAATGAGGAGAACCTTTGAGAAGCGTTTGGGTTGTGGAAGCATGATCCATGCATCCTGATATCTTGCATTTGCTATTGTGTGGACTCCAGTCTAGTTAGAAACATATATACTTTTAGTCAAGTTGAGATTGCCGACAGTATTAGATCCTCAATTGATTTAGACACAGACACAATTACAAAGGGTAAAGTTTAAGGCTATTTTGCGAGGGTCCTTGCTGACATTGATGCCATATGAGCATCAGAACATTGCATAATCAATGAAGTTATGATGGGATGAGAGGGTTTTTCTTCTTTACATTTGAGTAGAATGTGAGAACCTTCTTCATTCAATTTGCTCTCATTGTTGTTGTTAAAGCCTACCAATGACAAGGCAATAGAGACTCAAAATGAAGTTCTTAGACCATTTGCAATGGTCTTGTTGAATGAGACTTTCAACACATAAAGCCTTTGCAATGGTATATTAAGTGGTGTTGAGAGGTGATGTGGAGGAAAGAGGTGTTGAAGACATTCAACACTTGTTTAAAGTCTGCACCGTGACACGTGGCGCGTGCTGATTGGCTGGCTGAATTTTTCTCATCTTAATAATTTGAACTCAATTATTTCATTGCAAATTAATTTTTAATTTTTTTTTTACCAAAATTCATGATTTTTTTTGCTCTATAAATAGAGACTTTGTTCATTTGATTTGAACATAGAAAAAAAACAAGTTTTTTACTATCTTAATCTTATTATTATCCTTCTATTAGCTTTCCTTTTGAAGTTTTTCACTAAAAAATAAATGGTTAAGTGTTTATTATTTTAATTTAATTATAATTGATAATTGTAATTTTATGTAATTATAAAAACAAAAATATAAAATTAAATAAGAATATGAAATAAAAAGTGGTGGGGTAGAGTGTTGAATGAAAAATCATTGGAGATGGTGTTTGTTGAATGAGTGTTGAATTATTATGTGGAAGAGAAAGAAAATGATGTGGAGTGTTGGGAATTGAAAAAGTGAGTGTTGAATGAGTGTTGAATGGTAAAACCATTGTAAATGGTCTTGGATGAATTTTTTAGAAGATTTCTCATGAGTGCGAATATATTGCATCTGCCACTGCTCTAGCCTCTAGGTATTGAAACACCCCAAAACTTTTGTACTTTTGATTCTAACTTTGACCAATCTAGAAATATCAAGGACATCACGTGTTTGGTATTAATGAGGATAATGTAACGGTGGTTCCACATTACGAGGTCCTTGAATTGTTACCAAAATGAGGATATTTAATCGTTACCGTGGTACCACAATGGAAGGGGCGATGGACCTGTTTAGGCTAATCTCTTGAATTAATAGTTTTTTATATGTTATATTTTTTGGTAGAAATATTTTATGTGTTATATAGGTTAATGTTATTAATAAATTCTTTAACATAAAAAATCTTTGAGTAAAATAAAAAAACATACTAAATCATCCAAATTAATTCAACCTAAATCATACTTAATTAGATGATATGATATTTTTAAGAAAGAAAAATGTTAACGGGTGTCTCCGGGACATTCTTTTTAAGATTTTATGAAAGTCCGTGCATTTATTACATTAAAAATTGAAGTCTTCAATTTTTTTTTTAAATAATTTCTTTATTAGAAATGTTTAAAGACTGTCCGGATGCACTCATTAACAATATTTTTTAAGAAAATAATTCAAAATGAATTGAATATTTTTTTTAAAGGAGAATCAAATTCATGTTATTTTAATATTTGAATTAGATAATATTTTACCTCAAAATCAATCGAAACCTGGAAATATAAAAATGACTTGATGGGTGAGTGGAAAAGTTAAGAAGTGAAGTGAGAAAGAGTGAGAGATTTCATCTCCACTTCAAATACTAACGATTACTAACAGAACCTATCCACAAAGACTCTAGAAGGAAATGCATGAAAGGAAAAGTGGATATTACTTCAGATATGGAATTGTCATATTCCTCAGTAAGGATGGATTTTGAGCAACAAAACTTTCCCATTCCTCTTGATCAATAAGTCCATCTCCTTTTAAATCAGCTTCTTGAAAGGCCTGTGCCATTATAGAGGGGTTAGTAGATATTAAACCAGAAAATCCCAACAGCTAGATTCTGCAATTTCAAGCTGAATAATATATAATTAATTCTTGGAGAGGGGAAGAAAAAATGAAAGATAAATAAAAAAGTTACCTTATCAATTATGGCCTCAATTATATCATGAGAAAGAACCAAATCAGATTCTCTTAGGAGTGCCTGTATCATCTCTCTTACCTTCCATCACACAAGTAACTTAGACACAAGTCTTCACCGTCAAGAAAGTTAAAATCAAAGCCTTGCGATAGATTAAATTATAATAATACAAAACTTGTATTAAAGTTATTTAATAAACCAGGTCCATAGGACTTAGTTTCATAGTCGGTCCAAAGAGTCCAAGTTGTAAAGATACCTAGTGGATTCACTAGAGTGTCAAAGACTCTAATTTAGAGTTTTATTCCCTCAACCCTTTCTAAACAACTGGATCAATGCGGGTCAAACAGGTGCACCGTTCAGAGGCGAAAAAAATGTTTTTGTCTGAAGTGGTGAATTTGAAGGATCCGTTTTTTTAGAAAGAGCGAAGGAGAAATAGCTTTCATTCAAATTACATGAGTTTCAAGATAATAATAAATAAATTAATATGGAGTTTTGGACGGATCTTTAAGAATACTAAATTCATTTAACAAAGAGAGAAACAAAACACAAAAACCTCATTGTTATACCTCATCTCTTTCAATAAAGCCTCTTTGCCATATATCATAGAGTCGAAATGCAACTGTCAGAAAAGAGCAAGATTATCAAGATTTTAATACAAATTAATTTATAAGATATTAATGTAAACACACACTCTCTTCAGAGATGAACTCTTACAAGCTGCCTTTTGTGGTTGAGGCGCTGCTGGATGGAAAATGCTTAAAGCTTTAACAAACTCTCCAAAATCTATCATACCATCATTTTTTGAGTCAAATATATTGAACACCTGCTTACAAGTTTAGTCAAAGCAGTGTATGGTATATACTCTGCTATAATATAATATAATAATAGTTTAACATAATGTACTCAAATCAATATATACTATGCTGACCCTGTCGCCAAAGAGGTTCTGTTTCTTGCTGCTTCCAAATAAGCCAAGTTGAAACTCTTCCTGCATATGTTAAATATTAATTAGCTACACTGCTAAGTCCTTGCACAATTTTAATTATGGTATCAGCCTCAACTTTATAGAGCTTACTTTGCTAATTAGCCCATCATTGACCATAGAGCTGCTTAATTTCATGAAGAGATCATATAATGCTTCAATTTCAGAAACATTAACTGGAAGAATATGATGTTTACAAACACAAAAATGTTGATTAATTCAATACTTCACAACTACAATATTGGCACATCAATGAAATACCATAATACAAACTCCTGGATATGATTGGAAAGAAATAAAAAGCTTACAATAAGTTTGTTCAGCAAGAATTGCTGGATCTTCATGCCGAAATCGCGGTTTGGTGCAAGCACACCCCATCAAATAGACTTATTTATGTTTCCCAGACTTTGGGGATGAATTAACCGTATATATATGTGCACTTGCGATTTGACTAGACGAACATATGCCATATAGAGCTGGTGTAGCAGTATCCATTCAACACAAGTTGGTTTGATGCTCATTTGTATCCACCACTTTGAGCTGGAATATGTTCCATGCACATGGAAGCCTAGGACTGTTGATGTTGAAACATCAACTTTTTTCTGTTGCCACTTCGTTCCAAATTTTATGTTCCAATAAATAAAATCATTCTAAGCTGATGCAAATAAATCTATGCTTGTTGGTCTAAAATCACTCTACAATTTCCAAACAAAATTTTTTTATATTTATTTATGGAGTTTCTTTGATCATTCATTGGCATTTCAACTTTTCTTAACTGGGTTCAGTACATATATATCATGCATACAATTAAGTGAGTCCATTAATGTTAGGTAGGCAAAGGCAACATATAATTGGCTAAGCCTAAGCAAGCGTACATATTGAAGTTGTTGATTTTGCTTTCAACACGTTATATACAATTACAGTGCATTCTATTCTATAGCTGCAAATTTTAATCCTTCTAGTGCATTGATCTTCAATTGTTTGTTGCTAATCTTCCACCTCGGTGTGCAAAACAAAGCTGGGAAATGCCATAGTTATATCCCTGACAGGCACAACATTAATTTGAGTTTTGATTATGTAAATATAATTTAGGCAAAATTACACAATTCGTCTCTTAACTTAATTTTAAATAACATTTTCGTCCTTTATCTTTTTTTCCCAATTTAATATTTTATGTTATAATTAAGTAACATTTTCGTCCTTTATCATTTTTTCCCGATTTAGTCTTTATGTTATAAAATGTCAACATTGTTATCCTTTTTTATAAGTAAAAAGAGAACAATGTTGACATTTTATAACATAAAGGACTGTTGTTTTTGGATTTCCAAACCGTTGTATTTGGATTTCCAAATTCTAATTTGAAAAAGAATATCTACCGAAGTTGTTACTAGGTTGAGTCACGACCAGGTCGCTCTCTTTAAGACGTTTCGTGGCACTGCCCAAAATTGTGCAAGACAGACTATCAACCACGCCGCCTCCAGGATAAAACAAGCCCAGCTACAACTGTGCGGTTAACTACTGCATTGTAGAAAACCGTTCGAGAATTACACCTTCAATATGGTACTAAGACCACTCTTTAAATACTGAAACCACTCAAATATGATGTTACCACCATTCTAACTTTTAACTTCTAACTTTTAAGATCATTCTTATAATATCGAAAAGGGACTATGATCTTAAAATATTATTTATTCCAAAGGGACATAAATTATCGAAAGGGACTATGCTCTTAAAATAATATTTATTTTGAAGAGACATAAATAATTGAAGGGACTATGCTCTTAAGACCATTCTTAATTCCGAAGGGACTTTTTACCTAACTCGTTAACACAAGCTGGAGGGAGAAGAGAGAAAGAGTTCTCGACAGAACTCTTTTGGTGTGTAGAATGCACTATGTGAGTTCTCTATTTATAGAGAAAATTCACAACTAATAAGTGAAAAACTTTCGGAACAAGTAATTCACATATTAGATCTAGTGCAAA
Source organism: Medicago ruthenica (assembly GCA_018208015.1). Taxonomy (NCBI): domain Eukaryota; kingdom Viridiplantae; phylum Streptophyta; class Magnoliopsida; order Fabales; family Fabaceae; genus Medicago; species Medicago ruthenica. The sequence goes on from CM031374.1 coordinate 93,639,525, forward strand.
AATATCTCAAATTGAGTACCAAAATATATTATATTGAGTACAAAAATATATTATTCCGTACAGAAAAATATTATTGAGTATCAAAATATATTTTAGATCACGTACTAAAATATATTAGATTGCATACCAAAATATTTCAGATTGTGTTCCGAAATATTCTAGATTGTGTTCCAAAATATTTTAGCAAAACTTGGGGACTAAGAAAACACTTTCTAATAATTATTAAATTAATTACTTAATTTAACATTTCCAAATAATAAAATATATAAATATATTTTTTTTTCTTTAGTGTTTACTTCGTTCACTTAATTATGCACCCCCTTAGTGGTACACCCCCCAATATATAAACACTACTAATGTGTGTGTTCCATCCGATGTGGGACTTCCACTTTTTTCAATTCACACAACAATAGTTCTACCCAACGTGGGAATTTGTGTTTAGTCTTTTTAACTCAACTAGACTCTAACCCGTGCGATGCACGGGTTTTGTAGAATTTCGTATATAAATATCAAATTGAATATATTTTTACTTACAGATTCAGTACTTTGTTATGAAACGATCGAAAAAAAAAAGCAAAAGAAAAGATGCAAAAATTACATCAATTTAAGTTATTAACTTTATTTTGTTACCAAATAATATTACCAGTTTGTGTTTCCGAATTCATTCTTTCTCAACATTCATATTTGATTACATTCATGTTAAAAGAACAACTAAAATAAACAAATTGAAAATAGTAAACATGTTTAAAAAGTCAAAGTGAGAAAACAAAGTAATGTTATAAGTGTAGTGATTTTTGCAAATAAAAAGGCAGAATAAATAACTTCAAGTAATTAATATAATATAGGAGAAACAAATAGGTAGACAAAAATTGCACTAAAAAGTGGTTTCTAATGATAAAATTATCATCTGAATTAATCAAATTATCAACAATTTTAAAGATGCAACTTTAATATCGTAGCACGTAGTAAGCGTACACCAAGAAACTGATCATAACCGCAAGGGCCGTTAAATCTATAAAAAGGAAAAACAATTGTTATCTGGTAACCGAAAGAAAAAAAATAATAAAAAGGAATTGTTATGTGGTAATTGAAAAAAAATAATGAAAAGGAACCGTTAATAATGAAAATGAACTGCTATCAAAAAAGGAATTGCAATGACGTTAGTGACTTTTAAAAAAAATTACATTTTCATGTGCTACCTGATTTAATTCCTTGCAGACCTTTTTTTCATAAAAAATAATTAGGTCTGTCAAAAAGGGCGGGGTTATGGTTATTAGGTTCAATTGAATGATAATGAGAGAGATGAAAGTGACTGAGAAATGATTTAGAGATTGTGAGATTGAAATAAAGATGACCCGAGATTTGTGATGAATATACAACGTTGAAGCAATCACATGTCATAAAAAACATCAGTAGCCTGGTGGTAAGAGTTGTGAATTGGAAACATGTGGTACCTGGTTCGATCCCGTTCAGAACTAAAAATTAGGGCTAATCATTAGGGTTAGGGCAACACTACCTAACATTTAGTATTATAAAGATAAAGATTTTCACACATGTTCCAACAAGGACTAAATCGGGAAAAGAAAAAGATAAAGGACGAAAATGTTACTTGATTATAACATAAAGGATTAAATCGGGAAAAAAAAGATAAAGGGCGAAAATGTTACTTGAAATTAAGTTAAGGGACGAATTGTGTAATTTTGCCTATAATTTAACAGTAAAAGATTAGAATGGAGAAAATCACGTATTCCAAATATAATAATAACTATGAAATTGAAAATACTTTGCCACTTGAGAACTTATGAGTTGATCAATTTAGTCTCCGAAATTATGCTAATCTTATGTGGTCCAAAATTCTCAATGTAAGAATCATGTTAAAGTTTAGTTAATTTCAAAGACTCAGATTAGCCAACTTACAGTTTCATGATTAAATCGATGATTTACTCAAAAGGAAAGTAATGAGATGCACATTATATAAAGATTAAGTTTCATTGATTAGAAAGGAAACCTACTTTAGATATGGCAGAGTCATGATCTTAAGAAGAGATGGATTCTTTGCTGCATACTCTTTCCATTCATCCATATCAATCTTCCCATCTCCTTTTGAGTCAACCTCCTTCATTGTCTAAAAAAGATCAGGCCAAGAAGTATAAGAGATAAGAATTAAATTGAGGAAACTACAGAAATTGAAGGAGGATAAATGTATGGCTTCATATGGTTAAGAACCTTTTCCACAATGGATTCAACAATGACGTCTGAAACTGTAACTTCTGACTCAGTCAAAGTAGCCAAGACCATCTCCTTCAACTTCAGTGTGCCATTATGTACAAAAAATGTTCATAAGACACTCAAAAAGTTAGAATAAAATGCATAAATGTAACTATAGTCTATAACTACTAAAGTTACACGAGAAGGAGCATTCACACAAAAAACAACTACTTCCTATGTCCTTAAATATAAGCCCATTTTGAGATTTTGATGTCACTTTTTATAGGAGCGTTTTCAAATTTTCAACTGCATTATTTATTTCTTTACTAACATATCCATAATTATGTCAATCTTTATCTGAAACATATAATAAATACTATGATTAAGACATAAACTGATTCTGTGCAGGTTTGGTTTTGGGGGTAGCATTGGCAGAATCACGACAATTTTAACAAAAACTACACTTTAAAGTTTCACCAAAATCAACGTGAGTTTGCCAAATTCACCGTGAATCCTGTTAGCGCAGCTATGAAGCTTAACTTTCTTAAGCAACTATGATCTTAGGGTTTTTCTGGTTTTGGTGAATTTAGAGAGAATGAGAAGAGAAGAATGAGAAAAGGAAATTGTGTTATTGATTTTTCTCTCTGAATTCTATCAGTTATGAGAATGTACACGTGAATTGGCTTACATACAGAAGCTATGCTAGATTGCTTGAAGCACATGCTAAGTAACAAACTCTAACAACATCAGACTCTGAAACCTCAGACTCTGAAACTTCAGACTCTGAAACCTCAGACGCTGAAACTTCAGACTCTGAAACCTCAGACTCTGAACCTTCAGACTCTGAAACTTCAGACTCTGGACCTCAGAACCTGAACCTTTAGACTCTAGCTAAATTCTAGAGAACTTGTAACTAATCAATAACAAACAAAATCTAATGTGATTAACCAACTAAACATGATTACATCACTAACAAACTTGAATTAACAAACTAACATCCTCCCTTAATTCAAGTTTTCACTTCCTTCATGCCAATCAAACTCCTTAGCTTGATGAACCTGTCAACCTTCAATGACTTAGTGAATATGTCTGCAAGCTGCAGCTCAGTGGAACAATGAACAACCTGCAATGCTCCTTTGTTCACTTGCTCCCTCAGAAAATGAAACTTAGCTTCTATATGCTTGCTTCTTCCATGTAAAACTGGATTTCTGGATAAGTTTATAGCAGATTTGTTATCTATGAACAATGTTATAGGTCTGCTAACCTCCATCTCTATCTCCTTGAGTATATTTTCAAGCCAAACTGCCTGACATGCTGCCATACACCCTGCAATATACTCAGATTCACAGGTTGACAATGCCACAACTGGTTGCTTCTTAGCACACCATGAAATTGGGGCATTCAGAAACTTGAATAGGTACCCTGAGGTGCTCTTTCTGTCATGCTTATCTCCACACCAGTCTGCATCAGAGTAAGCTATCAATTCTCCAGAGGTTTCATTCAGACACTTAGGAAATAGAATGCCAAACTGCAATATTCCTTTCTTCACATATACACCATATTCAGACTTGCATTTAACAAATTCTTGCTGCACAAGAAAACTGTCAATTCTTTGTTCCAAGCTCTTGGTGCCTGCTTCAATCCATAGAGTGCTTTGTGTAATCTATACACCATATCTTCTTTCCCTTTGATTTTGAAATGGTGGCTGTGTTACATACACTTCTTCATCTAAAGGACCATTTAGGAAAGCAGATTTTACATCCAAATGATACATTGGTCAGTTTCTTCCACAAGCTATAGCAACTATCAGTCTCACAGTCTCTAATCTTGCTACTGGGGCATATACTTCAAAGTAATTCATACCAGCCTTCTGCATGAATCCCATAATAACTAATCTAGCTTTGTGTTTGGCTACTTCACCATTTGGCTTCAGTTTCAACTTGAAAATCCATTTCACATCTATAGGTTTCTTGCTGACAGGTAGTTCAGTCAGTTCCCATGTGTTGTTTCTGATGATTGAATTCAACTCTTCAATCATAGCATTCTTCCACACTTCTTCATTCAATGCTATTTCATGGTTGATTGGTTCTGCATCTGCTACTAAGGCAAAGTGAACAAATTCCCCTTCTTCATTAACTAGATTATCTGGAATAACTTCATGTCCAGCTAACCTTGTGGAAGCAAATCTCTGTCTCCCTGAAGTTCTAGTAGTAGCTTGATTCTCTTCAACATGTACTTCAGCTTGAACTTCAGTATCAAGTTGAACTTGTTCAACTTGATCATCTTCTTCAATTATTGTGGGAACTGTGTGATTGAAACTCTTCTCTTTCTTGTTCCAATCCCAAGCTTCATTCTCACAGATTTTAACATCCCTACTAATCACTATTGAATGAGTTAGAGGATGATATAACCTGTATGCACCTGTTTCATGATAACCAACCATTATCATAGGCTCACTTTTATCCCCTAACTTTCTTCTCTTTGCATCAGGGATATGTTTGTAACATAAGGAGCTAAAAACTCTTAAGTGTTTAGTTGACTGCTTGCATCCTACCAAATTTCTTCAGGGATTTGATTCAGTTTCTTAGTGGGGTATCTATTCAAGATGTAGGATGCAGTTCTTACAGCTTCTCCCCAAAAAGTATTAGGCATCTTCTTCAATTTCAACATACTTCTGGTCATGTCAAGCAAACTTCTATTTCTTCTTTCAGCCAAACCATTGTGGTGTGGAGTATAAGGAGCAGTTACTTCATGTATGATACCATTGTCTTCACAAAATTTCTCAAACACTTTTCGAGGTATACTCACCACCACCATCAGTTCTTAAAACCTTAATAGATTTTCCACTTTGCTTTTCTACTAAGATTTTGAACTTCTGAAACATATCAAATGCTTCACTTTTGGTCTTCATCAAATATAACCAGAGTTTTCTGCTGAACTCATCAACAAAACTGATGAAGTATCTGTTGCCCCCTAATGAAGGAACCTCTAAAGGACCACATACATCTGAGTACACAACATTGAGTAGCTCCTTTGATCTACTAGCTATACTTGAACTGAATGCATTTCTAGGTTGCTTGTCCAACAAACAAGTATCACAGGCTGTGTAAGGTATCTCAATTTTTGGTACACCAAGAATCATTTCCTTATCAACCAGTTGATTAAGACCTCTAAAATTAAGATGACCAAACCTATAATGCCATAACCAGCTATCTTCATCTTTTACCGTTGCAGATAAGCAGTTCAACTCTACAGCTCTCATATTGGTCTGAAATGTTCTATTTTTTGGAAGGGAAGTTTTCAAGATTAACCTTTGATGTTTATCAAACAACTTCAGAACATTATCCTTCATAGTAACTGAGTATCCTTTCTGAATGAGCTGACCAACACTAAGTAACTTGCACTGCATTCCAGAGACATACAAAACTTCTTCAATTATTGCTAATTTTCCATTCTTTCCTTCAATAGCAATCTTCCTCATACCTTCTGAAGTTAATGTACTATGATCTGCAAGTTTCACCTTTGTGTTCCTTCCATGATCAACTTCCCTCAACCATGCTTTGTTTCCAGTCATGTGATTAGAACAACCAGTATCCAAGAACCAACTTTCTGAATTGCAGCTCTCAGTACTAGTTGTTGTAGCCATCAATAATAATGAATCATCTGAATCATCTTGTGCAATCTTAGCTTGTTCCTCATCATTCTGACCTTGTTTTCCCTTACCAAACCAACATTCAAAAGCAAAGTGTCCAAATTTCTCACATTTGAAACACTGAATCTTCTTCTTATCAAAATTTCTCTTCTTTTGATTAGAGTTTCTTTCTTTTGAAGATTCACTTTCGTCAGTTTCTTTGTTCTTGCCTTTAGACCAGTTTCCTCCCTGAGTGTTATTCTTCCCTTTCTTGTAGTTCTTCCTATCATAACCATTCTTCTTGATAGTTTGAACTTGTATGGCTTGTTGAATTGATCTTTCACTGCTTCTTTCTGAAACCATCAATTCATGAGCTTCTAGTGAACTCTGCAGTTCCTCAATTTTCAAGGTTTTTACATCTTTTAATTTCTGAATTGCCACAATAATGAAATCAAACCTTGATGATAGAGTCCTCATAATCTTCTCAACAATTTGTTGATCAGTCATAGTCTCTCCACAAGCCTTCATCTGATTCACAACACTGATGAGTTTGGAGATGTACTCTGCAATCTTTTGCTCATCTTCAATCTGCATCAATTCGAATTTCCTCCTCAGTGATTGAAGCTTAATCAACTTCACCTTATCATCCCCTTCATGATACATTGAAAGAATATCTCATGCTTCCTTTGAACTAACTGTTTTTGAGATTCTTTCAAAATTTGCTTCATCAAGACTCTGTTGAATCAAGAACAGAGCCTTGCAATCTTTCTTCCTCAATTCTTTGTGTACATTCCTTTGCACTTCTGTTGCATTGACAGCTAACTCACCAACTCCATTCTGCACAATTCAAGCAAATCTTGTGCTCCAAACAGATTCTTCATCACTGCACTCCATTTTTCCCAATTGCGTGCTTCAAGAATTGGAAGATGGGTGTTGAAGTTGCTGCTACCATTCATGGTACTTCCTTCAGTGTTTCTTCTACGTGCTTACGTGATTGAAGATCTTGATTACCCCTTAGAACGAAACCAAAGGCTCTAGATGCCAATTTGTTAGCGCAGCTATGAAACTTAACTTTCTTAAGCAACTATTTTGATCTTAGGGTTTTTCTGGTTTTGGTGAATTTAGAGAGAATGAGAAGAGAAGAATGAGAAAGAGAAATTGTGTTATTGATTTTTTTCTCTGAATTCTATCAGTTATGAGAATGTACAAGTGAATTGGCTTATATACAAAAGTTATGCTAGATTGCTTGAAGCACAAGCTAAGTAACAAACTCTAACAACCTCAGACTCTGAAACTTCAGACTCTGAAACCTCAGACTCTGAACCTTCAGACTCTGGACCTCAGAACCTGAACCTTCAGACTCTAGCTAAATTCTAGAGAACTTGTAACTAATCAATAACAAACAAAATCTAAAGTGATTAACCAACTAAACATGATTACATCACTAACAAACTTGAATTAACAAACTAACAAATCCAAACCCGCACTCATCTCCTAAAGGGTAAATTAATACAAATTGTCAACAAATTTAATTCTACAGGCATGTGATTTTCTCAAAGCTGCATTACTCAATCCTAAAGTGAAAATGATGAACAATGGAAAGGTTAAAGGATACTCACCTCGCTATGCTCAATGTATCCGGTCTTCCCAAGGTCAAACAGTTTAAATGCAACTGTAAGAACAAAAAAAATGGCACTGTCAAGCTCTCATAGAAATGACTGAATGTTTGACTTTTCTGTTCCACAATTAATTCCGTACATTCAATTTTTTTCTCTTCAGATGTCTTTGGATGAAAAATGCTTAGTGAGCGAACAAATTCTCCAAATTCAATTACTCCGTTACGCTTAATATCAAACATGTCAAATACCTGCATTCAGTTTTCTTAGCTTGCAACATTATATCATGTATAGTAAAATGATTATGTTATCATAAAGTTAATAAAGAAATACAAATCCACTATAAAATTTCATTTAAAACCATGAATGAATTTCATCCATGTTTCAGAGATTTTTGTTGATCTTTATATCCATAATTACAATTGTATGAGGGTTCATTAGCTGAATATAAATAAATAAATGACTAACTCAGAGTATGTATAATGTACCCTGCTTGCAAGTAGATTCTGCTTGCTCTTATTTCTGAAAAGTGCGAGTTGGAACTCCTCCTGCAGATAAATTGTCTTGAAGAATTTAGCACATATACCTAATGTTTTATAAAATTATACTACTCAAGCATGATGTCAAAAAAATGCAATATCAGTTCATATAGAGGAAAATATTTGGAATCAGTCTTTAGCAGTTTGATTTGTACTACTAGTACTAAAATAAAATAAATATACCTTGTGAATGCAGCCATCATCAATAACTGAACTGCTTAGTTTCTTAAACAAGTCAAGTAAAGCCTCAACCTCATTCACAGTAACTGTCAAATGGTAAAGGACATTCGAATTCAGAGTTAAAACCACAAGAAATCTGACATGTATAGAGCTATAGCAGCAGCAATCATATATGAGCCTGTTTGGTTTGAGCAAATGTTTTCTATTTTTATTTTCTGTTTTGACTTTTAGTCACAAAAAATCTGTCTAATTGTTTTCACTTCAAATTACACGAATTTGATAAAGTAATTCTAATCACGTCAATTTTTTCAAATTATTAACGGTGTCTATGTATCTTTGTTTGTTCGTCATATGTAGTTAAAAAAAAAAAAAACATAGGAAGATGTTGACTTTTGTACTTACATGATGTCTCCAAGGCAAGAATGGAGGATTGTTCTCGCTTAATTTTTGGTTTGCCTTTTATCAAGCAAAAACAGCTCATTGTATAGAATTAGAATCAGTTCAATTCAAAGAGTACTACCTAACACACCAAAAACCGATATTCATTAACCATTCAAACATAGATAAAACTTAAACAAGATTGTTTAAAGTCAACTCCTCACTACTGAATTCTTGAAAATGGTAAAATACAAAAGATCAGTTTCTCTTTAACCTGATTGTAAAATATCAATTATATGTTTATGAATGGTTAGGAATGAAAGTCAAATCTGAGTAATGAAGGATTGGTATCTTAAAAAGATGACTTACAGAAATGAGAAGTTGGTGGTGTCCTTCAAAAGTACACAGATCGATATTCAGAGGGAGAAAGAAGTAGGACATGTGCTCTATTATGTGTGTGACGGTGTCCACTTTATAATTAATTGAAACCAAATTTTCAAACAACGAAGTCACTTCAAACAAACAGACATACACGTTACACAACCGAAGTGTTCATTTTTTTTTATGAAGCTGACAAAAGAAAACAAACTTGCCACAACAATGCATTACAACAAAAAATTCACTTTATTGTATTTTAAAAAATTATATATTTTTTTTAGGTACATTATACAAAAGGTCCTTTAAGTTATTTAATTGTAACAAATTGGTCCTTTAAGTTTCTTTCGTACCACTTAGGTCCTTTATGTTAATTAATTGTAACAAATTGGTCCTTTAAGTTTTTTCCGTACCAATTAAGTCATTTAAGTTACTTAACTGTAACAATTTGGTGTATTTTAGATCTTCAAAATGTAAGTTATTCGGGGTCTAAAGTTACAATTATATAACTTAAAGGACCTAAGCGTTACAAAAAATACTTAAAGGACCAACTTGTTACAATTAAATAACTTAAAGGACGTAAGTGGTACGAAAAAAACTTAAACAACCAATTTGTTACAATTAAATAACTTTAAAGGACTCATGGTGTAATTTAGTTTTTTTTTATATAGATAAAAGTTGCTTAGATCAAATTCGTCGTTCTCTTCATTAATTAGATACTCTAAAATTAGGTGGAACAATGCAACAAAGCAAAAACTTGATTAATATGCGTGAATCGTGTATTTTTAGTGGCGATTTACACCCCTGCGTGCGTGGATCATCGTACTTTAAAGGTAGTTTTACTTTTAGAAGTTTAGACCAAGGTAGTTGAATGTGTTGATTATCGTAGAATATTATTGGTCGGTGTTTGTTATAAACTTTATAAATAGTTTTTCTCTCATATAGTACGACAGTCTTGTTAACACAACAAAGTGTGTCTCCTTTGACGTTTCTACCATTAGAATCTTCCATGTGACACTCTAAATTTAAAGATGTTTAGAGAAGCAACGATTCTCTTTTTCACTTTTTATTTGTGATTGTTGCTTTTTTTATTTGTTAAATGAAATAAAATATTACTGTGTAAGCTAAGTTGTGGAATTCATCATAAATTATGAAGGATACTAAAATAAGTACTTGACACAATAGTATTAAATATTCTTTGAGTGTCGTTGGATGAAAAATATTTTTGAAGTCATGTCATTTTAGAAGGTGAAATTCAATTTTTTATGTAAATTTTATTGTATAAATGATAAATGATTTGGATAAACGAAGAAGATTGACCGGATTGAGAGCAGTGTTCTATTGAGTAAGATATGAATGGTGCATGCCTACAACTACTTTGACCTCAAGTCAGTAAGAGATTAGAAATTGTGTGTAATTTATGTTGTTGTAGAATGATGTATATACGGTGTTTGGGAGAATCGAAGAGTAGTTGAGAGTGGTTGTTACAAGTGACATTCCTCATACTCCGCTATATAGCCGTTGGGAAGCATTGAAGTTGCTGAGACGTTAGATTCTATGTCTAGTGGAATTGGTCCACATTGGGTATATTTGGATATGGATTGTGGAATATTTCTTTTTAGGCCCCCTCCATGTCTCTTTAGGCCCCCTAAAATTATAAAATTGTCCTTAATAACATGTCATGTAGATAACTACCGGATTTTCATTTTAAAAATTTTTATTTTGCACATCCGGTAGAATACTACAGAATGTTCATTTTAAAATTTTCCATTTTGTACATCCGGTAGTTTTACCGGATGTTCATTTTAGAAATTTCCATTTTATACCTCCGGTAGATAACTATCGGATGTTCATTTAAAAAAAATTGATTTTGTATCTCCGTTATATAAACCAAATTGCAGTTTTTAAGCAGTTATTTCCTATTTTACACTCAACTTAAATATGCTTATAAACCTTGCGATTTTTGCATTTTCATCACAATCAATAGAAAAAATAGCGTCAATCTTCACTCAATTGCGATCAATTAGCAGGTTTGGTGGGTTTTGATGATGGTGGATAATTGGACGGTGAGGATTCGGCGTTTGCGTGGGGTGAGTGGGTTGAGATTGGTGGTTCCTTTAGGTATGAATTAGGTTAGGTAATCAGACCGAAATGGTAGAGGAAATGAGCTGGTGGAGAGATGCGAGAAGATGAGAGAGAAAGTTTGGATGATGTATGTTTGTTATGCAAAAAAAAGGTTAAATGAGCAATAATCCAATAGTTATCTACCAGAGGTACAAAATGGAATTTTTAAAATGAACATCCGTGGTTATCTACCGGAGGTAAAAAATGATTTTTTTTTTAAAATAAACATCTGGTAGTTATCTATCAGATGTACAAAATGGAATTTTTTTAAAATGAACACCCGGTAGTTATCTATGGAACATGTTATTAAGGGCAATTTCGTAATTTTAGGGGGCCTAAAAAGACATGAGGGGGACCTAAAAAGAAATCTTCTAAATTGTGAGGCTTTGCAAGAATGGATTGTTGGGTTCAATCCAGAACAGTTGCCCCTAAGTCATTATTCTCATAAGCGGGGAATTGACTTAAACAACTACCCAAGATATGGTTCAAAGAGGAGCTGGGACCTTAGGTTTTTTTGTGTTGGTGAATGTGTGGAAATTTAGGTTGGTGATAAATCAAATTCATTTGATTGATAGAAAGTAAGTTGCTCTAATGCTCAAATCAAGGTTAAATTTTGTGGTTATCCATGGATGCTAACATGAAAATGAATTAAGTTGTTTTATCAAAGTTTGATTTCACTTGTTCGTTAAAACAAGTTAATTGATTAAGAATCACTTTAGACTTGGCCGGTGAGTTGTGTGTACCCTCATGTTTTGAAATATTGAGTAGCCAGCAATTGCATATTATTATGTTGGTTTTGCATGAATCTTGATATTATTTGATGTGTATGATGTCATGGAAATGATCAAGGTTATGTTTTTATTTTGAGTGGTAACTACCGGCCAAATAAAACTTACCTTGTGAAATAGTGATCCATTGCTAACCCTTTGAGCCAAAAATGAAAATTTTGTTCTTTTTTTAAAATTTTAACCCTTAGCCAAATGTTGTCCTGCATCACATTCTTCGCAGAGGGAATCAATATGTGAACCTTTTGCCTCAATTGGAAACAAATGACTTAGACCCTTTGTTGTTTGTTCATGAACCCATTTAATATCTTTTATTTATTGTGGCACATTCTTAAAAGTGTCCTTTTTGAGAAACTAGTTTCTTTTTTTTTTTCCTTGTTCTCCAATATTTCTTATTACGTAACAAAAACACTATTTTTTATTAGTAAAGTATCTACACATGCGCGCTGCAACTTGCTAACAATTTTTTTTGTCAAGTAGTTTATTGATTAGAAATTCACTTTTAAGACGAATAAGTGGAAAATAGGAAGTTCGAACTCGGTCTTTGCATACTCAATATTCCTATCAACTGAACTATAGTCACGTAGACCCATTGACATCGTTTAATAATATTTTATAAGTAGTAATGTGACCAAAAACCAAATTTCTCTCATTTTATGTAAGTATCCAAAGTACAAACTAAAACAAAGTGAAAATTCATTTTAGTTTTTGAGAAAAATCACATGACCCAAGAAAAATAAAAGTCACTTTTAGTACTTGAAGAAAATAATTAGGGACAAATTAGTCTCAACCTTCTTTACACTTTGTTTGGTTGATTAAGGAAAGATAGAGGAAAAAAGAAATGAAAAAAAGAGAATATGAATTAACGTAAAAGTTTATTTATTCGCATAAGCTTAAAAATAAGTCAATCCAAACGCGCCCTAAAATGAGTTTTTTTATTAAAAAATATTAATTTGTATATATAGATAATGTAAAATTTTGTTCAATCAAATAATATCATGATGCCACATTTTTAGATCGGCAATCATCAACTTGACGTGATTTGATTAGATGCACGTGTAGAAAGTTTTCCACTCCAACATAAAATTAATCTCTAAAAAAAATTATTATAAAAGACATTTTTTTTGGTCAAAATTATAAAATTTTTTTTTGTTAGTACATAAAAAATATATTTAATTTAATTCTAAAAAAAAAAAAGAACATATTTAATCCTAATTGAAAAAAATTTAAAGCTCTGAGAATGCCTGATTGTCCAAATAATCCTTTTTTCTTTGCTTCATTTGGCCTTCGAACGAATTTCCGTGGCTCGATTGGTTTCATCAAAATTGAATTACGATTTTGGTTCCTAAATTACTTTACCGTTTTATCGAATCGATAACGCGATTCTGAATGGGATCAGATTTGGAGACGAACGATATGCTCACACTCTCACATGATCCATTTGATGATGCCAACGACAATGTAACTTCCTCTTATCGCTCTCTCTTTCTTAATTCATATCAATTTTCACTTCTTAAACCCTTATTCATGCCTATGCTTGTTAAATAAATATTTACTTTAGTCCAATTCTACCTTCTGAAAAATAAATATGTATGTATGCTTAAGATCAGTGTTGTGTAATTCGTAACAGGATAATTTGGATGTTGAAGGGGAAACATGTGGAATATGTATGGATATGGTTATTGACAGGGGAGTATTGGATTGCTGTCAGCACTGGTATTTCTATTTCACCCCTTTTTATTGATACTGTATAAATTTTCCGTTTTTTCTGCGATATACATTGTAGATTGTGTCTTACATATTGTTGATGAAATGTGATGCTAAAATCTAATTGTGTCAATTATGCGGGCTCAAGTCGTTGTTGGACTTGGTTTCAACTGAATTGTTATGTGACTCAAATTTTATATCGCAACAACAACAAAAGGCTTCTCACTTAGGTGAGTAAAATTTTATGTTGAGAAAGAAAAGGTAAAAAAGAAGAAATTGGTTATGAAGTGTGAAGGCCAAGAAAGGGTGTGGGGAGTTATATAATATCCTGGAGAATATAAGGTTCCCTGATAGGACCCAGCTTGCTGAATCATTGCCACATGAGCAGTTAGTATACAACGGCACAAATGGACCCAAGGCTTGGCTAGTATATTCTAGAAGGGGCAGAAAGGGAAATAGTGGCTGAGGTTGTTAGAATGATTGTGACGTGTGCTGGGAGTGAGGGAAACGCATGACCATTCCGAAATAAAAGGAGTAAGGGAGAGAGGGAGTACTCACCTTGGATTGTAAGAATATTCTAGAATGGTTAGGAAGTGCTAACTTCCTAATACGGAGCCTAGCTCTGAGTCAGAAACCTTTTCTGTAATTGCTGCCATACTCGTTATCAATCAATAAAATCCTCATTCCTTTTGTCATTTGCTTTACTGTTTTATTGTTACTCTGTTTTGGTTCGTAACAATTTGGTCCGACCTACCGGATTCGACGCCGGAGCCAGTGAATGCCACCAAAGAAAGTCACGTTACCAGCATTTAAACAGATGGAAGCTAAGGTCGTTGCGTTGGAGAGTGAGATCTCAGATGTGCGTTCAACTCTGGTTGACGTACAAAACGAAGTCCGGGAGAATCATGCCAGAGTGTTAGCCATGTTGGAGAGATGCTTGAGGAAATCGGTACAGGAGGAGGAAGACGAGAGCATGAAGGGATCATCAGGACCGAAGGGCACGTCGGAGAAGAAGGGGTCACAGGCTGGAGATCCGGTGACTGAGTTCCGTCACGCTGTGAGGAAGGTAGAGCTTCCCCTGTTCAACGGCGAGGATCCGGCGGGGTGGATCTCGCGCGCTGAAATTTACTTTCGCGTCCAAGAAACAACACCGGAGGTGAAGGTGAGGTTGGCTCAGATTTGTATGGAAGGGCCAACAATCCATTTCTTCAACTCTTTAGTTGGGGAAGACGAAGGGCTGACGTGGGAAAGTCTGAAGGAGGCGTTGTTAGGGAGGTACGGAGGTCATGGTGAGGGTGATGTGTACGAGCAGTTGTCGGAACTGAAACAGGGAGGATCGGTGGATGAGTACATCACTGAATTTGAGTATTTGATAGCTCAAATTCCCAAACTACCAGAGAAGCAATTTCTAGGGTATTTTCTACATGGGTTGAAGAAGGAGATTCGTGGAAAGGTGAGGAGTTTAGCCACGATGGGGGAGATGAGTCGTACGAAGCTTCTTCAAGTTACTCGAGCTGTGGAGAAGGAAGTGAGTGGAGTTGGATCGAGCCCTTATCATGGATCCAGACAGGGAAGCGGGTCACATCGGCCCAATTCACATGGATCGGGCAAACCTAATTCTGATTGGGTTTTGGTCAAAGGACGGGACGGAGAAACAAGTGGGGGTGCGAAGAGTAACCCTAATGGGCCCAGAGGTGACAAACCGGCCCAAACGGATCAGAGGCGTGTTGGACCCAGAGATAGGGGGTATACTCATCTTTCTTATCAAGAGATGATGGATCGCAAATTAAAAGGACGCTGTTTCAAATGCAATGGCCCATTTCATCCAATGCACCAATGTCCAAATCGACAACTTAGAGTGTTGATTCTGGACGATAACGAAGTAGATGAAGACTCGGAGAAGAAGCTTTTGGCGGTGGAGGTAGAAGAGTCGGAAGATGAAGAAAATGCAGAGATGAGTATTTTGAATTTGAATCACATAGCGTTTGAAAATCATCAAACGGTGAAGTTTCAGGGGCAAGTACATGGGGTGCCGGTGTTAGTTATGGTGGATAGTGGTGCTACGCACAATTTCATCTCCCAGAAGTTAGTGCAGAAGATGGAATGGCCCATTGAGGAAACTCCTATGATGAGCATCAAGTTAGGAGATGGGTTTCGAAAAAGCACCAAGGGGGTTTGTAGTGGATTGAAGCTGAAGATAGGGGAATTTGAAATTTCTCCCAGAATGCACTTGTTTGAGCTAGGAGGAATAGATGTTGTATTGGGAATTGAATGGCTCAAGACCTTGGGAGATATGATTGTGAATTGGCACAAGCAGACAATGAGTTTTTGGAGTAGTAAGAGGTGGGTGACACTCCAAGGCATTGATGGACATGAAAGGAATTTGGTGGCTCTGCAAAGTATATTGAGCAAACCAAAGCATGTAGGACAGGAGTGGATGTGGAGTATAGAGAGTAGCCAGAAGGAAGCCGTGCCAGGTTTGACTCAAAAGCAACAATTAGAGTTGAACAACCTGTTGAATCAATTTGCGATAGTTTTCCAGGAGCCTTCAGGTCTGCCTCCTAGAAGAGACAAAGAGCACGCCATCAACCTTGTAGAGGGCCATGGAGCTGTGAATGTTAGGCCTTACAGGTACCCACACCACCACAAGAATGAAATTGAAAAACAAGTGCAAGAGATGTTGGCTGCAGGCATTATCAGACACAGCACCAGTTCTTTTTCCAGCCCAGTTATCTTGGTGAAGAAGAAAGACAATACATGGAGAATGTGTATTGATTACCGTTCACTTAATAAGGTAACAATACCAGACAAATTTCCCATTCCAGTTATTGAAGAGCTATTAGATGAGTTACATGGAGCAAAATTTTACACAAAGCTTGATCTCAAGTCTGGTTATCATCAAGTGAGAGTCAGGGAGTCTGACATATGTAAGACTGCTTTTAGGACACATGAGGGACATTATGAGTTTTTGGTGATGCCCTTTGGGCTCATGAATGCTCCCTCCACATTTCAGAATCTTATGAATGATGTGTTCAAAGCATTGTTGAGGAAGTGTGTGCTGGTATTTTTTGATGACATTTTAATCTATAGCAGGGAATGGGGTGAACACTTGAACCATTTGAGAACAGTGTTGCAGTTGTTGGAACAACACAGTTTAGTGGCAAACAGAAAAAAATGTCATTTTGCACAGAAGACTGTTGAGTATTTGGGCCATTTGATCAGTGGAGAAGGTGTGGCTGTAGACCCTAGTAAGGTGCAAAGTGTTGAGCAATGGCCAATCCCTAAGAATGTTAAAGGAGTTAGGGGATTTTTAGGGCTCACTGGGTACTACAGGAAGTTTATTAGGGATTATGGAAAGATAGCCAGGCCTTTGACAGATTTGACCAAAAAGGACAACTTCAAGTGGAGTAATGAATCCCAACAGGCCTTTGAAGAATTGAAGAAAAAACTTACAACTGCTCCAATGTTGGCTCTACCTGATTTTACCAAACAGTTTGTGATTGAATGTGATGCCTCAGGTGGAGGAATTGGTGCCATCCTGATGCAAGACAGAAGACCTGTGGCTTATTTTAGCAAGGCCTTGGGAGTGCGAAATTTGACCAAGTCTGCTTATGAAAAGGAGTTGATGGCTGTAGTCCTGGCTATCCAACATTGGAGACCTTACCTTTTAGGCAGAAAATTCACAATATCTACTGATCAGAAGAGCTTGAAACAGCTGATGCAGCAGAGGATAGTCACAGCTGAACAGCAGAACTGGGCTGCTAAGTTGTTAGGTTATGACTTTGATATTGTTTATAAGCAAGGGAGGCTAAATAGAGGAGCAGATGCACTGTCTAGAATGCATGAAGGGACAGAGTTAAACACTATTGCCTCATATGCTCGCTGGGACCAGAAGCAACAAATGATGGAAGAGGTCAGCCAAGATGATAAGCTTCAAATGATCATTAAAGCACTGCAGCAGAATCCTAATGCCAAGCCAGGATACGAGTACAAACAGGGAGTATTGTTGTACAATGGGAGGTTGGTGATTTCCAGTCAGTCACAGTTGATTCCTTTAATGTTAAATGAATTTCACTCTTCTCCACAAGGTGGCCATTCTGGGTTTTATAAAACATATAGACGAGTTGCGGCTAATGTGTATTGGCTGGGGATGAAAGGAGCTATACAGGATTATGTCAAGAGCTGTGATGTGTGTCAACAGCAGAAATATTTAGCCTCTTCACCTGGAGGACTCTTGCAGCCACTGCCTGTACCTGAACAAGTATGGGAAGACATATCCATGGATTTTATTACTGGCTTGCCTAAGTCAAGGGGTTTTGAAGCTATCCTGGTAGTAGTAGACAGACTATCCAAATACTCGCATTTTATTCCCCTCAAGCACCCTTATACAGCAAGGAGCATTGCTGAAGTTTTTTGTAAAGAAGTGATAAGGTTGCATGGGCTGCCAGCAACAATAGTAAGTGACAGAGATCCTGTATTCATGAGTAATTTCTGGAGTGAGCTGTTTAGAATGCAGGGCACACAGCTCAAGATGAGCTCTGCATACCATCCAGAATCGGATGGTCAAACAGAGGTAGTTAACAGGTGCCTTGAGACCTATTTGAGATGTTTTATCACTGACCAACCTAAGAATTGGGTGACATGGGTACACTGGGCAGAATATTGGTTTAATACCAATTACCATTCATCCACTGACAAGACTCCTTTTGAAGTTGTATATGGGAGGACACCACCTAAGCTGATAAGGTGGGTACAAGGAGAGTCAGAGTTGGTGCAGTCCAGAAGGATTTATTGGAAAGAGATGAAGCTTTAAGGCAGTTGAAGAGTCAGTTACTTAGAGCCCAAGAAAAGATGAAGAACCAAGCTGACAAGAAGAGAACAGATAGAAGCTTCATGATTGGTGAATGGGTGTTTGTAAAACTAAGGGCACACAGGCAGCAGTCAGTTGTGACTAGGATTAATGCCAAACTTGTAGCAAGGTATTATGGCCCTTATCCCATTTTAGAGAAGGTTGGTGCTGTTGCTTACAGATTGAAGTTACCTCCAGGATCAAGAGTGCATCCTGTATTCCATGTTTCCTTGTTAAAAAAGGCTGTTGGAGAATATCATGAAGATGCAGAACTACCTGAGCTCATTAGTGATGAACAGGCAGAAGTATATGAACCTGAGGAGATTCTAGCCACACGGAAGGTTAAACAGCAGGGTGAAGAGGTTAAGCAGGTGTTAGTACAATGGAAGGGGAAGACTGCTGAAGAAGCTACTTGGGAGGAGGTTATCATGATGAAGAGTCAGTTTCCAAAGTTTAACCTTGAGGACAAGGTTCTGGCTGAAGAAGTGGGTATTGATAGGACCCAGCTTGCTGAATCATTGCCACATGAGCAGTTAGTATACAACGGCACAAATGGACCCAAGGCTTGGCTAGTATATTCTAGAAGGGGCAGAAAGGGAAATAGTGGCTGAGGTTGTTAGAATGATTGTGACGTGTGCTGGGAGTGAGGGAAACGCATGACCATTCCGAAATAAAAGGAGTAAGGGAGAGAGGGAGTACTCACCTTGGATTGTAAGAATATTCTAGAATGGTTAGGAAGTGCTAACTTCCTAATACGGAGCCTAGCTCTGAGTCAGAAACCTTTTCTGTAATTGCTGCCATACTCGTTATCAATCAATAAAATCCTCATTCCTTTTGTCATTTGCTTTACTGTTTTATTGTTACTCTGTTTTGGTTCGTAACATTCCCTGTGTGTCACAGAGAGTGAATAAGTTGCCAATGGCGGGGAGGAATTAAGTTGATCTGTGGTGTGCATGGTGGACTGTACCCTGAAGCATGCTCAGGTGTAATACCCCAAGTAAAATGTGGTGTACTGTTGGTGTGTTAGATCATTTAGTTATGAGAGATCTGGGTGTACTATGGCATATTTGAGAATAGGTTGAGAGGACATAGGTAATGTTGGTGAACAATGTTAATTTGCTTATGTGTTTTTCTTCTTGTGTAGTATTGTAGCGTGAAGATTCCTAACCGACATAAGCTTCCTTATGAAAGGAATCTCTTAGATACAAAGTCATTTTTTTCCATCTGTCCGACAGAAGAAAATGTTGTTTTCTGCTTTTTTATCATACTTCCTGTGTTTCATATCTTTTTTTATTTGTATAGATGTCAGCTTCTGATTCTCTTTTAATATGTATTTGACCATCAGTAGTATACTCTTTCAGCAAGGACATTAAGTCTGCTGTTGTTAGCCATTTCAAATTACTTGGTGTAATTCTTCCTTATATTGGACTGTGTTATATGACCTTTAAGAAGAAAAAAATTATATGTATATTTGGGGGGTGGGGGTCTCTTTTGTGCCTGTATAAGGGACTCTATTTGTATTCATATCCAGTATGTCATGTTAAGTTTTCAATGTTTATCTCTACCAGTTCTCGTTATATGTTAATTTTCTTTCCTTCATGTCTCAGTGTGCGTGTTGAAATATGAATATGATATTTTTTGGATGGTTCATTTGTTTCATAGGTTCTGCTTTGTATGTATTGACAACTGGGCTACCATCACTAATCTCTGCCCACTTTGCCAGAATGAGTTTCAGTTGATCACTTGTGTTCCAGTGAGTCATATAAATTTGAGGAATGCTGCTTTTATCTTCGTTGATTTAATATAACTCTTCAGGTTACAATTGAATTTGCCCGTGTTATTTATTCTGTTTTGGACCATGCATTTTGCTGTTTTGATTAGTATTATGGTCAAACTTCTATGCTATTTATTCATTTAGTATCTTGTAAATACTATTGAAATTGGGTGCACGGATAATTGTATTAAACTCATAATTGTGAAGGTATACGATACCATAGGGAGCAATAAAGTTGAAGATGGCTCATTCTTCAGGTAAGTTACCACCATTTTGTTTGTATGAAAGACGACCAAATTTTTAGTATTTATTTATCCTCATATATTACACTTGGTATTTTCAGAATTTGTGTTTAAGTTGAAAGTCATGAATTTGAGAAATTTGCACACTTATTTATTTCTAGACTGTATCAACAACAACAACAATCAAGCCTTATCCCACTAAGTGGTGTCGGCTACATGGATCAAATTACGCCATATAATGTTCTATCTAATCTCTAGATCTTTCTTAATAGTATCAACTTACCCAATTAAAAGAAAAATAGTTTAGAGTTTTATCATTTAATTTTGATTAATGCTTTACAGTTTTGTCATGTTTCTGTGGGGGAAAAAATATAACCTTTTAACTTTTTTCCTTCATGATTGCAGAGATGATGACTGGTCGATTGACGGGAAGAATAACAGTCTGTCATTTCCCTCTTACTACATTGATGAAAATGTAATTTTTGCTATATTTAAAATACAACTTTAGAATACTAGTACTAGGCAAAGAATGTTGACATCTGGTTAGTTCAGATTGTTGCAACCTGGATTCTTGTGTTTTTGGATGAGTGCATATTTCATATGCAGAGATCTTTTGATTCATATCATAAGTTTATTTCTTGTGTTTTCTCAATGTTAATACTCTTTTCAGAGTCATATTTCACACACTCTTTCCAGAGTCATGCAGGAAGTTTATAGTCGTGTGCAAATACATATCTGATATCTGACCATATAACAAATATGAATCTGATGCGAAAAACACGTGTCATAATTGATATGGTTTTATCTATCGTAATATGCTTATTGTTTTTGTATATTTACATGGTAAGAGGTAATGGGGAGACTGAAGAGGGTTAAAAGGTAAATATAAAAAATAAAGAACACATATTTACTGATGAAAAAATCTTTCACTATATACGACTGACCCCTAAACAGTTATTTGTACTATTGATACTATAACTACATAATGACATGTACCTTTTCGTTGGGTGCACCACAAGCAACTATTTTCCTAATTCTTTAACTCAGTTACTTAATGCTTCTCTAACTTCCTCGACGTTTTTAAATAACAAAAATGCTTGCAGCACTTGACTTTGTTCAGGTCAATACTCTTAATTGTCTTTTTCAAAATTAATGTATAACACTAATCCCTAGGCATTTCATCATTTTGTAGGCAGTTACTTGCTTGGATAGTGATGGCTGCAAAATTCGAAATGGATTTGCAAGTGTTGAAGAAGATTCTGGTCTTGATACCTCGATTGCTTGCGATTCATGCGATCTATGGTAAGAACAAGTGGATGGATTAGGTTAGGAAGTT
Organism: Medicago ruthenica; assembly: GCA_018208015.1. Classification (NCBI taxonomy): domain Eukaryota; kingdom Viridiplantae; phylum Streptophyta; class Magnoliopsida; order Fabales; family Fabaceae; genus Medicago; species Medicago ruthenica. Next base: position 93,661,269 of record CM031374.1, read on the forward strand.
TGTAAAATCTTTTTTGATTCAATGTGTCTTTGAGTTGATTGGGTATAATTTATTGCCTTATATATCTATGATATTGTTAGAGCTCATCCATAAGAGCCATTTGGCAGAATTTTGTTTTGCATTTCTCAGCTTATCACAAAATTTGGAGATTACCTTGATCATAAGTTCATAATAAACACTAATAGATGGACAGTTAAGTCTAGAAGGTGGATCAGAAATATGATGCAAGTCATGGATACAGTCAGACATGTATTTGCATAGTCAAGACGACCCTGACTTTGTTAAAGTGTGGCCATGAATGACCAACTCATTCTAAATACACAGTAGATTACAATTGTAAGAGAGACGGTGTTAATAAAATAGTAGAAAAGAGCTTGTGCAAGTGTTTTTGTCAATAACTTTTATGGGTGTCAAGGGAATCCGTTAACGAAATTATCATAAGGATTTTTGAAGAAGTACCCTCTGATTGTTGCTTTACCTGCAAATTGACAGGTATCACGCCTTTTGTGTGGGATTTGATACTGAAGGTACATCCGACAGTACGTGGTTATGCCCAAGGTAAGTTGAATTTGTCAGTTGTTCTATCGGGTATTTTGTGCTTCTAATTACTTCCTTTTATAATGACCGTTGTAATTTTGTACAAACATTTTATGCACAAATCCTGCAAAAAAAAATTAACCGATCAATCACAACATTTATATCATACACCGGTAATAAAGATTAACAAGGTAATATCAATCAGAAAACGGCAGAAGAACAAGTATGGAATTCATTTGTATTGTTTACTATTTGGTATTGCTGTTTTTCTGTTTATCTTTAATCTCAAATCTCCACTTGTCCTATTTGTTAACATGCATATATAGTTCATATTGGCTTCTAGCATTAGCATATAAATAACAACATAACACATTATAAGTTCGAACTGTTAATCTAAGTTTTTTTATTCAGTATGGGTTTCTAAGAGCAGCCCGATGCACTAAAGCTTCCACGTACACAGGGTTCGTGAAGGGGTCCCACCATTTTGGTGTATTGTACGCAGCCTTACCCTGTTTTTTACACAAAAGGCTGTTTCCAGGACTTGAACCCGTGACCTTTCAGTCACGTGACAACAACTTTACCGTTGCGCCAAGGCTCCCCCTTCAGTATGGGTCTCTAATATAAAAAAATCCGGTTATATATGATAATATATAATTCTAAACAGTAAACAAGAAACTATTTTATATATGGTTAACTATCAAAAGAAAGGAAACAAAATTTAGTTATCTGAATGTCGTGCTAAACAACATATTGATAAGCCTGTATCTTATTATTGTCACCTACAAAATTCCCAGGTAAACTTCCTTTTGATTGAAACATGAGCATGTGAATTACTCTCCCCGTATCAAAATATAAGCAAAATTAATGACTTACACACGTATTAGGATAATTAGTTATTCACATTTCCTCTTGTTAATTTCATTTAAAACTTCAAATTCATTACGTAAATCACTCTTCATATCATTTAATTGCTTAAAAATTGTCTGCTGATACCTGTATATTGTATCTTGTTTTGTCCTATACTATTCTAATTCGGGGTTTATTTTAGATGTGTGGTTGATGCGGCTTCTAAAGAAACAGATGGCAATTCAATAGAGGAGGCTTCCCTGGAATGTAACCCAGATAATAATAACAGTGAATGTCATGCCGGAATAGTGTCTGTGTCCATTGCTGATACGGGAGAGACAGCTGTGGTCGTCTCAATGGTTGACCGAAACAAATGGATTCCAGAAACAAGTGAGAGAGGCCTATTGCCTCCTGAAGTTGATGGGGATCTGTTGAATGAGCCATGTAAGTTAATGTCGGACACAAATAATCAGCTGCAGGCAACAGAGAAGACAACTGTGTCACCGATCATGAAGGGAGAAGAACTAGAGCTTTCATTATCACACCCAACTTCTAAATCCTTCGTGCATAGCGATTTAAAGGAAAGTGATAATGGAACAAGATGTGAACCGAGTAGCTTTGATGGAACCAAGTTATTTGATGAGTCCAATGCTAAGACTAGTCCATGCAAAATTGAATCTGATATGGGTCTTCATCTTGGTTTATCGGTGGGCTCTTTTTTAACTGGTAAACTGTATTACATACCTTGCCTTTTTGTTAGCTTCAAAAACATATCATTTAAGTTTTTTTTGTGTGTGCACTCTACAATTATGAGGTAGTCTGATTGTCGTAGTCTTAATGTATTTCTAGTCGATAATGTGGACAAGAGCGAATCAAAAGATCAAGCAACTGATCCCCCGTGCTCGATTCCAGAAGAATTTCCTTTGGAAGGTACTGCACCATTCTGAGAAATATGGTTCATTTTGCTTTCTTTATTTTTAGGCCACTCTTGGACTGTGGGAATCATGAGTGGATCATAGTGGTTGTTTAGAAGCATTTGAATTAGTTTTATAACCTTATAATGTCATTAATAAAATGTTCTCAGGAGATAAACTCGAAATCAATGCTTGTGATGACAGTGCCAGAGTGGCTGGTAGAAAGAGGAAGCATTTTGATTACAGGTAATATTTCATTTAAATCTAATATCGTTTTAAGATGGCTGTGCTCCTTAGTCGTTGTGACTGTTAAGAGGATTGTGGGGGGAGAGGCAGAGAGAGTCGACAGGAGTTGGATTTTATTACATGAGAAGTATGGCAAGCCACTTTTACAGAGATTATAATCACTTTCATAACAATAAAATAAATGGTTGAAACTGCAGAATTTTGAGGGTCTGCAAACCTCCCTGTCCAAAGGCTTAAAAGTTAACTTATCAATTGGGTATCCTCTCCCCTATCCCCCTCCCACCTTCATTTTTGTTTCTGATAGGTTTCCCTTCCTTTCTGCTCTCCTCATTTATTGAAGGTTATTACACCTCAAATCTCTCCGCTCCCCCTTGTCTATAATTCCATCACGGTCTAGCATTGCCATGCCTATTTGAATGCAATAAGCTTATAGTTTGAGGCACACTTTGCTTTAGGCCTAATTTTTTTTATTATAGATGGAAGGTTCAAGGTATCTGATTAGTTATTAATCAATCACCCTGCAATCAACTCTTTTTTTTTTTACAAAACCCACAATCAACTCTTAATTAACAGGAATCAGTTACTCAGAATCAAGCCTCCAATTAATCATACTTTATTTTAGGATTTAATGTGTTCTTAATCCAAAAGATTTTCCATATTACTTCCTATTCTTAACAGTTACCAATATCAACTAATTCCAGTTTCTAATCACTACTTGGATCTGTTTATTTTCTGGCAAACCTATATGCGCTGTTCCACAGAAATGTATATATTATTCTAAAGCCTAAGAGTTCTAAACTCAATTCTTATATATAGGGGCTTCGTATTAGCTCCATGCTCACCTTTAGAAGTATGTGGTTATTCCATTATTAGCATAAAATATCATTACGAAAGTTGTGCTTCTGGATGGAAAATTGAAATACAAGATAAAAATTTAGAGTATTTTGAATCTTGATTTTTCGTAGTATTCACAACTCATGAGACAAAAGGAAAAAAGCACTGGTGCCTAGATATTCTTCGTACTCGGTGTGTAAAAATTGAAATACTTCTGTCACCCTTCTGAACCTTGCATTGATCATTTTAGATCTTTAAATCCATATTTTGTTGAAATAAATTTGTTGGTTGCTATTTGGTATGTTAAAATTTTGACTGCTTTTGATTATCCATTCCTTCAATTTTTTACTTGATATTACAGTCATGAGCAAGTTCGTATAAAGGTTGAGGATGAAGATACCAACCCCGAACTATCGGTTGAAGCTTCACAAAAGAAAACCAGAGCAGCTGCTAGTCAAGTGTTTAGAGCTAATCACTCGGTCGATGCTCAACTTTCTGACAATGCTAAGAAAAGTCCCGTTTTAAAACATTCTCCAACAAAGGAGATTGCAGCATCAGATATAATGAATATAGTTAAAGGGACGAACCGTAGGCTATCCAAAGGACTTGCTGACACTAATGCTAGTAAAAAGTTAGCTGAAAAGAAAGAAAACATGACTGGGTTGAGGGTTAAAAAGATTATGAAGAGAGTTTCTGATGATGGAGAATCATCCTCGCTAGTCCAAAATCTAAGGAAGGAAATTAGAGAAGCTGTCCGCAACAAATCCTCCATAAACTTTGAGGAAAACCATTTTGATAAAAATCTTCTTGAAGCCTTTAGGGCTGCTATAACAGGGCCTAAAACTGAACTTGTAAATAAGTTACCCCCTTCAGCTCTGAAGGCAAAAAAGTCAATGTTGCAGAAAGGAAAAGTACGTGAAAATCTAACAAGGAAAATTTTTGGGACATCCAATGGTAGAAGAAAGCGTGCATGGGATAGGGATTGTGAAATTGAGTTTTGGAAATATCGTTGCATGAGAGCTTCAAAGCCTGAAAAGATCGAAACTTTAAAATCAGTTCTTGATCTTCTAAGAAAAAGTTCAGAGAACCCAGAATCAGAGCGAGCTCCCGAATGTCAGGCCAAGAATCCAATTCTTTCCAGATTGTATATAGCAGATACATCTGTTTTCCCACGGAAAGAGGATGTCAAACCTTTCTCGGAGCAGACTAAACAAAATAATCCGTCAGCAAAAGGACCAAATCAATCTGTTGATAACAAGACTATAAAAGCAACAGAGGTAAGTAATCTCTTATCAATGACCAGAATTTGTTTATCTGAGAAAAAAGTAGATAAGATTGGACGTGGTCCAGTTGGTAAAGTACAATTAAGCAGTCACTCAGAAGGGGCATCAGTTTCTTCTTCAGCTGGTGCCAAAGTTGGCACAAAGGAATCAGGCCTTAAATCTGATTCTGTGAAAGGTGATAAAAGAAAATGGGCCTTGGAGGTTCTTGCGAGGAAAACAGCTGTTGCAAGCAAGAACACAGCAATTGAAAGTCAGGAAGACGATGCAATTTTTAAGGGAAATTATCCTTTGCTTGTACGTAAATTATCTGATTAATTTTTTTATGCAATTGTTTTATTACCTTTGTTGTTGGTGTCAGATATTTATAACTTTTCATTTTTTTCTCCATTGTGAGTAGGCCCAATTACCAACTGATATGAGACCGGTGTTGGCACCTTGTCGCCACAATAAAATTCCTGTATCCGTGAGGCAGGTATGCTGTAGCTTTAATTTCCAATTCTGCCATTTCAAGTTACATGTGTTATAGTTGGAGAAGAAAACTTGAGATGAAAATAGCCAAACACTTTTTTTGTTGCAAAATATGTCTAACTTCTATCCTTTTGGTGGATCCTTAGGATAGATATCCCTTTCTGCTGACTGCGAACTAATTTAGGGTCCTTGACAGTTTAGAAGGAGGGAGGGCTTGGGTAAAAAAGGAAGGAGGAAAGGAAAAAGTAAGAAAGGATGGACCCCCCAACTGGAATGGGGAGTTCGTTTTCTTCATAATATAAAATCACCCTAATTTGGGGAACTCAAAAAATGTATTGGGGGATAATTTTGGAGGGTTTAGAAAAATGCAAATCATTTCCATGTTATAATACTCTAAAATTTAAAAATATATTAATCACCCGTGTTCTTTTCCTCTCTCTCCCTTGTTAGAATAAGAACTCTAAGTCAGTTTGTAATAGAAACTCAAGTTAATGAGTCTAGTTAGGCTTGTTATTGTAAGTTGTTAATAGCTGTCACTTAGTGACACCTGTCCCTTACACTTAGCTTCTATAAATATGTGTAAGCAATCTTGAGAATCGATATTGAAACATTCACAATTCTGAATTCAACTTTTCCCTCTCTTTCTCTCCTCCCTTTCTCTCTCCTATAACAAACTTTCTCTCGTCTCTAACTAACTTTCTTTCAGGCTTTTCTATGTTCATCAATGGCGTTTTGCACTTCTATCATGGTATCTAGAGCTTCTTTTTGATCCAGTGCCTTCTACACCATGGCTACACCTATTCCTATTGCATCTACTGCGTCAGAAGCACAGCGCGTTTCTGCTGCTGCTTCGAAAACCTCCAAACAAACAGTTTTTGTGAAGCTTGATGATTCAAACTATCTTCAATGGAAGCAACAAGTAGAAGGTGTGCTGCGAGGTACGAAAATGGTGAAATTTGTGGTTTCTCCACAAATTCCACCGGTTTATCTCAACGATGCTGATCGCGAAGCCGGAATTGAAAATCCTGCGTATTCTGAGTGGGAGGAGCAAGATTCCTTACTCTGCACTTGGATTTTGTCCAATTTCGCCTTCGCTCCTTTCGCGCTTTGTCCGGTTTCGAAATTCGTGGCAAGTCTGGGAAGAGATTCACAATTACTGCTTCACGCAGATGCGAACACGTTCGCGTCAACTGCGTTCTGAACTTCGTGCTATCACCAAAGGTTCACGCAAGATCTCAGAGTTCATCTCTCATGTTCGTGAGATTTCTGAAGCTCTCATGTCCATAGGAGATCATGTTCCCCACCGTGACCTTATTGAAGTTGTTCTTGAAGCTCTTCCTGAGGAGTTCAATGCCATTGTGGCCTCTATTAACAGTAAATCAGAGATTATTTCATTGGATGAGCTTGAATCTCAACTCCTTACTCAGGAAGCTCGTGATGAGAGGTTCAAGAAAGCTACAATAACTGAACCAGCCTCTGTCGATCTAACTCACAATGCTAGTGCTGAATCTCAAGGCCAAGCACCAAACTCTGGATTTCCTGATGGTACTCCTAACCCTAATTCTCAGTATAATAACAATAATCAGTTTTCTGGTGCTTACTTTGGTGGTAGAAATCAGTCACGTGGTAGAGGATTCAGAGGAGGACGTTTTAGAGGCAGAGGTGGTAAAGGAAATGGTTCTGCACGCCCCTATATTCAGTGCCAGATTTGCTACAAGACTGGACATGATGCAAGTTACCTCCACTACCGTCTTCGGCCTCAGTATGATGCCTACTTTGCACCCTATGGTTATGGTGCTCTTGGTAGTTATGGCGGTGCACCATCCAATGTTTGGATGCAGCCTCGTTTTCCTAACTCTGGAGGCTCTCTGAGGCATCAATCCTCTCAGTCTTTTGGTGCACAAAGGCCTCAAGCACCACATGCTTTGCTTACTGGAACTCCTGTTGAGTCTGTCAGCTCAAATGGTGATGGTTTTAACCACATCTGGTACCCTGATTCTGGAGCTACTCATCATGTTACACCTGATGCTGGAAATTTGATGGATGTTGTATCACTTTCAGGTTCTGATCAAGTTCATGTTGGTAATGGACAAGGTCTGTCTATAACCTCTGTTGGTTCTATGAGTTTTACTTCACCTTCCATAACTAAGAATTTGGTCAGTGTTGGTCAATTTGCTAGGGATAACAATGTATATTTTGAGTTTCATCCTAATGAGTGTTTTGTTAAATTTAAGGGTTCTTCTAAAGTCCTCTTGAGAGGTTCTCTTGGCAGTGATGGCCTTTATCAGTTTCATCATCACTATGTTCCTCAGTCTACTGCCCTTTCTCAGATTCACACTGCCAATCTAGCTTGTAGCAAGAATAAATTGTTCTCCTCTATAGGAAACCTTTCTAGTTTACAATTTGGTACTTTTCAATGTAATAATGTTAATTGTTCACCAACTGTTTCTACAAACAGTTTTGGTTCATCTTTGTATGGTATATGGCATAGCAGGCTAGGTCATCCTCACTATGAGGTGCTTAGGAATGTATTGAAGCTTTGTAATGTTACTATTCCAATAAAAACTTGTCTGATTTTTCTCTTCATGCTGTCTTGGTAAATCTCATAGGTTACCATCTTTTACCTCCACTGTTTTCTATACCAAACCCCTTGAACTTGTGTTTTGTGACTTGTGGGGACCTGCACCAGTTGAGTCTTCATGTGGATACTCATATTTTCTAACTATTGTTGATGCTTTTTCACGTTTTACTTGGATTTACCCTTTAAAACTAAAGTCTCATACCTTATCTACCTTTCAAAACTTCAAAACTATGATTGAACTACAACTTAATCATAAAATTAAAGCTGTTCAGTCTCATGGAGGTGGTGAATTTCGCCCCTTTACCAAATTTCTTAATGACCAAGGAATCATACATAGGTTCACTTGTCCACACACACATCACCAAAATGGGTTTGTTGAGAGGAAACACAGGCACATAGTTGAAACCGGCTTAACCTTACTTGCTCATGCTAAAATGCCTTTGTCCTTTTGGGATCATGCCTTTCTTACTTTCTTACTGCCACATATCTGATAAACAGAATGCCTACTTCAACTTTAAACAACAAGTCACCATTCTCTGATTACAAGTTTTTGAAAAGCTTTGGATGTGCATGCTTCCCTTTTCTGAGACCTTATAACACTCAAAAACTTGATTTTCACTCAAAAGAGTGCATCTTTCTAGGCTATTCATCCTCCCATAAAGGATACAAATGTCTTGATCCCACTGGCAAAATCTGCTACTCATCAAACAAGTTCACCTAGTTCACCTCCTTCCTCCCCTATTTTACCTATGAGTCTTGCACCATCACAACATGATTCCTCTGAGTTTCCTATGAGCTCTAATCAGTCTCCTTCTCAAAATTTTGATGCATCTGTCCCTAACTCACATGTTCCTAGTGATGTTGCGTTTGATGTTACTCCCATTACTGTTATCCCTCTCTCTGAGTTTGTCTCTCACTCAGCTGAATCTGCATCTGGCTCAAGTAGCTCCTCTTCTACATCTGTGTCCCCATTTGTGGTTCCTCATAGAATTCATCCTAAATGGCATCACTCTATGAGGACCAGAGGAAAACTTGGTATTGTGCAACCTAGGTTGCAACCCACCTTGTTATTAACTCACTTTGAACCAACAAGTTATAAACAAGCTATCAAGGATCCTAAATGGCATCAAGCTATGAAAGCAGGATATGATGCTTTGTTGCATGACAATACTTGGAACCTTGTTCAGTTACCTCCAGACAGACAAGCTATTGGATGCAAGAGGGTCTTTAGACTCAAAGAGAATCCAGATGATACTATTAATAAGTACAAAGCTAGATTAGTAGCTAAAGGGTTCCATCAGAAAGCAGATTTGATTACAATGAAACCTTTTCTCCAGTGGTTAAACCTGTAACTGTAAGGACTGTTTTAACTCTTGCGGTTACAAATCAGTGGCCGATTCAGCAGCTTGATGTGAATAATGCCTTTCTCAATGGGTTTCTCAATGAAGAAGTCTACATGGTTCAACCTCCTGGCTTTGAACAACATGATCCTTCACTGGTCTGCAAGCTAAACAAAGCCTTGTATGGTTTAAAACAGGTCCTTAGAGCATGGTTTGAAAGGTTAAAGACTGCTTTGGTTAAGATGTGATCCCTCTTTATTCACCTTGCATGCTAATAACCATAGTACCTTTATTCTGGTGTATGTTGATGATATAATCATCACTGGTAGCTCACAAAGTTTAATTCAACAACTTGTTCAGAAATTAAACTCATAATTCTCTCTAAAAGATCTAGGCAAATTGGACTATTTTCTTGGTATTGAAGTACATCATTCCAGCTTTGGGTCTCTTCTTCTTTCTCAAACTAAATATATAAGAGATTTGCTTACCATGGCCAATATGGATAATGCAATTAGTATATCCTCTCCTATAGCTTCTAGTACCAAGCTTTGAAAGTACAGATCAAGTTATGTGTCTGATCCCACTTACTTCAGATCTATAGTAAGAGCTCTTCAGTATGCTGCTATCACTAGGCCAGAGATTTCTTACTCAGTAAACAAAGTATGTCAGTTCTTATCAGCTCCTCTTGAGGACCATTGGAAGACAGTGAAGAGAATTCTCAGATATCTTCAGGGTACACTCAATCATGGTATGTTGATTATTCTTGCTCCTAAGAATGAACCTATCTCTCTTACTGGGTTTTGTGATGCTGATTGGACATCTGATCCTGATGACAGAAGAAGCACATTAGGTGCCTGCATTTACCTTGGCCCTAATCTTGTCTCTTGGTGGGCTAAGAAGCAGACTCTAGTAGCCATATCTAGTGTTGAAGCTGAGTACAGAAGTCTAGCTCAGACTTCTGCTGAAATTCTATGGATGCAGTCTTTACTTAAAGAACTCAGAGTTCCAGTCAAGGTTCCTCAAGTATATTGTGATAACTTAAGTGTTGTTTCATTAGCACATAATCCAGTGCTTCATTCCAGAACAAAGCACATGGAGTTAGACATCTTTTTTGTCAGAGAGAAGGTCATGAATAAAAGCTTGCAAGTCTGCCATGTTCCTGCTCAAGACCCGTGGGCAGACATCCTCACCAAGCCCTTATCCACAACTAGATTTCTGTATCTCAGAGACAAACTAAGGGTTTGTGACACCCTCAATTTGAAGGGGGAATGTTAGAATCAGAACTCTAAGTTAGTTTGTAATAGAGACTCAAGTAGTGTTTAGTGTTAATGAGTCTCTAGTTAGGCTTGTTATTGTAAGTTGTTAACAGCTGTCACTTAGTGACACCTGTCCCTTACACTTAGCTTCTATAAATATGTGTAAGCAACCTTGAGAATCAATAATGAAACATTCACAATTCTGAATTCAACTTTTCCCTCTCTTTCTCTCTTCCCTTTCTCTCTCCTATAACAAACTTACTCTCTCCTGTAACTAACTTTCCTTCAAGCTTTTCTATGTTCATCAATGGCGTTTTGCACATCTATCACCCCTAAAGCCCTCCCCTGCAAAGTCCCAAACAGAGCCTTGGCTTTTACTTTTAGTTCTATTCTGTTACCAAACCACAAACACCTGGTTGCTACTGAATTTTCCATCGTTGGCTTAATCCCAGTTCCATTGTTGGTATCAGTTGATGAGTTATGCTGCCTGAAGTTCCTCATAAAAAGAGTATTAGTTTTTTTCTTTCCTTTTCTAGAGAGTATAGGTAGAGTTACACTTACAAATTTTGAATGTTTGCCGTATTTCTGCTCTCTTAAGAATTTGTTACTTTTAATGTGTTAAACAGACACAGCTGTACCGCCTGACGGAACGCTTATTGAAGAACACAAATCTGCCAATCATTCGTAGAACTGCAGACACAGAATTGGCTGTTGCAGATGCTATTAATATTGAAAAGGAGGTCGCTGACAGATCAAAAAGCAAGCTAGTGTATCTGAATCTTTGTTCACAAGAGCTACTGCATCGCACAAAAAACACAAAATCTAACACAAACACAGACACAACCCTACCAACCTCATCATCACCAGTGCAAACTGATCAATCAGAACTAAATACTGATGATCTTTTGACTGACCCTGCAGTTCAAATAGCGTTGAAAAATGCTGGTTTGTTTTCTGATTCACCTCCAAGCAGTCCCCATAAGAACAATGAAATATGTAATGAAAAGGAAGTGTCAGAGCCTGATGATATACTTGAACTAGAATCTCATCCCGAGCTGGATATTTATGGTGATTTTGAGTATGATTTGGAAGATGATGATTACATAGGTGCCAGTGTTACAAAGATCCTAAACCTAAAAGAAGAGCAAAGTGAATCAAAAGTGAAACTCGTTTTCTCCACTACGAGCTTGAAGAAAACAAATAATGCTTTGGATAGTGCAGACTGTAAGGGGTTTGAAAACAATGAAGTGCCGGGAGTTGCCTCTTGCTCACCAAACTGTCACAGAGATGCAGTCCAGAAGGATTCTACCATTATTGCAGAGATTGGCCAGCCTTCCGTTTCTTCTGGACTCCTACCATGTGAGGGTGTTGTTGAGCCAGTTGATTCAAAATTTGAAGATTTATACGGCCCTGATAAAGAACCACTTATAAAAAAGTTTCCAGATGGTGAATTACAATCATTACATGGAGAGGGCAAGACGGAAACTCAAAGCGAGAATAATGATTGCCATAAGGAAGAAGAACGTGACTTAGACGAAGCAGTAAATGGTGCTGAAGTAGGGAATGAGAATCTCACAGAAAATGCGTTTGTCCCTGCCATCACTGGCAAACCTCCTAATACATCTGGGACCGATGAAAATATTCGAAGGAAGGAAGAGAGATCTGACATCCCTGCCCAGAAGTCAAACAATGAAAATCAAGTAGCGAAGAAGGTATATTGGATAATCAGGAGATATGTTTGGTTTAAGAAAATGTTTTGTTTTTATTTTATATTTTTCGCTTTTAATATTCATTTGTTTTCTATTATTTAAGATTTGTGAAATCGATTAAAAGAATAGTTGTTTTCTATACAAAAATTTGAAAATGGGACAATAAATACAAGGTGGCAATTTTGTAATTAAAAGTAAAATAGACAATGGCAACATAAAATGTTTTTTCATACTATACTTTTAATTTCTATTATGATTCATTTTCATTGTTTTCTTTTAAATCTGCAATGGTGTGTGTGTGTCTATTCAGTTTCTGTGCTTATCTGTCTAATTGCCATACTTCCTTAATAGTGCTGGTCTTTTTTGTACAGGTAGAAGCCTACATCAAGGAACATATCAGGCCATTGTGCAAGAGTGGTGTGATCACGGCTGAACAGTACAGGTGGGCTGTTGCAAAAACAACTGAAAAGGTTATGAAGTATCATTGCAAATCAAAGAATGCTAATTTCCTCATAAAGGAGGGTGAGAAAGTAAAGAAACTCGCGGAGCAGTATGTTGAAACAGCCCAACAGAATAGAAAAAGTTGATTCCCATAGCACCATTTCATCCTCAACAAGTTTTCTTGGGTTATTGTTAGTTGTTCACCTTTTCGTTAGGTGTGACGCTGCTGACTGTTTTAGAAACTTGCTTCATCTTGTTACTGTGCACATATGTTAGATTTGACACCATGAAAATGGTGCTACATTGCAAACAATAGGGAATGATTCCGAGAAAGAGTATTCGGGAAAGTTTGCTATAGACTGCAGTGTGATTCATTCGCTGTTTCTTATAAAAGAGAATTACTGTGCATATTTAGCTAAAATGGGAGGTACTCAAAGTGAAAGGATGAAGATCTTATACATTCCTCCTCATGGCCTCTGTAGTTTCGTATTGGCAGATTCTATGGGGGTGGAATTTCATCGTCTATAGTTCTGTTTCATATATTGTTGTAACTGAATTATACAGTAATAATGCAATCGTAGTGAAAAGACCTATGTATGCTGTACCAACAAGAAAAACAAAAAAGATGAATCGCAATGGGAAGGAACTCCTCCAGAACTAAGAAAATTTGTCTAACATTTCTTGAACTTACGTTTGTTATCATTGTTTTCCGTTTCCTGACGGTGTGGTTGGATCCATATAAGAATTGATTTGCAATCTCTAAACCATACGGCTTATATTAATCATTTTCACCCATCATCATCTTCAAAATCATTAAAAAAAAAAAAAAATTATCCTCTTCATTCCATCTCCATCTTCAAATCCAGAAGAAAAGAAATATTCATCTTCATTTGCTCATGAACTTTCATCATCCCATTCGCCATCAAAACTGAGAACAATGCTATGAAAAAATAGACCGAGAACATTAATACTATGAAAAAAAAGCTTAGATTATGCCCTGTCATTTTAGATTCTATCACTTTTGGTCTTTCACAATTTTTTCTCTGTCCAATTTAGTATCTGACAAAAAATAGACCCACATTAGTCCCTAACAAGTTTTTATGAAGGACAAATTAGTTTATGCTTTATTATAACTGAGGGGTAAATTTGTCTCTAATGTAAATTTGTCAAGAGACTAGTTTAAATTTATTTTTTGTCGGAAACCAAATTGGGTTGAGAGAAAAAGTGTGAGATAAAATTAGGTCTTCGTGCATAAAATTAATGCTATGTAAAAAAAACAAGAAAAAACCATACAGTAAAATTAATTTTGTATTTTGAAGTTCATTTGTTGACTCAACATCTCATAGATAGCAAAAATATTCTTCGAGACAATTGCTTCTCTATCAATGGCCCTACAAAACAAAAAACAATCATAAAAAAAAAAAGTTTGGTGAAAGTAGGAGCTCCCTTACACACCCAAATATCATGTAAGTCTCCCCTCCCGTCCGCTTTATCAATAAGAGTGGTTAAGCCTTGTGTACAAAGAATTAATGACTAACGACACAACGGACGACCTCACCTTAATCCCATCCGGAGTGTTATAGGTCTCTTTGTCAACTCCTAATTGACCAACGTATTGTATTTCACCGACTCCACACACATCATGATCCATCCCACCAACTTTTCATCAAAATTCAATCTCAACAAAACACCCCTAAGATAGCCCCAATCAATTCAACCCACCAACTTTACTACTATTATGATTATCACTTACAGAAAGACTTACCAAAGTTAATTATTGATTAATGGTAGTTAGCTTTAGAGTTGTCATTATATACGATATAAATTATTATTATTTTGACAAGATTATCAATACATTCCTATATAGTATTTTAAAATCTTCAAGGCTTTTCCATAAAAAATAGTCTCTCGTTATCTAACTCTCCTAATAAGATGTGAATAGTAGTTTGCAATATGACTGTTATTATATTAGCATGTTGTTCTACTGTGTCCTTAACGTTGGATTATCCCTCTATTTTTTGTACACATATATCAATCAATTTATTTTTGTGAAGCTATGGGAAGTCCATTTCACTTCTAGACATGTTCATATCTAAGAAAGTAGAAAGTAATATTTTTTCTGATGATTATGTTTTGGAGTGAAGATATATGTTGTCTGTATATATAAGACTCGCAGCCCGTAAGACATTAATGCCCTGATTGTGAACATAATAACAACATTGAATTTTTGGAGCAATATTTGTGTCTGGTTTAAGAAAGGTATGATTCCTCCAATTAAGGTATTTTAGTTTGAGAGCTGATATTACTCTTCATGAGGCCTTAGTTTGTTTCTATAGTGGCCTCAACAAATCATTTATATTAAAAAATTCATGATTTAAGGAAAATGAAACTGAGTAGTAGAAGATTGAAATGAAAACATGACTTCCTGCTTCTAAATATTGGTTTAATGTTCACTGATTAATAATGGAATCAACTCAAGTTGAGTACAATGAGTTTGGAATTGGTAGAAAATGAATATGCGTCCTTCTTAATTCCTCTCCATTTTCATTCAACAAGCGATTGGCTAACAATTTTGTATGGAGAGCTTCTCCAAATCTGTAAGATGTTTTATTGACATGAGATTCTCCTTGGTGGGTGGGTGCTCCAACCACATATCCTCTGCCTATTAAATGCGTAAACACATGCGTATATACATACCAAGCGGTTGCAGAATAGTCCCACATCATATCTTTCTCAGCCTTTTGGCTAAGATCAAGTATATTATTTGTTCTTATTAGTTTAATATCTGATATATGGTTCAATAGGTTACACGATATTAAATTATTTTTTTGAGGGGAAGAAGCTACTTTAGTAACTTGCTACTGGGCTTCTTGAGTGTTGTTTATGTGTTGCACTATTATATGGGCTGGCGCTTCCCACCAATATAAGTTGTAAACTTTTTTATTGTTTGATTAATAGATATTCTAAGGTCCTGGTCCGAAGTCTACTTTCAAAAAAATTACAATGTACCTCTCTTATGACATATTTTTCTTAAAAATCTTTAAAAAAATAATATCTGAAATATTAGACATAATTTTTTTTACTGGTCATAGTAAAATGGACAATGGTTAAACACAAGTGCGTTGTACCCTAAGACCACCTACAATGGTGGTGTTGAATGAAGCATTCAACACTTAAAAGCCTTGCAATGGTATTTTACTTGGTGTTGAATGATGACATGGAGGAGTGTGGTGATGAAAGTATTAAACATGTTGAAACTTTGTCCGAACCGCCACGTGTCACGCGATGTATGGACCAAACTGGCGCGTGTACAACACGCGCAGACAGGGGCGCGTGAGCGCGCAGGCGGAAGAGAGAGAGGAAGCTGGTTGGTGATAAGGCGGACGCGTGGCAGAGTGTGATTGGTTCGCTGGATTTTTATTATCTTAATAATTTAAACTCAATTATTTCAATGTAAATTAATTTAAAAAAAAAAAATTACCAAAATTCATGATTTTTTTTCCTCTATAAATAGAGACTTGGTTCATTTGATTTGGACACAGAAAAAAAAAACCAAGTTTTTCAGTATCCTAATCTTATTACTATCCTTCTATTACCTATCCTTTTGAAGTTTTAAACTTGTTGTTAGTGAAATGGATCCAAATAATAACAATTTCAACACCCAGAATTCTAGTTACCCATTTAGCTACCAAAATCCCAACAATTATCAAAATCCAAATCAATTTCCAAACCAACGTCCTCAAAACATGCATAATTTTGGATTTGCACCAAATTTCAACCACCCATCCTCTGTTCCAAACTTTAATCCATATTATGGATCTATGATGGGATATCCATCTCAAACACCCCCGTTTAGTGGTTATATGCCAATGGGAAATGAAAACTTTCCGAGTGTTGGTGCACCTGAATTTCCTGAATTTTCAACACAAATAACTCTTGGTGGCATGACAAGTGGTAACGAAGTCACTCCAAATCCAGAGGATTCAACTCCTAAGAGCAAGAAAGCCCAGCAACCAGCTTGGACCACTGAACAAAATTTGGTACTAATTAGTGGGTGGATTAAATATGGAACAAGCAGTGTTGTTGGGAGAAATCAGAAAGGTGAAACATATTGGGGTAAAATTGCTGAGTATTGTAATGAGCATTGCTCATTCGATCATCCGCGGGATGGTGTTGCATGCCGAAACCGTTTTAATTATATGAACAAAATACTGAATAAATGGATTGGCGCTTATGAAAGCGCTCAGCGTATGCAACGAAGCGGTTGGTCGGAGAATGATATTTTGGCAAAAGCGCAGGAATTATACGCGAGTGGGAAGAATATTCACTTTACTTTAATGGCAGAATGGCACGCTCTCCGTGATCAACCACGTTATGGTAGTCAAGTAGGAAATATTGGATCAGGCAGTAGTGGATCCAAGAGATCTCACGACAGTGATGCATGTGGCTCAAACTCTGTAGGATCTACTGTTCGTCCAATGGGTAGGGAGGCAGCTAAGAAAAAAGGTAAAAAGAAAAGTAAGGAAGCTGCCTTGGAGGTGGTGGATAAAGAGTGGGCTGAATTCAAACAATTCAAGGAGAAAGAGCTTGAACGATTGGACAAGATAGCGTCGGTGCAACAGGAGGCTAACCAATTGATGAAAGAAAAGACTCATGCTAAGAAAATGAAAATGTATCTAAAACTAAGTTCCGAGGAGAATCTCGATGATCGGAAGCAAAAGTTGTTGGATATGTTGAGCCAAGAGCTGTTTGATAATTAATTTCAATCAAATTGTATGTGGCTTTTGGCTGTAATGTATGAGTTATTGTGTAATTTCAATCAAATTGTGGCTGTAATGAAATTGTCCGTTGATTAATTTCAATCAAGTAATTTCAATCCAAATCCTTATCTGTTTGGAATCCGAATCCAAATCCTTATCTGTCCGTGACTTTTGGCTTTAATAATTTACTTTCAATCAAGTCCCCATTGTTTGCTTTAATAATTGTCCGTGACTTTTGGCTTATCTGTTTGGAATCCGAATCCTTATCTGTTTGGAATCCGAATCCAAATCCTTATCTGTCCGTGACTTTTGGCTTTAATAATTTACTTTCAATCAAGTCCCCACTGTTTGCTTTAATAATTGTCCGTGACTTTTGGCTTATCTGTTTGGAATCCGAATCCTTATCTGTTTGGAATCCGAATCCGAATCCTTATCTGTCCGTGACTTTTGGCTTTAATAATTTACTTTCAATCAAGTCCCCACTGTTTGCTTTAATAATTGTCCGTGACTTTTGGCTTATCTGTTTGGAATCTGAATCCTTATCTGTTTGGAATCCGAATCCAAATCCTTATCTGTCCGTGACTTTTGGCTTTAATAATTTACTTTCAATCAAGTCCCCACTGTTTGCTTTTCACCCAATCCTTATCTAAGTATTAACTCAATACAATAACTTATTTCGAATCCGTCAATGTCCACCACTTAATGTACTTGTATATAGGGACTCATAGATACATACATTGAATCACCAATATCCCAAATCTCATTCAATCTACTTCAAAATATCACAAAAAAACTATTAATGGATCCATCAGAATATCCTTTTGATATCGCAGCCTACAAACAAAAATGTGAAATGGAAGAAACTTATATGGCCAGCCGATTCAGAGAGCGTCGAAACAAAATATTGGAAGATAGTGCACCTCGTAGTAGAAAATATCTCAATAGAGATCATGCAGCGGCAAACCAAAGACTAATTGACGACTACTTTGCCGATGAGCCTACATATGACGATGCAATGTTTCGTCGTCGGTACCGGATGCAAAAACATGTTTTCCTTCGAATCGTTGGGGACCTTTCAAGTAGTGATAACTACTTCACCCAACGAGTTGATGCAGCCAATAAAGAAGGTATATCACCGTTAGCAAAATGTACCACAGCAATGCGAATGCTAGCATATGGTGTGGCAGCAGATGCGGTCGATGAATACATCAAAATAGGAGGTACTACAGCATTGGAGTGCTTACGTAGATTCTGTAAAGGAATCATACGATTGTATGAGCAAGAGTACCTGAGAGCACCA
The DNA here is from genome assembly GCA_018208015.1 of Medicago ruthenica. Classification (NCBI taxonomy): domain Eukaryota; kingdom Viridiplantae; phylum Streptophyta; class Magnoliopsida; order Fabales; family Fabaceae; genus Medicago; species Medicago ruthenica. The sequence continues at coordinate 93,679,784 of CM031374.1, forward strand.
ACCCAAGATGATCTGCAAAGAATACTACATGTAAGTGAAATGCGGGGGTTCCCAGGGATGATCGGGAGTATTGATTGCATGCACTGGGAGTGGAAAAATTGTCCTAAAGCATGGGAAGGTCAATTTGCTAGGGGGGATAAGGGAACCACCACAGTTATTCTTGAAGCAGTTGCATCTCATGATCTATGGATTTGGCATGCCTTTTTTGGATGTCCGGGAACGTTGAACGATATAAACGTTCTAGACCGGTCACCAGTGTTTGATGATGTGGAACAAGGAAAGGCTCCAAGTGTGAATTTTTTTGTGAATCAACGTCCCTATAACATGGCATACTATCTAGCTGATGGTATACCCTTCTTATCCAACTTTCGTCAAATCGATCAGACTTCCTCAAAGTGAACCCGATAAGTTATTTGCAAAAGTTCAGGAGGGATGTCGGAAGGACATCGAACGTGCATTTGGAGTGCTTCAAGCTCGATTTAAAATCATCCGTGAACCAGCTCGCTTGTGGGACATAGACGATTTGAGTATCATCATGAGGTCATGCATCATATTACATAATATAATTGTTGAGGATGAACGAGATACATATGCTCAACGTTGGACCGATTTTGAGCAATCTGAGGCAAGTGGATCTAGTACACCGCAACCATACTCGACCGAGGTGTTACCCGCTTTTGCAAATCATGTGCGTGCTAGATCCGAATTGCGTGATCCAAATGTTCATCGCGAATTGCAAGCAGATCTAGTGAAGCACATATGGGAAAAGTTTGGAATGTTTCATGATTAAAGATGATTTGTATCGTACTAATTAAGTTACTTGTGTCGTGTGCTTAATTTGTTGTCTTGCATTTTAAGTTATTTGTGTGCCGCGTGTTTAATGTATTGTATTGCATTTTAATTTAAGAAAATAAAAATTAATTATTTAAATAAATTTTGTTTTAACAAAAACACTAAAAAATAAATTGTTAAGTTTTTATTATTTTAATTTAATTATAATTAAATTAGTTTGTAATTTTATGTAATTATAAAAACAAAATATAAAATTAAATAAGAATATGAAATAAAAAATGGTGGGGTAGAGTGAGTGGTGGGGTAGAGTGTTGAATGAAAAAACCATTGGAGAGGGTATGTGTTGAATGGTGTGTTGAATTATTATGTGGAAGAGAGAGAAAATGATGTGGAGTGTTGGGAATTGAAAAAGTGTGTGTTGAAGGGTGTTGAGAGTAGAAAACCATTGTAAATGGTCTAAAAAAATAAGCGCAAATGGTTAAGTGTGGACTGTATGCGTTGTCTAACTACAAAATATCAACTTTAATTTAGTTCTTAAATGTATATGAAAATCGGTCAATTTACTCTTTAATATCTTAATATTATGGACACCCGAAAACACTTATCCCAGTTTAACAAGAAGTTATGAGTTTGAATCCAGCTTTGAGAATGCATCAATGTTAAATCTCTTGAGGGAAAACTTTGTCATCTATTCGATGCTATTCGACTCGAAGGATTAGTCTTTACAATTACGTGCAAAGGATGTCCGGTTCACACAAAAAAATCATAATAATAGAGACCAAATTGACAAACTTCATCTGCTTTAAAGACTCTTTATTATTCAACAGAAAAAATCTTTAAATAATACTGTGTTTTTTACAAGTCTTTTTGTTTTTTAATTAGCTAAAAAAGATTGTCTTCGTCTCAAAATTATAATTTCTTCGGCGTTGTCACAATAAATTAGTGTATGCAAGTCAATATTTCAAATCCAATAAAACATAGTGATCGAGACTTAAATTTCAACATGATTTTTTTAGCAATTTAGTCTGGCTCGACATAAGCAAATTTGAGAATAACTAATTGTGTTTTTGCATCCAAAACCTGGAATAATTTATGAAAAGTTTCATTTGTTTATGTGGAAACTAATCCAAAGTCGTCATCATTTTTTCATAATTGAAACGAAAGACGAGTTCTAGAACAAATCTCATACCTGTTCTTTTTGTTAACAAAAAGATACATTTTCGTCGTGGAAAATAATGACTTACAAGATAAGGCATCCTTGGATGCAACCAATAAAAAACTGCAATTAAGGTATTTACAAACAACTTGGATAGTGAGATCTCATTAGAGAAAGGATCAAAAACTTTTTTTTACTGTTTTCTCTTAGGAATCATTGTGAAGTGTAAGTGACTTGAAAAATAGGTAGAAATTATGATATGTTCTTTGTGAGCTTGTAAGCTAATTTCTTGTAACCTTTTTGTATCACTCATTTCATAATGGATTGAAGAGCCGCTCTAAACAAATATTGGTGTGTTGTTTCCTCCCTTCTTCTTTTTATCTTTGTTGCTTTGGTTAAGCTTGCGGTGTTGCTTCCCACTTAGATCTAGTCTTATTTGTTGTTGTTGCTTGAAACTACTTTTCCCTTGATTACTCATTTATTTTGCTCCACACATCTAAGTTTATTAGTGTGATTTTATTGTTCAAATTCACAACAATGAAGACATGACATGTTTGAAATGTCGTTTTACAATTTTTTTTTACAATTTCATCGATGTTATCATTTCTCATAATCATATCATATACCAAGACATTTAAAATATATTATATCACCATTTTTTTTTGTTAAAAAATAGGACGAAAACACGAGGACTGTAACCAGCATAGTTCAATTAGTATAATTGAGATTTTTTATCGAAAGAAGTATAAGTGAGATAAATATAAGTATAAGAAGTATAAGAATTTAAAGAACAGATCCAACTTGCTAATGCTTTTATTTATTTAACTAGTAACTAACCCGTGCATCCGCACGGGTGCCGGTTGGGCGTGATGATTTAATGCAGTTAAAAATTTGATTAATTAAACTATGTTTAGTTTAGATTTAAAAAAGAACAATAATTATAGTTATAAAGAAAAATAAAATAACTAAAAAAACAAAAAATTGATATAAACAAAATATCAAATTGGAATTAATGTGGAATACATATTTATAAAATTGAGAAAATGTATGTATTAAGCTATAAAGTGGGGGTAAATCAGTAGAAAAGAGTTGGGTTAGATGTGTGGTGCATAAACCCATAGAAAAGTACATTGTGGTCCCTTCGCACGGGTATCCGTTGATGTGAATGATTTATATAATTTCAGGATTTTTTATATGGTAGTTTAAACAATAATAATATCAACTTATATAATTTTTGTCTTAAAAAAATATTGACTTGTATGTTTTTAGAATATGTTTGTCAACTTGTCGTGTGTATAATGACAACTTGTCTTGTATATGATAGTTCTACTCAACATGTCTTGTGCATTTTATCAATGACAACTTGTCTTGTGCATGATAGTTCTATTTAACCAATGACAACTTCTCCTATGCATTTTAGTTGTTTCCAAAGATTTAGTCAATGTTCACTTATGCCGTGCATTTCAGTTTATAAGTGTACAATATCATTGTATAATTAAAGTGAGGTGATATTGTAAATAGTAGATAAATACAAAGATAAAGATAAAGGGTTCAATGCCCACTTTTTGAGAAATAAAGATAAACATAAACATAAAGATTGTTCGTTAAATTACCGATTTTAACTTTTTATGAATGATAACTTTTCCCGTGTATAATAATAATTTTATCATATGCATTAGCGATGACTTGTTACATGTATAAAAATTATTTTAAAATTTATATATAATAATATTTTATAATACATATCAATGATGACTTGTCCCGTGTATAATAATTATTTAAAAATATATATAAATAATAACATGGCCCGTGTATTAAAGTTAGTTTAGTAAGTGACAACTTATCATGTGCATTTGTGTTAATTCTAAAATTTTAGTCAATGTCCACTTCTCCCATGCATTTTAGTTATCTACGAAATTTCAGTTAATGTCCACTTCTCCCGTGCATTTTAGTTATCTATGAAATTTCAGTTAATGTCCACTTATCTCATGCATTTTAGTTGATAAGGGTTCAATATCATTGTAGAGTTGAAGTGAGGTGATATTCTAAATAATATAAACGTTTTAGCAGGAATGATTTTTTCTAAATGACAGTTTGTCCCGTAAGTCAAAGATAGATTAGTCTGTGACAACTTATACCATACATTTGATTTAATTCTAAAATTTTAGTCAACACCCACTTCTCCCATGCATTTTAATTATTTACGAAATGTTAGTCAATGTTCATTTATCCTGTGCATTTTAGTTGATGAGGATTCAATATAATCGTAGAATTGAAGTGGGTGTGATATTCTTAATAATATAAACGTTTTAGCATGAATGATTTTTTATAAATGACAACTTGTCCCGTGAGTCAAGCATAGTTTAGTCTGTGACAACTTATACCATGCATTTGATTTAATTCTAAAATTTTAGTCAAAACCCCCTTCTACCATGCATTTTAGTTATTCACAAAATTTTAGTCAATGTTCATTTATCTTGTGCATTTTAGTTTTGAGGATTCAATATAATCGTAGAATTGAAGTGAGGTGATATTCTAAATAGTATAAATATTTTAGCAAGAACAATTTTTTATAAATGATAACTTGTCCCGTGCATCAAAGTTAGTTTATTCAGTGACAACTTATCTCGTGCATTTGAGTTAATTGTGAAATTTTATTAATGAAAACTTGTGAAGTGCATGATAGTTTTATTTAATCAATGTCAACTTCTCTTGTGCATTTTATGAACGACAGTTTGTCTTGTGCATGATAATTTTATCTGTCCAATGTCAACTTCTCCTATGCATTTCAGTTGTTTCCAAAGTTTTAGTCAATATTATTGTAGAATTAAAGTGGGGTGATATTCTAAATAGCAGATAAAAGTAAAGATAAACATAAAGATAAAGGGTTCAATGCCGACTTTTTTGAGAAATAAAGATAAAGATATACATAAAGATTGCTCGTTAAATTACTGATTTTAACTTTTTAGGGGTGATAACTTTTCCCGTGTATAATAATAATTTTATCATATGTATTAGTGATGACTTGTTACATGAATAAAAATGATTTTAAAATTTATATATAATAATCTTTTATAATAAGTATCAACGATGACTTGTCCCGTGTATAATAATTATTTTAAAATTTATATAAACAACAACATGGCCCATGTATTATAATTATTATAAATTTTGTATCAATGATAACATCTCACAAGTATAATAATAGTTTAGTTAGTGACAACTTATCCCATGTATTTGAGTCAATTATGAAATTTTAACACTGAAAACTTTTCAAGTGCATTATAAGTTAATTTAATCAATGTCAATCTTATTGTGCATTTCATTAATGACAACTTGTCTTGTAACACCCATACTAACTTTAACTAGTATGTTAGCATGTGCGTTAAACTGATATTGGATACATTTAAAAATTTCAATAATAATAATACATCACAACAGAATAAATACATGTTTACTCGTTTGTACAATAATCCAATACCGTTACAATACTTTTACAAATGTTCATTAAACTTCTGAGCTGGTACACAACGAGCAACTGTACTCCATCCAGCATCTCTGTGAAGATCTTCATCACGAATCTCTGACTAACCTGTAACCCTGCACCAGAAGGAATGGGATGAGACATAATGTCTCAGTGAGCTCTACCCAACCTACTGTTTGGCAACCACAGGGAACCTAGGGTCGCCATGCCTACCTTGGCAATTTAGGGGAATTCTAGAATCGCCAAGTCTTTAACCTGCCTATGACTTTAAGTCCTCCTGTAGCTATAATTTAAGCTGCCTATAACCTTTGTTGTAACTGTCTATAACCATCGCCTTAACGGCCTATGTCTATAACTATAATAGCCTAAATCCATAACTGTGATCATGTCCGTATCTATGACTTAGGGATCGAGGGGAAGACCTAGGATCACTTTCTGAATCTGTCTATAACTATAACTGTGAATTTCCTGTGACTATAACTATAACTGTAACTTTGACTATAACTGTAAAACATAAAACATATGAACAGTTCGATAGCAGTTTTATGTTAGCTGTTAGCGTTGAACAAACAATTATCTGAGTTCATTTTACGGAGGGCACCCCGGGTGGAGCAACCCCGAGATACGTCTCCCTATAACCGGTGAAATTCCTATCATATCAGGCTAACACCGGACTCCCTATAAAACGTGTGGACAACCCTCTCGGAGAAGTCCCATCCGGCGAATCCCGGAGTCTGATGAACACGCCACTGTAAAACGTGCAAGCACGCCACTATAAAACGTGTAAACACGCCAATATCTTTAATCTTTAATTCTTTAACTTTAACGTATGAACATATAATCAGTCACTTTAATTCTATAACCATTCTGTAATCTATAACCTGTAACCTATAAACTTGGCTTATCGTTCTCATAAGCCACCTATAATTGTTGGAGAACCAACACTATAAACTTGTCTATAACTATGATGAGTAATTCATTCATACTTTCATTATCCTAAAGTTTGCACAAGTTATGGGAATGTAGGGACTTCACTTACAAATAAATAATCCCATTACCAATCCCTAAACACATCTATATAACTTAGGAGTACAAGCATACATCTCCTAATGCCATGCCTATCCCTTATCCTTCCCTATTTCCAAGCCAAAGCTCACAAAAAAAGATGCTGTGGTAGGCCAATATCGTAGCACGATTTGGGAAAATCGGAGCACGATTTTATGCGAAACTTCCTTGAAAAACAGGACATAAAATCGTAGCACGATGCCCATAAATCGGAGCACGATTTTGGCTTCAGCAGCACTCATAATTCCACTTCCTAGGCTAACCCAAACATACCCAATCATCAAACAGCTTATGGGAAAGGATTTTCTATGACATATGAACAAGATAACACATAATAATTCATGTATTACAAACCAACATGGGATTAAGGCATGAAACTATCAAAATAACTCTTAATACTATAACTTTCAAGCTTAAACAAAGTGGGGTTCTAAAACCCTCTAAGAGCTCACCTCAAACATCTCATCAAGGCTTGATAAACTTCATTCCAAAACCTTAGCTAGATAGCTTCCTCTTTGCTAATCTTCTTCAGCAAACCCTAGCTCATCTCTTGCTTCAATCTTCCCAAAAACCATGCTTGCAACACAAGAATTTAGGTAGGAGTTTGATTCTTTAAAGGGTGGTGATTTGATGATGAAGAAGATGAAGATGGGAGGGGCGAAATTGAGGGAGAAGGAGAGAGCAAAAACCAGATTTTGTGTGAGGAAAAATGAGTAGAAAACTCATAAATTTTCATATTTATCCACATGCCCAAATGCCCTTAATTACAACTATGCCACTCCTCTTAATTACAATCTTGCCATTGCTTGCAAACGAAGTTTCTAACACGTTTAACTGATGCTTCTGAGCGGGATATTACATGTCTCATGCACGATTGTTCTATTTAATCAATGCCAGCTTCTCCCATGCATTTGAGTCATTTGTGAAACCTTAGTATATACCCACTTATCACACGCATTTTAGTTGATGATGATTCAATATCATTGTAGAATTGAAGTGAGGTGGTGTTCTAAATAGTAGAAATGTTTTAGAAGGAACAATGTTTTATAAATAACATCTTGTCTCGTGTATCAAAGTTAGTTTAGTAAGTGACAACTTATGATGTGCATTTGTGTTAATTCTAAAATTTTAGTCAATGTCCACTTCTCCCATGCATTTTAGTTATCTACGAAATTTCAGTTAATGTCCACTTCTCCCGTGCATTTTAGTTATCTATGAAATTTCAGTTAATGTCCACTTATCTAATGCATTTTAGTTGATAAGGGTTCAATATCATTGTAGAGTTGAAGTGAGGTGATATTCTAAATAATATAAACGTTTTAGCAGGAATGATTTTTTCTAAATGACAGTTTGTCCCGTAAGTCAAAGATAGATTAGTCTGTGACAACTTATACCATACATTTGATTTAATTCTAAAATTTGAGTCAACACCCACTTCTCCCATGCATTTTAATTATCTACGAAATTTTAGTCAATGTTCATTTATCCTGTGCATTTTAGTTGATGAGGATTCAATATAATCGTAGAATTGAAGTGGGTGTGATATTCTTAATAATATAAACGTTTTAGCATGAATGATTTTTTATAAATGACAACTTGTCCCGTTAGTCAAGCATAGTTTAGTCTGCGACAACTTATACCATGCATTTGATTTAATTCTAAAATTTTAGTCAAAACCCCCTTCTACCATGCATTTTAGTTATTTACAAAATTTTAGTCAATGTTCATTTATTTTGTTCATTTTAGTTTTGAGGATTCAATATAATCGTAGAATTGAAGTGAGGTGATATTCTAAATAGTATAAACATTTTAGCAAGAACAATTTTTTATAAATGATAACTTGTCCCGTGCATCAAAGTTAGTTTATCCAGTGACAACTTATCTCGTGCATTTGAGTTAATTCTGAAATTTTATTAATGAAAACTTGTGAAGTGCATGTTAAGCATAGGAAAAATATTTGGATGATATTTTACGTTTGAGATTTCCTACACGTTATATAGACCCATTTTAATTTATATCACGTGGAATTATCATTATTATTTTTATTTATTTAGGCTTAATTCCACTTTTCCCCCCTATATTTTGCCAATTGTGCGATTTTGCACCCCATGTTTTTTTTTGAGCGATTTGGCACCCCAACATTTACCCCCTTTCTGATTTTGTGGCCCCTTCTGATTTTTTTGCTGATGTGTTGATTTTTTTGCTGATGTGTTGCCATGTGTGTAATTTAATTTTTTAAAAAAATAAAAAATGAAGGCTTTTTGGACCAGCACGTGACAGATTCAGGAATTATGTAGCCCCCTTCCTCCTCTTCTTCTTCAGTTCGACATTCTTCTTGCTTTTCTTCTTCGTCCGTACTCAAGTTCTTCAGCTTTGGGTCACACATATTCATCTTCTTCTTCTTCACGCATTGGGTCACGCATCTTCTTCTTCTTCTTCTTCCTTGCATTGGGTCACGCATAATCTGCATCTTATTCTTCTTCTTCGTAATCTGAACATGGCTGGTGCTGGTTCTAGATCCAGTTCTTCATCTGCATCTTCTTGGAAGAGGCCTCAATTCAAGTGTAGGTGCGGCGTTGATTCTCCTCTTCAAACATCATGGACTTTAGAGAACCCAGGCAGGAGGTTTTTCGGTTGCGGGTTGTACACAAAAAGCAAGGGTAAGGGCTGTAACTTCTTCAATTGGTACGATGAAGCATGTTCTGAGAGAGAGAAGAAGCTTATCAATGCTTTGTTGAAGCAAAATGATTCACTGCAAAATATGAACAAAAAGCTTGTTAGAGGAGTTATATGTTTAGGATTGATTGTAATGTTATTGCTGGTTGTGATTGTAATGTGATGTCTAAGTAAGATTGTAATGTTAGTGCTGGTTGTGATGGTAATGTTGATGTTTAATTAAGATTGTAATGTTATTGTTGGTTGTGATGGTAATGTTGATGTTTAATTAAGAATGTAATGTTATTGAGTAGTTCATTTCTAGGCTCATTTCTAATGTAATGATGAAGAAGTTTGATTGAAAAAGTAATGTTATTGTTTGGTTAAATGAGATTATTCATTCTATATATACATTGTTGCGTATAATGTTCCTGTAATATTTGGCCATAATATTGATATTCATTGCTGATAATGGAAATAACAAACATAACATCATTGAGTTATGCCTCATGGCAATTACATCTCCAAAGCAATTACATCAAAATTCAAACAGATTGACAGATTAGTTATGCCTCATATAAATGTCTACAGGCAAATTAGTTATGCCTCATAAAATTCAAACAGATTGTCTAATAGCAATTACATCAAAATGGCTAATTTAATAGCACTTCAAAAAGACTAAATGTACATCAAAATGGCTAATTGAATAACACTTCAGTTGTTGACAGATTGTTGTGTTCCTAGTGCCTCACTTTGGGCCTTTCTCTTCCTTCCCCTCTTGGCACCCTTTTGTTGTGCAGATTGTGATACAGTTCCAGAGTGTGACACAGTTCCAACTGCCTCACTTTGAGTTCCAGGTTGAGTTGCATTTTGAGTTCCAGCTTGCCTCTTATCAGATTGTGTAACTGGTGCAGATTGAGTTCCAGTATGTGTCACAGGTGCAGATTGAGGTGCAGATTGAGTCTCAGGTTGCAGGACACAAGTATTTGACTACACAATTAATTGACAATAATTAGTGCTCTAAATTATAAATGTAATGTAATAAGATTAAAGTTATAAATGCTATAATATTCACCTTGTTTCCACCCTTTGGTATAGTTCTGTCTGCAGCTGTTTTCCCCTTACATGTTCTTCTATTGTGTCCTAATTCAAAACATCTTTTGCATCTGACAGTTCCATCCACCTTCTTCAATCTTCTAGAATTTGTAGGCTCATCATTTGTCTTTCTTCTAGCCTTCTTGGGCCTTCTAGGCAGTATGATGTTGTTATAACAGGCTATAAATGTGTTTTTCCTGCAAACAGAATAATTCAACATAATTAAAATGCATGCATGCTATAACCCAAACAGATTAATTCAAACAGAGGAATCTAGATCATATACCTATACCAATTAGCAACATAATCTTCAGGTGCTTTTTCATTGAACCAAATACAGCATATTGCATGTACACATGGAATACCAGATAATTGCCATCTCCTACAAGCACAAGTCTTATCCTTCAAATTGACCACATACTGATCTACACCATTTGATACAGCAAAAATACTATAATTCAAATCTCCTGACCAATTTGGAGTCCATCCATCAGCTTCCTTTTTTGTAATTTCTAATCTCTTCTGAATTATAGGACATATATCCCCCTCATATCTCAACATAAAATCTCTAAGTCTAACAATTCTGTTAGTCATGTAGAACTTAATCCCCTCAACAATTGAAATAATTGGCAAATCCCTATATTCTAGAATTGACATGTTAAAAGCCTCACACATATTATTAACTTGCAAATCACATTGAGTGTGAGTACTGTAATGTGCCCTGCTCCACATACTAGGGGGAAGTTTGGACATTTCCTCCCATGCTTCCTCACTGATCTTCTTCATATTCTCCATGGCTTTCTCCCATTCAGGAACTGTGTTACATCTAGCAGCTCTCCATAGTGCTTCTTTCATTGCTTCACCAGGAAATCTCTTCCTAAAATTTCCATACAAATGCTTCACACATAACCTATGTTCAACATTGGCATCAACATCCTTCAGAGTATCTACTAGTCCCTAAAGCAAAGAAATAAAAAACTTATTAATATCTCCTAAAATAGCTTGAGAAAACAGAAAAAGACAAGTTCTGATTCAAGTTCTGATTCAAGTTCTGACCTAAGTTCTGATTCAGCATGCTAACCCAAGTTCTGAGACTCAAACATTAGTTCTGATTCAAGTTCTGACCTAAGTTCTGATTCAAGTTCTGACCTAAGTTCAAGTTCTGATTCAAGTTCTGATTCAGCATTACAGACTCTAATTCAAGTTCTGATTCAAGTTCTGACCTAAGTTCTGATTCAAGTTCTGACCTAAGTTCTGATTCAAGTTCTGACCTAAGTTCAAGTTCTGATTCAAGTTCTGATTCAGCATTACAGACTCTAATTCAAGTTCTGACCTAAGTTCTGATTCAAGTTCTGACCTAAGTTCAAGTTCTGATTCAAGTTCTGATTCAGCATTACAGACTCTAATTCAAGTTCTGATTCAAGTTCTGACCTAAGTTCTGATTCAAGTTCTGACCTAAGTTCAAGTTCTGATTCAAGTTCTGATTCAGCATTACAGACTCTAATTCAAGTTCTGATTCAGAATGCTAACCCAAACAGATTAATTCAAGAGTCTGAGATCAGACTCAAGTTCTGAGATCAGCATGCTAACTCAAACATTACAGTACTCACACAGTTTAATTCAGTTTAATTCAGTTTAATTCAAATAGCATAAAAGACAATAAAGTAAAGAACATATACCTTTTGTTGGTCAGATATGAATGACCATCTCCTATATTGAATTCTGTTTAGATCTTCCAGAAGAAGGTTAATAAACCATGACCATGAGTCCTTTGTCTCAGCCTCAACAATTGCAAAAGCTATTGGAATCATTTGATTGTTTCCATCTTTACCAACAGCAGATAGTAATTGACCCCCATACCTTCCTTTCAAGAAACAACCATCAAGACCAATCAAAGGTCTACAGTTATTCACAAATGCTCTCTTACATGCATTGAAGCATACATACATCCTAGAAAATACTGGGCCATTCACACCTAATTCAGTTTTGATTATAACTGTGCTTTCTGGGTTACTTCTTAACAACTCTTGTGCATAACTCCTGAGATGCTTGTACTGTTCCACCATACCTCCCTCAATCATCTCCAAAGCTTTTGTTTTTGCTCTATATATCTGAAATCTACTTAGCATCACACCCCACCTAGTTTTACATTCCGCTTGCAATGCTTTAATTCTCATACCAGGAGTGTGTCTAAGAATAGGTATCAATTTCCTACCTATGACACTAGGTTTTGCTTGTCTGTTCTTACCAGTTCTGTGACATTTATGAATAGGATCTAAGCTAACAACCTGAAAGTAAGTCTTGTGAGTAGACTTAATAACTCTCATATAAAATGGACAACCATCAGAACACTTAACAACAATTCTAGCCTTCTCATTTTTGTTTAAATACACATTCTTCCTAGATTTCAAAGCATATTCTTTCACAGCAGTCCTAACAAGTTCTGCAGAAATAAATATCTGACCTAGCTGAAATCTCACTGGCTCATCACCATCAGGAACTTTGAACTTGGGAAATTTCTTCTTACCACCATCTTCACTTACTTCATCTGCTGTGTCTAACTCTTCAGTGTCACCATCTTCATCATCAAAGTCTTCAATAGTTGTTGGGTTTGGATTTCTTGATGCAATAACCCCCTCCTCTACAGATCCAGCATGTACAAAATCATTGTTACCCTCTTTTGAAGGATTCACTGTCTCTTCTGGAAGTATATCAGTCCAAGCCCAATTTTCATCAAAATCACTATCCTCAAATTCTGATCCAGATCCAGATCCAATTTCAGATTCACCATCAAATTCACCATCACTTACATCATAATCATCATCACCAGAGTCACTAAACTCATCACAACCCTCATTACCCTTGTTACCCTCAGCTGGAATCTCTTCTGTGTTGGTTGGGTTATGAGCTGGTTTCTCATTTATGTTGCTTGGGTCAGAATATGGTATCTCATTTGTGTAGGTTGTTGGGTTATGAGCTGGTATTTCATTTGTGTGGGTTGGGTCAGAAGATGGTATCTCATTTGTGTAGGTTGTTGGGTTATGAGCTGGTATTTCATTTGTGTGGGTTGGGTCAGAATACGGTTTCTCATTTGTGTAGGTTGTTGGGTTATGAGCTGGTATTTCATTTGTGTGGGTTGGGTCAGAATACGGTTTCTCATTTGTGTAGGTTGTTGGGTTATGAGCTGGTATTTCATTTGTGTGGGTTGGGTCAGAAGATGGTTTCTCATTTGTGTAGGGCCTTGGGTTATGAGCTGGTTTCTCATTTGTGTAGGGCCTTGGGTTATGAGCTGGCTTATCATTTGTGTAGGTTGGGTAGGTTGGGTTAGGGCTGGGTGTTTCCAAATACACATCAGCATAATTGAAGCCCTTATGCTGTCTTACAAACTCATGGACATCTTTGTCACAGCCCAACTGTCTAAGCCCACCAGATAGGCCTTTTTTTGGGAGTACATACCAAAATCTAGTTGATTCAGGGTACCCTATCAATTCTACAAATTTACTTAAATCTAAAGTGTTAATCTCATCCATATCCCAAACACCATCACCTTCATATACCTCCCCATTTAAATATGCATCTACAGGGTCAGAGGTGAAATATCCCTTGTAGTGGAATCTGATCTTTATCATATTCTCAGATGGCCTAGTTGTATTGAAATCATGCATAAATGACAGGAAATCATAGTTTACAAAAAATTTCATACTTTACAGAAAATCATCTATTGAAATCATGCATAAATGACAGGAAATCATAGTTTACAAAAAATTTCATACTTTACAGAAAATCATCTATTGAAATCATGCATAAATGACAGGAAATCATACTTTACAAAAAATTTCATACTTTACAGAAAATCATCTATTGAAATCATGCATAAATTTCATACTTTACAGCAAAACATCTATTGAAATCACACTTTACAAAATCACACTTACTCTGGCGTCCAAGCTTTATGCGTGTTTCCATCGTCCTCCTTCGCACACACATCGTTCTTCTTCGCCATCGTTTCTGTCTTCTTCGTCTTTCCACATTTGTTCTTCGCCATTGTTTCCTTCATCTTCACCTTTCCATTGTTGTCCTTTGCCATCGAAATTACGGTTTAAGAACAAAAGGGGTTTCGTTCAGAAGGTGAAATGGTGGGTTGCGATTAGAGGTTCGATTCAAAAGATGAAATGGTGAGTTGCGAAAGGGTAGGGTTTCGTTTCAACAGATGAAATTGTGAGTTGCGATTAGATTAGGGTTTCGTTTGGGAGAAGAAGAGGAGAAGATGAAAAGGTGATTTGCGAACAGCCATGGGAGAGAAGAGGAGCGGTACGAGTTTGTGTTTGGAGGGTCACGTGCCATTCCAAAAAAAAGCTAACATATGTGGAATTTTCTTTTTTTTAAAAATGCCAATTACACACATGGCAAGGACACATCAGCAAAACTACACACATGGCAAGGACACATCAGCAAAATTCAACAAAATCAGAGAAGGGGCCACAAAATCAGAAATGGGGTAAATGTTGGGGTGCCAAATCGCTCAAAAAAAAACATGGGGTGCAAAATCGCACAATTGGCAAAATATAGGGGGGAAAAGTGGAATTAAGCCATTTATTTATGAATTAGCGATAGTTTTTTATCCCATATTTTTCTTATTTATTAGTTAAAATATTTATTCATTATTTATTCGAGATGTGTTTTTTGAGGATCCACATTTTCCTTTGATTAAGGATCGACATTTTTCAGCATTGGATCAGTTAAAAATATTCAAATAATTTTTGAAGTACATCTTCCTTTTTAATTTTGACTAAATGATCACAACTATTGATTAAGAGTAAATATAATATTTAATTTACTTCTAATTGTAAATACTCATATCAATTTTTTCACACTTTCACTAATCAAGCATTTATATATATATTTTTTGACGGATCAGCCATTTATATGTTTCAGCCATTTCACTCACGTTGTTGTTGTTGTTGTTATTATTGTACAGTACCATTTTTCATTTTTTTTTCCTTTTCCATAACCACCACTTTTAAGTTTTTTAATTTATCTCTCTCACCCTCTTTTACTATTATTTTTACACAAACACTCATTTGTTGATTTTATTCTCTCTCTTCACCAAATGAATCTGAAATGCTCTCCTCCTCTAAGAAAACCTAGCCGCCGCCGAATCACTGTTCACGGCCTCCATAATCAATTTCCGGCTGCTTCTGGCTCAACCACACTCATAATCTTGATCTATTCCATGTTCACAAAATCAAAACGGCGTCGTTTTAGTGTTCCGTTCCTCCACCAATGTCCACCGCGAACGACCCTTTCTCAAACCACAAACTCTGGGTTTCTCTCAACCGTTCTCACACTAACCCCTCCGCATCAAAACGACACGCGTTTTAACGACCGATGCAAATTCTTCAACGACAACAACACCGTCGCGTTTCGTACTCAAAACGGTGTCGTTTTGAATCCAATCGTTGATTCAACGCAATGCGGCGAGAGTTCGAGCTCGAGCGTCAGCGCGAGGAAGGTGAAGAAGGTTGGGATGTTCTTCAGACTTGAACTCAGAGTCTGATGTTCTTCAGACTTGAACTCTTTCAGAGTCTGAAGTTCTTCAGACTCAGAGGCATATCATCAGACTTCAAAAGCATAGCATCGGACTTCAGAGGCATGTCTTCAGACTTGCTCCTTCAGTACTTCTGAAGCTGTTCAGTACTTCTAAAGCAGTAATTTAGAACCATGAGATTAGTTGATAAGGGTACTGTTCAGTACTTCTGAAGCTTCAGGACTTCTATAAATGGCTGTTCAGTACTTCTATAAATGGCTGTTCAGTACTTCTGAAGCTTCAGTACTTCTAATCATGTTTGGAATAACTTGCTTCTGAAGCTGTTCAGTACTATTCTTTTAAATCTGGTGATGACTTGGTAATTTTTTGACAATTTATCAGTACTATTCTTTCAATACTATTCTTTTGTCACTTTAATTTGTTCAGTACTTCTATTCTTCAGAAGCAACGATGCAATTTATCAGTACTATTCTTTCAGTACTATTCTTTTGTCACTTTAATTTGTTCAGTACTTCTAATCATGTACAGCTATACGAATACAGGAAGAAACGCATTGGTAAGTCGACATGATATAAAAATTGCAGGAAAATCTATGAAGAACTGATGCTCCTATATCAAGTGTTGTATTACTGAATGTTAATTTTCAATTCCTACGCTGTATCTTAACCTAATAAACAAATGAATTCCTGGCACTTGTTAGATTTTAATTTTGGACATTTCACAATGTACATCTTGTGCATATCTTATACTCTTAATTGCTTTTTGAAGATACATTTTGTGCACATCTCGTATTAGTCGATTTTCCATGATTGTATGCATTTATCATGTGAAGATAAGGTTTAGTTGTTGGTGCTGGTTCTATGTATTCGTATAGCTGTATTTCTGTCTGTAATGTACAGTATCCTTATTTTATAGATTTTACTTTGTTGCTGGGGTTGGTGTGTGTTTGTGTTTTCTGTCTCTTGCCTTTTGAGTCTAAACTTTTCTTTTGGCAGTTCCACCATCTCGAAGAGCCCCAACAAATTCCCTCAGGATTGATCAATTCCTTCGTCCATTTACCCTAAAAGCAGTGCAAGAACTTCTTGGGAGAAGTATACTCTTGACAGGAGAAAGGAGAGCAACTTTTAAATCTCCTGCAAAATGAAGTGGAAAAACATAAAATGGAGCTTAGTAAAACGTACATGAGGAAAAGGTTAAATAAATTAAGTGTAAGATTTTCTTCTTGAAAATGTTTTTGGATCTATGTTTCTCCATCGTCTTTTTAATTTAAAGAACAATAATGTTATTTTTTTGGATCTAAACACCAAAATGTTTTTTTTCAAGCAAAAAACAGAAGGCTCCTCATACAAAGTCTAAAGAGGTTCTGAAGACAAGTCTAAAGAGGTTCTGAAGACAAGTCTGAAGAGGTTCTGAGGTTGAATCTGAAGTGTTTCTGAAGCTGCCTTTGAAGGCAAGTCTGAAGAGCTTCTGAAGGACCAAACTGAAGTGCTTCTGAAGCTGCATTTTTGGGCAAGTCTGAAGCTGCAATGAAATGTATCTTAAACTGCAAATTTGAAGACTAAAGAAGTGCCTCTGAAGCTGAGTACAATGTTTAATACCTTTTGGTAATTTTTCTGCTGTGACTAAGCATGTGGTGTGACCTTATGATTTTTTGATTAAACTGTATTTATTCTATTTGAAGAAATCATAAATTTCTTTCCTTGCTAAAAAAAATCATAAATTTCTTTCCTTCTCTGTCCAAAACTATTTATCTTCTTCCTCTTTCATAATGTACACGACCTTTATAAATGTCAAGGGGTTTATTGGTCACCCCATACAAAGAACAAATACACTCTAAAGAAGATTTGTTTATGTTATTGATTCTGTTATCACAACCTCATATTCTTTGTTTATGTTTTTTCTTTTCTTCATCACCTGCTAAAAATATAGTACTCCCTCCGTCCCAAAATATAAGCAAAAATTGGTCAACAAAAGTTAATGTATTTGGTCAAAATTTGTACCAAATACATCAACTTATGTTGACTCATTTTTGCTTATATTTTGGGACGGAGTAGTATTTTTGTGTTATGAAAAGAAGAAATTTATTACTAAAATTATGTTATGCATTTCAAAAACCGCATAGCAAGCTAAAAATGATATTTGAAATGTTATACTTTATGCTTTAAATAGTCTTATGTGTTTCTTCACAATCTTGTATGTTTTGGTCTAGATCTGGGTCAGAATTTTGCACTGCTTTTTTTTCTCTGTATTTGTAAATATGTATTTTTTTAGATCCTCCATTTATTTGGTTAAACTATTAACTCTGACATAAATTTTATATTCCTTCCTTTCGTTTTATTGTTTGTAATATGCATGTTTTCTTTTCTTTCTTTTTTCTTCTGCAGGGGGTGCATAGTTTTGAAATATATTTGTTGGTTAATAGTAAAAACATATTCTCATAGATCTGATGTGTCTTTCATGACCTTACGTGTTAGTTTTTTTTTTTTTTGAAAAGGTGCTAGAATAATCAATAATTTTGAAAAACATTTTGAATTTTTTTTGTAAAGAAAATAAGGAAACATAATCAATAAGCTAATAGAATTTATCTAGAAATAAACTAAATAGAAGTGTAGGGTTAATTCCAGTTCTCTTATTTTTTATGCTTAATAACCTCTTTTTGTTTTGTTTTTTTTTTTTGAAAAAAATTGATATTATCTTTTTACTAATGCAAAAAATATCTCTTTACTCTTACATACCGTACAACACTCCCTGTACTCTCTCTTGTTTTCTTATTGCTTCTTCTTCATCTTCTTACTTATTCATGGTGGTAATCATCTTCTTCATTTTAGCTTTACTATTTTTTTCTGACCAAAAATGAAAACAATGAAAAATATCAAACTTTGTGGAAGAAATGAAAAAAAAAATGACAGTGATCAAAACTTTGTTTGAAGTATTGAAAAGAAAAGACCAACCATGCTTTTATTTTATGAAATCTTTGATTTTCTTTATCATGATGTTTCCGTGAACCTCCTGGCAAATAACAATAGAAGAAGATTAGTAACTAAATACAAAAACATGAGATAATGTTATCATAATTTCTTCTACAATAGAAATGAAATTGAGGCTAAAGTTTCGAAATCTGCTAGTAGAAAAGAAAAGCAAGGATTATTATATACATAAACATCAAAAATGAGGAGAAATTATGAGAGTTGTTATCAAATAAGAATTTGCTTCAAAATAATGAAGAATGAGATAAGTGTAGAAACATGAGTAGCAAAGAAATGACAAGTTGAGAGAGAAAGTTGAAGTTATTATAAAGGGAAATGAGCAAATTTTGAAATTTGAATGAATGGATTTCCCCCTCATATTTTTTACTGATTTGACAAGTTTTCAACTGTCATTGAATGTAGTGTTTTGTTAAGTGGTAATAGTTGTACTGATGACCTGGGAAGTAGTGAGCAAAGGGAAAGTAATTTTTTCCCCTGTTAGTCCATTTCGGAAGGAAAAGGTCACTTTCAAATTGGATTGGAAATATAAAGTGTGGGTCATAGAGCAAACAAACCAAACTATAGGAAACAATAAGATTTGGTTGGAAAAAGCATTATTAAGACATGTTTTGCCCTTAAAGTAGACACGTGTCATCAGGAGAAGGAAGGGCAAAAACTTCTTTTCCACAACATAGGATTTTCTTATATTAAATAAGATGTTTCATTCTTTCTTCACACACAAAATGGGTCATACAATCATCTTACCCCGACCCGGTTAGAAAAACCATCTGAGATGAGGTTTATCGGATTGGGTGGGAAATGAAACCATTTTGCAATTTCTTCTTCTTCTTCTTCTTCTTCTTCGTGCATTTGCATTGTTCATCTTTCTCAAAACCCTAATTCGATAAACCCTTTCAGTGTCACATTCATATGAATTCACCATAACGCTATGAACATTCTCTGCTACCCCAACAACAATTCCTATCACATTCACACTCACCACCATAAAACTCTTCATTCCAATCACAACAGAAAAACGCAGTTTCTTCTTCGAAAACCATTCACAGTTTTCTGCAAATCCTCTTCCAATTCCGATGATTTCGTCAAACGAGTCTTAGAAGAAAATCCAAGCCAAGTCCCACCCAAATATCTAATCGGTAACAAGTTATATACTTCACAACAAAAACACAATTTAGGTCAAAAATCAAATGAGGGTCTTTTTGATTTGTTGTTGAAGAGGTTGAAGAATATTTCTCAGAGGAAAAGTGATGGGCTTTTTGAAGAGAGAGATGATTCTGTGTATTTGAATGATTTGCTTAAAGAGTACAAAGGGAAACTCTATGTTCCGGAACAGATTTTCGGTACTCCGTTTTCTGAAGAGGAAGAATTTAATGAGAATTTGAAAACTTTACCCAAAATGAGTGTTGAGGATTTTACTAAAGCTTTGAGTAAAGATAAGGTTAAGTTAGTAACTTCTAAGGAAGATTATGGATTTGGTTGTAGGGATTATATTGTGGATTTGAAGGAAATTCCGGGTGATAAAAGATTGCAAGCTACGAAATGGTAAAAGAAAAATGAAAGTTGATGTTTTTGTTTGATTATATCCTATGTGGTTTTTATAGACTTTGTTCTGTGTGCATTGTGGTGTTTTGATAGATTGTGTGTGTGTGTGGAATTTTGTAGGGTTCTAAGGGTGGACAGCAGTGAAGCTCGAGCAATTTTGGAGGAATATTCTGGACCACGATATGAGATAGAGAGTCGTCGAACCACGGTTGTTGATCTATTTATTTGTAATACTTAAAAAAAATTTAATTTACGAGGCATTGCCGTTGTTGGTGCTAATAGGGGGAAATCAATTATTTTTGCTGTTTTTAAGTTTCATTTAATTTTTCCAAAGGTATGCGCCTATGTGGCTTAGGAAAATGTTCTGTTTAAATTTCCTATTGTTTTGCTGTTTTTCATTTTTTTTCCCATACATATAGTTGAAAATTGGAAATAGACTTAAAAAGAAGTTGTATTGAAATAAAAATTGAAAACAGAGAGCATTTTCTCAAACCAAATAAATTTAAGTTACTATACATTTTCTTGCATAGTTTTTAGTTAGAGACTCGTAGCTTAAGTCATTCAGTGTACTGAATAAATGGATAAAATCCTTTTGTAGGTGATCATATTGCAATTGCTCTTTTAACTCTGAAATTAATTGTTGCAGTCTTGGGTGGGAAAAATGTCAGTGTACCCTCATCCAGCTGCAGCTTCCATATCTAGCAGAGTGGTGGCCGAGCTTGGAGCGGTGACAGTAGTAGTGGGTTTAGCAGCACTTCTAGTTGGTGGCTTCCTTTCAGCAGCAGTATTTGTTGTCACCAGTTTTATATTTGTGACAACCGTCTATGTTGGATGGCCTATAGCCAAACCAATTCTGAAGTTTTTTCTTGGAGTTGCTGTTTCAATGCTGGAGAGGTTTTGGGATAAACTTCTTGACTTTTTCATCGACGGTGGCTTGTTGGCTAAGACTTATAATTTTTTTACTGTTGGCGGTTTAGCTTCTACCTTCGGGATCCTGAAAGTCACCCTGCCTATAGTTGTGGGTATGGTCCTTCTTGTTCGCTTCACTCTTTCAAGAAAGCCCAAAAACTTCAGGAAGTGGGTAGGTGATGCAACTGAGTGATTCACTCAAAGTTATGCATGAATTTTTGAGCCAATTTTGTTCAATGGATTTGGTTGATAAGTACACTCTAAGAGATTTTTATTCAATATACAGGATCTATGGCAGGGAATGAACTTCTCATTATCAAAAGCTGAAGCTCGTGTTGATGTGTGTTAATGCCTATCTTTACATTAATCTCTCCATTTTTAAAATCTTTTCGTTTTTTATTTTTCTAGTCTTAAAGTTTTTCGATGTCATTCTTAGTTTATGGATTTGGAAAAACATTCTTTCAGGGTTCAACTGGAATAAAGTTTTCTGACGTGGCTGGAATCGATGATGCTGTAGATGAACTTCAAGAGGTAATTCTTTTATACAAGGCTGTAAAGTCTTGACATATCGAACTTTATCTTTTGTAGGGTGCAGATATGTTTCAGTTAAAGTATTCCAAAAAACTTGAACGCTTTTGTTGATAAAATATAGTTCTTTTATTTTTAAAGTATTCTTGAAGGTTGTCGCTTCGTCAATGCTACATGTTAGACTCTTCTGCTCAAAATATTTTCCACTACGTATGGATACATGGGGGGAGAGAGATTCAGGGGATGCTGGTCTCCCCACATTTAAAAACCTTTTTAAATAAATTTATATACAAGTTTATTGGAGATGCATTGTCGGTGTAAATTTAATGACAGCTTGGGGTCCATTGTCCACTCCCCCTCCCTCCCCAGTTCATTCATAATAGAGGCTTCCCAGCCCATTAATTTATGCAACTCTACTAGACCATCAAAACATCTCATTTTACTTTTGCTTTCTGGCTGATTCAGCAGCTCACAATATGAAAGTTTCAACTTGATGTGTGGCTGCGCACAATTATGAACAGTCTGCGACACTTCATAAAGAAAACATTGAAGAAGCCATAACTTATATTAACTTTTTAACGATTTTATACAATTATTTTGAATAATTTAACTTTATCCCCCTCAATAGTTATTATTTCCTGAAATTTTCCACATTTATTTTATTTCTGTTTTATGCCTCGTTTTAGTAGTCTCTGCTTACTGTTTATTGTAGTGGGTGAAAACTTATGAAGGTTATGTATTGTTCTCTTTAGTTGGTGAGATACCTAAAAAATCCCGAGCTATTTGATAAAATGGGGATCAAACCCCCACATGGTGTTCTTCTGGAGGGCCCACCTGGATGTGGCAAGGTCAGATTGCTATTCCCCAGTTATGTTGGATGTAAGAATTTGTGTTGTCGGTGATATGTTTAAGTTTTGTCATGCTTTTGCAGACCTTGGTAGCCAAAGCTATAGCTGGTGAAGCTGGTGTTCCATTTTACCAAATGGCTGGATCAGAATTTGTGGAATTTTTAGTTGGTGTTGGTTCTGCACGTATAAGGGATTTGTTTAAAAGAGCCAAGGTGATTCTACTACTTTTTCTTTTGGATTTTTTTAAGCAGTGTATTGCTGCTAAAGTGCAAATGTGATCACATGCTTGAATCCCGTCTTCTTGTTCCTTCACCCAATGTACATTTAACTTATTAAGCATCACATGCTACTGATTGTTCTGATCACAGAATCCTTTAGTTCTCGTGAATGGGTAGGTGACTATATATATATATATATTCATGTTATTGCTTTGTTTAATCAAATATCAAATATATTGAACATTTGAAAATGACTTTTTATTCATATGACAATTTTAAACTGTTCATTCCTTATGAATTGTCATTTGTTTGATCAAGATAATAATAATTCTTTAGTTCCTCCGGCCCTAGAATATTAAGGAGGATATTCACTAAGTTTGCTTCTTTCTCCCTCTGTTTTTTTTGGGTAAGTTCATTACCTCTGCTTCACTTGTTGCTAAAAATTGGTCGACAGTTTGTCATAAGGACGGGTAATTCTCAACATGAGATATGACAGAGTATAAAGTTTGTTTTTTTCCATTTGATTTTTTGCAAATGGTGTACATTGTAAAATTTCAGGATTGTATGTTAGTGATTGGTGGGTACTCAAATATTTGTTTCTCTTTGCAGGTAAACAAACCATCAGTTGTATTTATAGATGAAATCGATGCATTGGCTACTAGGTATGACTGTATGATTATGAACATTGTTTATGTCTGTCCAGGCATGCTCACGTGTATAGTGGAAAAAATGAATTTATAACTTCGACATTATTCGACCTTAAGCCAAATGAAGTGACGATGAGGAAATTAGCAAGTCAAGAATCCTCGCTGAACATCGAACTTTATTTTAAACCAAATAGACATTTAAATCTTCCCAATAGGTTTGTAAGTAATTGCAAGGGCCACTGCATTACTTGCAATGCTAATCTAGGTACTGGTTGTGGAGAAATTCTTGCATGGTCTTGCCCTTAACACGTCATCCTTGAGCCCATCCAATCAAATAATTTCTATTAACTAATTTAATATCAAAATAGGAAGAAAAAAAGGAATAAAACCGCACGGTGGAATGCAAGGGAAGAAAACTGCCTTCCAATTTTAATAGATCGTGTTGTATTTTCCCCCATAAAACCTATTTAATTTTTTTATTTTATTAAATTAATTAATAGAAATTTTTTGATTGGATGGGATCAAGGATGACGTGTTAAGGGCAAGACCATGCAAGAATTACCCCTGGTTGTGACATATGTCGTTTTTACAAATGAGAAAGGACAGGGGATATGTCATTAGGCGACTTTTATAATAACAGTTTTTAAGTACAAGCTTGCAGACACTATATGTAATATTGATGGGCATGGGATACTTCTCAGAAGTCCACCTTAGTTCATGGTAGTTGATTGTTTTTCTTCGATTCTTGAATTATGGAAGTTCATTATGGGAAACTAAAATTATCAAAACCATTGCTAAGCTAGTGATGTTACATGTTTTAACGTGCTATCAATTTACTTGCTAAGCTCCATAAGCAATCTCCCCAGCTGATTGTTAACTCTGTGTGATCAGGCGACAAGGTACTTTCAAGGAGTCAACAGACAATCTGTATAACGCAGCCACCCAGGAAAGAGAAACTACACTGAACCAACTGTTGATAGAGCTTGATGGTTTTGATACTGGAAAGGGCATCATATTTCTAGCTGCCACAAATCGTAGGGATTTGTTAGATCCTGCACTTCTTCGTCCAGGTCGCCTTGATAGAAAGGTTTCTTTCTGTGGCTGAGTTATTGGATTTCTTTCTCTCATTTGGTGGGTTCAGGGTAAATTATTTTGATTTGTTAACATAATCAATCACAAATGGAAAGTAAATCTTCTTTCGTTTTCCTGTTAAATGCAAATATACTTACCTGGGTCCTATCATAAGTTTGCTTGATTATTGTGTTAAATGTAAGTTATTTCAATGTTAATATGCTGTTAATGGTCATTTATTTTTCTCCTGTAGATCAAGATTCTCCCTCCAAATGCAAAAGGAAGACTTGATATTTTGAAAATTCATGGTAGCAAAGTAAAAATGTCGGATTCTGTTGATTTGTCCAGCTATGCTCAGAACCTACCCGGTATAGACTCTCTGTTTTTAACTTGGAAATTTTCATTTCAATATCTGAACAAATATCTTAATTTCAGGATGGTCTGGAGCAAGATTAGCACAATTGGTCCAAGAGGCTGCTCTTGTGGCTGTTAGGAAGCAACATGACTCAATTCTTCAGTCAGATATGGATGATGCAGTTGACAGACTTACTGTGGGACCTAAACGAATTGGAGTAGAATTAGGTTACCAAGGACAGTGTCGTAGAGCAACTACTGAAGTCGGAGTTGCAATAACTTCTCATCTGCTCCGGCGATATGAGAATGCAAAAGTTGAATACTGCGAACGCATCTCAATAGTACCTCGTGGTCAGGTCTTTGTTCAGCTTCCTTCACTATATATTATCCTCAACTATCTCCTATAAGCATTTTGTCAATCTTTCCTTTGCTCATGTTTGAGAAATGCCAATACATATTTGGGAAATTAATAAAAGATATCTGATGCACATGTAGCACTATTTCATTACTCTAACATTTGAAAATCTGAGATTAAATAGTATGTTAATCCAAGCACTTGAATTAGAAAGGAGAGAAAAGACAAAGAATGGAGTGTAGATTGTAGAGTTGGAAATTATATTGGAAATATGTGACAATTGATAGTTTTAGTAAAAATTGAAGCTCTGCATAGAAATGAATAGGAAGAAAAGTCTTTTAGGAGCCAATCTGAAATGTAATCTAGTTAAGGCTGTTTGATTTCTATATACATACGGCTATTTGTTACTATTTACTAACGAAAAAAGCTACCATGTGGCAGACATTATCTCAATTGGTATTTCAGCGGCTTGATGATGAATCATATATGTTTGAACGCAGACCTCAATTGTTGCATCGCCTTCAGGCATGTAAATTACTCTCAAGTATATGAACTTGTTTCCTCTTTTTGTTTCCGTTTAAATGATTTATTTCAGTATGGTTCTGTCTTGGTATACAGGTTCTGCTTGGAGGTAGAGCTGCGGAGGAGATCATCTATGGACGTGACACATCGAAAGCCTCAGTTGAATACCTTGCAAATGCATCCTGGCTTGCTCGCAAAATACTGACCATGTTAGCATAGCTACTTGTATTTTTCTGTATTTAATTTTGTGCTTATTTTCATGAGCTATATAAGCTCCTTTTCACCCTTCTTCTTGCAGTTGGAATTTGGAGGATCCAATGGTCATACATGGAGAACCACCCCCTTGGAGGAAGTCAGTTAAATTTGTTGGACCAAGGCTGGATTTTGAAGGGTCACTTTATGATCACTACGACCTGATTGACCCTCCCCTAAATTTTAATCTTGATGCTCAAGTTGCACAAAGAACTGAAGAGTTGATACGTGACATGTACAGAAAGACAGTGTCTATTCTGAGGGGGCACCATGCAGCTTTGCTTAAAACTATAAAGGTAAATTTGGATGAGATCTGAGTTATGTGGTTTGTGAATTCTTAAAACTTTATAAATCAGATCTTTAACCATAAGAAATAAAAGCACTTTATGGGTAGGTTCGAACCTATTTTAGTAACTGTAGTATAATATCGCAAGCATTTTTCGTGCTAGCCAAGATTATACCACTATGGTGAAAATAATCCAACTAGCATTTTGTGCTTTGCTTCTTTTCATGTATAAGTTCTGTTGCGCATGATCACTTTGACCGCATTTTATAAATTTACACTGTAGGTTCTTCTCAATCAGAAGGAAATGAGTGGTGAGGAAATAGACTTCATTTTGAACAAATACCCTCCCGAAACACCTTTACATCTTTTGGAGGAGGAAAGACCTAGCGACCTTCCTTTCATGAAAGAACAAGTGCACGATTTGGAGTACACCTTACAAACTCAATCCAAGGAAGAAACCGTGTGAGTTCTTTCTCAATCCTCTTCTAAAAATAAGATGTTACTGGATTTTGTAGCCAATCAGTGCTTCAGATTTAGAAATTTCACTTGGGCAAGATTCCTACAAGGATTATGCGTGAAAGTCTACATTCAAAGCTTATATTTTCAATGAGAAAACAGAAGAGTATGCATTTTGTTCAGCTATAAATTTTGTTCATACCATTTGTTGTATTGTGATTTTTTTTATATAATTGCTCATAGGCATATCTCTGTTGTATTTTAAAAGTAGTTTTTTTTTTTTGCAAGATTTAAAAAGATTACTTGAATGTATTATTTCTAGCATATTGGCAAAATTCACCATATGCTGATCATGCTTTCAAGGGATGTTTGGCTGGAGGAGTCTTCTAGAGGTGAAGTGAGAGATGGATTAGTATTTTATTTTGAAATTTAAAAGAGTAAAAGTAAAAAAAAGAGAGTGAATTATAATTTATTCAAGTTGGGTAGCTCAAATGGTTTGAGTTTAATGTTAAAAGACATAAAGGACTCGAGTTCAAACACGTGTGAAGGAGAAAAATACTCTTATGATCAAGGTTTTACAACTCGAGAGTTTACCTCAACTCGTTTTACCTATGTAAACTCAGACTCGTAAACTCGTACGAGTTTACCTAAAATTAAAATTATATAAAATTTATTATATGTATAACATATGCTAATATAATATTGCAAATAGGTTAATAGTGCAAAATATGACTTAATTATAAAGACAAAGTATACATAACCACCATAATAAGAATTATGTTCAACTTTGCATCAAAATACAAAATCAACTTTCAAAATCATAAGTTTCATAAGACTCTAAACCATCTAAAAAACAAGTTTCACAAGTTTATAAAGTTGTTAATAAACCTATTTAAAAAATAAACTAGTTAATTTCTTCAAAAAAGTTCAATTCTTCTAAAGTTTCATAACGTCATTATCATTAGTGCCTTCATCTCTAGATGATAAAGGGTTTTCAATATTAAAATTAAATACATGATTTGAACTCACTTCAACATTAATTTCAGTACCTTGGCCTTGAAAAAAGAATTGGGTTTTGAAAGAAAATGACAAAAAAATGGCCCAAAATAAAAAAAAAAATGTTTTTTTAAATGTATACTCGTAAACTCGGTTGAGTTTACCTGAGTTTACACGAGTTTATCGAGTTTAACACGTGTTAACTCGGTCAAACTTGTCAAACATTTTAATTTCACCAAAAACTGAGTTTACCTCCGAGTTAACGTATTTTTGGCACCTAAAAACGTAAGCTCAGACGAATTTACAAGTTAACACTCGATTTGTGGAACACTCTTTCCTTATGATACTAACATTTGCCTATCAAAACAAGTGAATTATAATTAATTTTTAAAATGTTAAAAGTTTTGACAAACATCAAAATGAACTGTAATGTACTATGTGTTTATGTAAGCTTAAAAAAACTTAATTATCTTATATCAAAATAATAATTTATAGTAGCAAATAAATAAATTGCTTTCAAAATATTTTTTAATAAGTTCGGGTTGACTACTTGAAGAGTTTAATTAGTATGCTCTCTTAGTGTATAATAATTTTACAAATGCATTAAATAATGTCAATTAATAAATATGACAACTTATATGTTTTCATATTCATTAATTGACGTGACGACACATCATTGAATACATGCGTAAAATAATTGTACTGATGAGTATACCGATTAAATTCTTACTTGAATTGTTGGAGCTCCACGTTGGTTTTTAAATGATATGGGGACATTTACATTTTGGGCCAACAACCTTTTTGATCTATGAATGGAAAATTGCTCTTCCCCCATACAAAATTGCTCACTCCTATACAAACTGACGAAAATACCCCAGAGTCACGCTCGGTATACCTCCACGTGAGTTAACTCACGCTGGGGGTATTTTGGTCATAGACGTTGCTGTGTAATCCAGACTTGTGTAATTGTTAAATTTTTGGATTCTACACTTAATTCCCTTCAGTTTGGATATAAATTTCATATGATTTGGATTAGAAATGAACTCGAAAAACGCGTTTGAAGTCTGGATATTGATGCTGGAAGCAGTTTATAACAAAATCTATAACAAAACCCGTAAGCAGTTTCCATCATCAATATTCATACTTCAAACGCATTTTCCGAGTTCATTTCTAATCCAAATCATATGAAATTTATATCCAAACTGAAGGGAATTAAGTGTAAAATCAAAAAATCTAACAATTACACAAGTCTGGATTACACAGAAACAACTATGACCAAAATATCCCCAGAGTGAGTTAACTCACGTGGAGGTATACCGAGCGTGACTTAAGTCACGCTGGGGGTATTTTCGTCAATTTGTATGGGAGTGAGCAATATTGGTTGGGAGAAGAGCAATTTTCCTATGAATGTGTGAATTGTTGTCACTATAAATTAGGGATGTACATGGGTCGGTTTGGGTTGGGTTTGACCAAACCCAAGACCCAAACCATATAGGGTACTCCGGTTTGGGTTAGCTAAAATAAACACCCGTTACGTTATTGACTTATTGGGTTGGGTTGGGTAGTGGGTTACCCAAAAAAAAATTTCTTCTGTTTTTTTGTTAAATTAAATGACTAAATGACGAATCCTCGTATTTTTTCATAAAAAATACTCATATTTTTTATTTTTTTAAAAAAATTGTGTAACATATTTTCACTATATTTTAGCGTCATAAAATAATAAATGATAATATCAAATAATAAATTTTATCCTAAAATACTAGCAACAAACTAAAGTTGCATGACATAAATTACATTAGTATCAAAATAACCAAAAAGTGCAACATCCTAGTTTGTAACTCTAGCATGTTTGAAAATTAGACTTGATTTATGACCAAAACTTTTTGTATTCTCCTTCGTCCCTATGAAAATAAAAATTAAAATGTGGATATTATTGGATAAGTGAGTTTATTGGGTCTGGGTCTGGTTTTACCCGAAACCCATTATTTTTTATGGGTTTTCCATTTTTTAAAACCATACCCACCCAATGACCAAACCCAACACACTTTTTTGAATTTTTTGGATGGATTTGACCGGGTTTTTCGGGTTGACCCAACCTATGTACACCCCTAAATAATCCTTAAATGTATTAAAATTACAAATACATCCTTAATGCCTCTTTTGTATGTAGTTTTATGGACTAAATTGACCAATCGAAAAACACATTTTAGGACTAGATTGACTACCTAAAAACATATATGATAATCAAAATGGCTAATAAAATATACCCTTGTAGATGCGTTACCAACTTTCATACATTCAGTAACCAATGTGACAACTTCTAAAAACTAAAATGGCGGTCCGCCCTCTACATTTTCATGTCATTCAACTTGCTAATATTTTTTTCATGCGAATGATGCCTTTGTTGCACTATTAATCTCAAGCAGTAAGATCTCCAGTCAAATGTGTCTATAGGTACTTACAATACCTATATATATGGGCTGAACAAATTGCCAAAACTTGAAAAATAAGTAGCAAGTATGAAATTGAGCTACGTTAACTTACTCTTTTTTTTTGTGGTTACATTAGCTTACTCATTTTAACACACAATAATAATAGAACTTATTCGTTGTTAAATATAAAAAAAAACTTTTTCTTTATTACAAGAATAATAGCACTCTTACAGTTCTTTTTTCTTTCATAAATCCACTCTTAAAAGAAGTTAAAATAAGAGTAAAACATCATTTGGTTGGGCCATTAATATATAGTAGGGGGTGTCATTCATATTAGGGAATATTTTAGTCTCTAAGAGTATGGCGAGTGTTGTAACTCTTTAGCACAAGCTAAGAGACACCCAATATGGATAAATGTTATAGATAACTTTCTCTCTTCACTTTCTTGCGGACTCCACTTAATAAATTAGTTTTAAAAAATAAGTGTTGTTGAAATTAATGTTACGGTGTTATCAGTGAGACCCAGTGAGACCTATCTATTTTTTGAAAGAAGTGAGACCTATCTATTATAATGCTCAAAAAAGAAAACTAAAAAATAAGTGTTTACGTTATTTGTAGTACATCCAATTTTTCGTTATTTTTTTGGGTATACCGCATGCAATTTTTTTTCTATAGACAAAGTGGCAAACATCACTTAAACTCATAATCACAACTACGATGTATCGAGTTTAAGTCTGGGTAAATATGTTCAATCTAACAACATCAACATTGTCAGTAGAGTTAAATCTTATGGACGAATGCAAATTATCATCACTAGAAAGTAAACTGACACATTTAATGCGTAAAGAAATTTGGATTCCCTGCATTCACCTTTTTTCTTCTTCTTTTTTTAACTACAAAATGTATTTCATTTGATAGAATAAGATAAATACAATTAGTACTTGATCTATCAAACCGGAAGAAGTTTAAGGGGTACTCGACCCAACAAAACAAAAACCATTCATAATACATACAAGGTGCTCCTTTTTTTCTAACCAAAATCCACCTCCAGGAGGTGACTTTAATATCATTTACTAAGTCTTCTATAAATTGATAATTTTCAATGCATGAGGAAGAGAAGTAATTGAGGAGAGAGATAGCATTCCCAAGCAACACCACTCCCGTACCCACCCATTTCAAAATATGGTAACACATCGAACCGGAGAAATTGCACCTACAAAACAAGTGATCATCATCCTCTAATGTCCGCGGACAACATACACAATCTGCATCCCCATCATCATCCTCTTTGATAAGTTCCCACAAGCTGGAAGTCTTTCAAGGAGAAGTTGTCAAGCAAAAGCTTGAACCTTTGACGATGCGAGGCTATTTCAATTTGCTTGCAAGCCCCTTTGACTGGCCGCGGGTAAATTTCTCTCTAGTAAAAACTTTTCTCACTAGTACCTGAAAATATAGGATGTATCTTGAAGAGCCCATGTTGCAACTATTATGAACCTGTTTGAATACAAATGATGAAAGTAAGGGTAGTGTGTGTGAAATACTACTCTGTCCCAAAATATAAGCAAAAATGAGTCAAATACATTAACTTTTGTTGACCAATTTTTGCTTATATTTTGGGACGGAGGGAGTATATTTCTAAAATATATATTTGTAAAGTGTTAATTGCTATTAAAAATGATTGATTGGAGAATATAACGGTCCGCTTGGTTAAGTGGTTGTGGATCTCACATTAGAGTGTTGCACATGGTGGGACTCAAACCGTTGTGAAATATTTAAACACATTTAACCGTTAGAAATAACAGTGCATAAACTTTTCGATGGTTGTTTCTTCTTACCAAATAATATGATTTTCTTTGTAAACACAGACAATTTTAATGTACAAAAAGAACACAAAAATTATCATTATTCTCGCTCTTTTTCTCTCATGTTCAATTTTTTTGAATCATCGTTACATTCTTTGAATTAACGAACCCAAAATAACGAGTGATTCATTTCTAAAAATTATATCTAAAAATTTGTTAAATACACCCGAATGTGTAAGGATGACAATGAGTACCATTTGAGCAGAGTATTATAACGCCATCTTGATATCCGCATTCATAAAAATTATCACATTCATGTCATTCTCAATTTAACAACAAAGTTCGTCACATTCATTTTTTTATTTTTACCAAAACATAATAGTATTCATAGATAATAATATCCATATATTTATACATTTCATTTTTAAGCCAAAAAAAACTCATCAACTTCCATATTATTTTTAATGAAAGTTGAAATGGTCTTTTATATTTAAGTAAATATATTTATGTAATTTACTTAGTTTAATAACTGGTACAGATATCTGCGGACACATATACCATTAAATCTGTATTAATATATATTAAGTAATGAGTAGTTAAAATATATGTTTATCTAATCTAAAGATATCCATTATCCGTAGATACCCACATGTATGAGATTTTTTGTCATCTTTATATATAATAGGTTTCATATCTTGTCTCAATGCAGTATTTGATGAGACAGCATTATATGATAAATTAATCTCGAGGACTTATCATATTATGTCTCTCTA
Organism: Medicago ruthenica; assembly: GCA_018208015.1. NCBI lineage: Eukaryota > Viridiplantae > Streptophyta > Magnoliopsida > Fabales > Fabaceae > Medicago > Medicago ruthenica. The sequence continues at coordinate 93,712,557 of CM031374.1, forward strand.
ATTAAGTTTCTTATCATATGCAGTATTGGTTTTGCTTTCTTCGTAACCTGGTTCTTTGCATACCTTTGAGGTCCTTTTTGGTACACCTTGTTTTAATGAGGAGCCTCCTTTATTCGTAATACATATTTCATTTTGCCTTGTTAAAAAAAACAATAGGATGGGATAAGAAAATAAATTATTGATTTATCCATGTTAAATATAATTTAAAATATAGTAAATTGAAATCTAATAATATATAGATATAAATAAAATAAAAAATAATTTGATATTAAATTTTAAAAATAAATATGAAAAATTAATTAATTTAAATTAAAATATTTAAAAATAAAATTTTATAAAATTATAAAGATTTTAATATTAATTTAACTAACAAATTAAATATTGTCATTTTTACAAGGGTAGTTTTGTCAATTACATAATATATAAATTTTTTGGAGGAAATTATATATATATATATATATATATATAGACACACAAACATATATATCATCACCTTATCTTTTTTTATAAAATTTATTTACCTTATCTAACATATATAATAGAATTACGTAATTCCCTCACAATTTTTTTAAAAAAATAAAAATACTCTCATTAAATACTTACCCTTACAATTTATGACTGTTATTCTAATTATAAAAAAGACGAGCATTAACACATTTGTACATTTATGTTGCATTTATTTAATTATAGAAAGATATATCTATTTTATCATAGGAGAATGTTAAACGATGTGAGAGTGGCATCAAAAAATGTTATATTTAAGCATGTAACTTTTTTATAGGAGAAAAAATAAAATATAATAGGGATGAAAAATTTGTTTAATCCAAAAAAATGATTAGTATTTGAGGAAGAAGGAAGGCATAAGGCATAATGGAGCAGAGCAGTTGTGGGCGTTGTCGGGTTTGAGTGACGAGTGAAGCGACTATTATCTCTCACTCTCCAATTTCTTACGCTTTTCACTTTCAATTTCAATTTCAATTTCACCTTTTTCTTTCTTCAAATTTAGGGTTTCCAATTTAAATTAGGGTTTTCATGTTCTACGAATCCCAAGTTTTAATGTCTTATAAATGGATATTTTCTCTAACTTCTCCCAACCCTTCCTCCTCGCCGTTACTGTAACTGCCCTCTGTTTCTTCATCGCTCTCTTCTCTCTCTTTCGAACATTCTCCCTCAGAAGATTCACGCCGTCAACAAAGCACTTCAACTGCGCCTCTTCCGACGCTGTTGTACCCTACTTGAACGGCGGTGTTTCTCGAATGACGGAGATCAGTCCGGCGCCGGTTGTTTTGGCTGATCGTCGCACGGGTTCTTCGATGATGGAGGAACTAGTTCCGGAGATTACGACGCACGCGCTTAGTTACTTGGATTATCCCAGTTTGTGTCGTCTTTCTATGACCAATTCTTTGATGCGTAAGGCTGCTAATGATGATAATGCCTGGAAAGCCCTCTATCACAAGGTGAATAATTATTCCTTTCTCATCAAAAGCTACCATTTTTATACTGTTTTCAATTCCTAGATTTAGAAAATAACAGACGACATTGAAATTATTTATTTGCTTTTGGTTTGAACTATTGCTGTTATAAAACCCTAGGGGTTGGCCAAGTGCTAACAATTCATGTGTTGGACCGGTCGGGGTTTGCTCAGGCTTCAATTGGGCCCCTGCTAGTGGACGGTGAGATAAAATTATTGCCACCATTGTTCTTAACAATTTCCCATTTGCCAATTACTATTTTTAACGAAGAAATAAGTCTAGAAAAACTTTCTATGGAGGGGAGGGGTGAAGTGCCTCCCAAGTGTGAGTGGTTAAGTCCCACATCGCTTATGGAGGGGTAAAATGTTGAATATGTAAGAATGGTGACCCATATACATAATGCATTAAGGTTTTGGGTGGAGATGTGGTGTCTTCCTCTCTTGTAACATTGCCCTGTTGTTTATCCCGCGGACCTTCGGACTCCCCCATTAAGTGGTATCAGATCCCTGGTTCGACATGATTGGGGAGTGAGAGTGGGAGTGGATTCCTGGTGTTTGGAGCCCTGGTTTAACTCACACTGTCTTGTTCCATGTTCAAATTACCATTGATCTTAAAACAGCGGTTTAGTTTTAAAAGGAGTGGGTTTGTTTGACGTTGCTTGTTGTTCCTTTCCTTAGATAATGGTGTAAATAGCTTAAAATGTCCACATAAGTTATGTTTCTTATCGTCCTTGGCCTACTAGTTACACTCTAGAATAAAGGCTTAAAGCAAATTGACATGAACCTAAACATCCTATACTTTGTCCTGTCTTACTGTGTATTTGGATGGTTACTTAGGTGTAATTTTTTAGACGAGTTTTTCGATTCTCAATTTGCCCTGTGTATCTTCTATAGTGATGTTTTTTTTGAAATTCTGTTTTTAGGACTTCACATTGGAACAAGATAGTGTTAGACCAAGCAATGGGTGGAAGGCTTACTATGCTGCCACAAGAGCAATTGTGATTGTTAATACAGAATTCTTCAATATTTTAAGAGATAAGTCCATTTCGGCAATGAGTCGTTTTTGGCTTAATGCAGATTATGTGAAGTGCGTCCATGCCTCAGGAGAACTTTTTTCGGGGTATGGCTTTTTGTTTCATGAGTAATTGGTCTCTTTCTCTGATATAAAATTATCTTCATTTTTTTGGATGTGGCTCATGCATGATATACACCGATACTTGAAAGGGATGGATTGATTGTTAGGTCCCACTTCCCAGTAATATTATATTGGCAGAAGTTTTTGGATGGTCACTAGTTTTTTATTTACGGATAGTCAAAATCTGGATTGGTCTTGTTATTAAATTTAATCAGAAACAAGAGGATGTTCTAATGTTATGCCTGTGCAAGTTTTCATTCTTCACCAAAGATAATATTTAAGGATTTGGAGGGATCTTACACCCTCTGTTTCCTAAATAGTTGTCGGTTTAGAAAAATTAAAATTTTCACTTTTGATTGTTATTTTGTGTTTTCAAGACACAGTAAATTTGCTTTTTCCAATTTACTCCCAAAATAATATTCGGTACAGTACTCCGTATTCAATATACTGCATCATGTGTTTATACCAATGGTTAATAGGGTAATTTTATAAAATTGTTATGCTCATTCATTCATCTATTGTTTTTTTGGTTGTGTGGAAAAACCTGAAACGACAATCCTTTAGAAAAGGGGGGAATGATTTGGTGCCTAGTAGACATCCACCTGACCTCCTCCCCTCTTTCTTTTCCTCACTCTTTTGTTTAGGTAGGGTATTTCATAGTGCACGTGTCATCTCATCAAGAGTATTAGCAATTTGAGCAGTTCAAAATTCTTTATTAGTGTTTTTCTAGCTTGAATATTTTGGCTGAACTAGTGAACTCTCTCAAGTACTAGTTTCAGGTCAATAAAACTGGGTTTTGGTTACTTAGGGACTTGATACTCGAGAGATACAGGCAATTTGAACATGATTGAATGTATATTTTCATTATAAATAGTTTTGAATTTATAGAGTTCTGGCAAGTTTGTGAAATTATAGACATTCTTTTTACTTCATTTGAATTTATGGCATTCTGGCGTGGACAAATACTGTTCAGTAACACTATAATCCATGTTACAGGTATAATGGAGTGATGCAGAGCTGGCAACTCGTATTCAACTGGGATCAAGGATTGAACTTTCAGGTTCGGGATGTACGTGCTCGGGTTTTGACAGACATGGCTTGGGTTACCATGAAAACATATGTTGACATGGATACAGGGCCGTTCAATGTGACCAATGTCTTCGAGTTCCATAATGGACGGTGGTACATGGTTCATCATCACAGTTCCGTGATGAATGGGGATGTGGAGCAACAAATTGTGCATGGATAATAATAAGAGATGATATATTATGTCTGATACTGGTGTTAGAGACGGGGTTTTATTTGCAGAAGGTCTGCTTGAAATTTTCCGTAATTGGAAGATCTTATTTATTTTGAAGTTTGGAAACTCATTTTTATTTTCATACTGTATATAATACAGGAAATTCTAATTTGGCCAGAAAAGTTATAACTAGAGTAAGTGGATAAAAGTAAATCTACAAAAGATGGATGGAAAAGATTACCCGTGGCATCAAGTCTTAACTTAAGGCGAGATTAATGAAAAACCAAGGCTGCGCAGTTGCGGGAGCAAATGCAAAAGCATTCTCCAATTTTGTTGCGCATTCTAGTTCCAGTAGCAGTGTGGATTTTTTTTACCGAGTCAAATTTTAAAACTTTGTGCTAACAAATGATGATTTTGTTGTAAAAAGCAGAAGTGATGGTCTGAGAAGTACTGTCAGATTGCTCGAAAATCATGATTTAAGAATAATTTGTTAGGTGCAGTGTTTAAATTTTGGTCTTCTTGTTCTACAAATAAATAATGGATTGCCCTTGTGTGACATAATGTCACGTAACATTGTCCAATTCGATTGTGACACGTAGCAATACAAATTTTTTAAACATAAAAAGATGAGAGAGAATAGTTGAAGTGGATTATGTGTCATAATTGAATTGGTCAATATCACAATATCACGTACACAAGTGGTGTTCAATAAATAATACATGGCCCCCCTGCCCGATTAAAAAGGGGTTAATAGAAATAAGTCTAATATACTATTAATAAAGCGAGAAATATACGTAAATATTTTAATCGGTGTTGAACTTTGGGATATAAGTTGAATTAAAAGTGTGGCTCACATTACTCGTCCCCTAGAGAGAGAGAATGACAACAGCTTTCTTCACAGTTCCAACACCTCAACATTATCATCACGTTCAATTGTACAAACCAAAAAAATCATGGCCAGCTACTAAGATACTTGTTCCTCCCACACTATGCTCTCCAACTTCACTCATTTCTTCTGCACCAGATGATGAACTTGCTGTTTCTGATCAATCAGAATTCTCCACCAAACAGAGGTACCATCCATTTTCCCCTTCATTAAAACTCTTTAGAGACAACATCTTATTTTGAGTAGTTGCTGAACATGTTTTAACAGTGGGTGTAAAGCATGTGGAAACGAAGAAATTGAGAAAGGATGCAATGGTGAGGGAAGGGTGCAGGGTGGTATTGCAACAGTTCCTGGCTTTGGCTGGTGGCCTATAAAGGCATACAGGCCATGTCCTGGATTTGTGGCTTCTGGTGGTAGGTACAGACGACAGGGACAAAGCATGGACGAGGTTGTCTCCGGTAGTGGCAAAATTAAAACACCCTCTCCACCAACTGCAACCGATTCCAAGTCAAGGTATCTATTGTCTCTTTCTCATGTATATGGGCTATATCCATTCTACTATTTATAGATAAATCTTTGTCTTACAACCTATCATTCATGAAGCTGCATCAAGACTTTTAATGAGAAGGATTTACAACATAGCCCTATTTTTTATTAATTATTTTGGTTCGCAAGGGGAGTAGAGTGATTTTAACAGCAAATTTACACTTTATATTCTTGTAACTTTTTGTTACATTTTAAGTAGGGATATTTTGGTTAATGCATTTAATATTTCATAAAAACATATCTTGTCTCCGCTCTGAACTCACTCACTGTGTACTTACTGCGGACCGAATTCACTTTTGTCATGGTTTGGACCTGCCTTTTGAGAAGAGTATTAACAACCACAATTAAAATCTCTTCCTATAGGCGAGGTTGATTAAATAATTAGATGGTATTGTTTTTTTATTGTTCAAATCAATTCTTTACATAAGCCATTTAATTCAAAACCATTTTAAATAGCTTAATTCTAAGTCTTTTTTAGTTTACCTCTACTTTCAATTACAGGGCTATCCTCCATCTGATAAGTTATTTTAACTTTGAAACTTCTATACGTCTTCTGACAAGATTTTACTAATAGATGCTATTCTCATTTTCTCCAAATTACCTTAACTCTTGATCTTATCTTTTTTTGTATGACCAATCATTTAACTCAACATGCTTAGCTGTGAATCCCTTATCTTACACACTTGTAGGCCTTTTATTATAATTCCATAGGCATAAAGCACTATGAATTATGCTAGTAACACACTCTCTAACATACTCTTTTATTGGTTGAAGTTCACATGAGTTAGTGGAATCTATTTGAATTTCAAGCAATAGAAGAGTGTGTTTTGTAAATAGGGTGTTAGAGAGTGTGTTGTCAACACTCCTCAAGCACTATTGGTCCTTATAATTGTGCAGTTGACTTTCCTTTCTAGCTTAAGAAACACCTTTCTATCTTAAATAACACCTAAAGTGTTCCAATATTTCATCTACAGAACTAGAACCATGAAATACATCTCACTTTATTTCTCAATTACTTTGTATGATAACTCTAAGATATCTAAATTGTGTGAATTGTTATATAGTATGATGGCCAATCGTTCTCCTCCAAACCAATGCTAGCTCACATCTTGCTGAAAAAAATATATGTTCTATTTATCATGATTTGCTACCCTCTTTAGCTTCTAATCAGTAAAATATATCATGGTGCCAAATTTTGCAGTAACAATAAGGATGGTTCGAAGAAATCGAAGAGGTGAGTGTTTGCAAGGAATATACCAGCAACTGCTTCATTGAGGTGACATAAACCCAGGGTTAAGGAAGAAGGGAAAAAACAAAATATGTTGTAAGGATTCTGGACACGTATACGTCTTATCGATGCATTCATAAAATAGGGCAATGCAATGTAATCATCTTATTGAAGTATTTAATTCTCAACAGCTTTTTTTTTCATTGATCACCAGTTCCTTGCCGTTAACCTCCAACATTACTTTTATGATACAAGAATTGTGTTAAAAGACATATTTGTGTTACTATGCGTACATGAATAATATTATATTTATACCTAAACTCTTATATACTAATAATCACTGAAAAAATTAGTAACCAATTACGGTCTGTCTAATTCTTCTGTTTTTTAACTCAAATAATTCATGCAGAGGAAGTCAACTAGTTCGGATATTAATAACATTATTCTACTTAACAAATCTTGCATTTTCAAAGCAAAACCTAGGGATAAAGAAAAACGTATATACATATGTACCATAATGAGATAGAGACATGTAATGTGATCAACACTAAATAATGGTGAATTTTTGCTCATTTCTGAAGAAGCCTCTGCTTGATGGGGTCTTGTATAGGTAAATCGGTGAGTTTAGAACTTTCTGATTGAGATGAATGAATGAGTGTTTGCATAACAGTTGACACAATGACCAGGAAAACTACTGTCAACAAGATTCCTTGCCACGTCGAGAGGAGTGAAGACCACCGGAAGAATTTATAAAGAAGGAAGCCAAGTAGACAAGACCAACTTAGAGTAACCTGTTCGTAGTCACAACACCAAATCAGAATTAGTAAGTTTTTCTCAAACCAAACACCAAACATGTCAAGTTACCATTATAGAGCTTTTAGGTCGGTGAATTTCTTGAAGTTCGAGTTCACTGAATATGTCTGTAGTATTATATTTCTCCAGTAAAGCATCTTGATTGGTGAGAAAACACGGATCCCTTACATTTACCACAGTACAAAAATTGATCTCATGCATAAGAGTAAGACTAATTAACAATATTTGTTTCCTTGCTTGAACTTATGAGATCAACTTTTCAGCACCTAAATATGATCGGTTTAGAAAAGCAAGGGTTGATCAACGGAATAAACCAATCTTTATAAATACAGACTCCTGCTTATGCATCAATGAACATGTGATATGAGTTTCAGAGAACTTCGTCCCTCCACACATTTCTAAAAAAACTACTTCCAGACGGGAAAAAATTATGTTTTTGTCTGAAAGTATATTTCTGAAGAGAGAAAAAAACAGTATTTTTTTTTTTGAAATATACTTTCAAAGTGACTTTGGGGTGAGAAACGAAGCTCCCTAAATTTTAACCAATGCCGGAGTTGTTAGGCCACATTGATATGACTCTAAATGTCAACCAGAGTGCATAAACTTGAAGTGTTGCATTCTCTTTGGCAACAAAAGTGTCTCTGCACCACTGTGCAATGCCATCAGGTGTTTCCGGAAGTTCCTCCATTTTGTGTCGCTTAACTTGAACCTTCACCTGAAAAAATGCAGAACATATATACAGAGTTTGTTTATTTTAGGTTATTATGAAAAATTACTATAAATTTGGAAAAAGCATCTATCAGACAAAACTCAGTTTGTTTCTGATTGAGTTGTGGTTCATGATATTAATGGTTATCACAAAACCACAAACTAAATTCAAGAAATAAGTTGAAGAAACTTAAATAAAATCAGACAAATATCATCTCAACCATTGATGTTTCAAATATGTCATATTAACAAGAGCTCCTACTGTTTTCATTTGATGAGTACAATATATTCACGAGTTTGAATAAATTAAAAATCACAAAAATAAAGGTAGACGAATAAGCTTTTGTTTCCTCTGTAGTGTTGTAGCTCATGCCAATACAATCTCGGCCGTTAGATGGATTAGTCCAACGGTTGAGATTGAGTTGGACCAGCAGCAGGGTTGTGGATAATCCAGATGGCGATAATTTCATTGCATAGAGAATCTAAGCCTAACAACCGTACTAGGAAAGTAGTTGATTTTAAAGGAAAACAGAAACAACATTATTTATTTTCTCTAATTCAACTTGGGTCAGGATTTTCACTGTCTTACAGTACAAGGAATGCCTTTAAATATTCTCAACATTGTAGGTGAAGGCTCACTCTTTGAAACTATAAGCGTGCAATCGTAAATGACTGGAATGAATGTCCGTGTATGTGTTACAGCTGTGACAACTGACAATACCCTGCAGAAAGATTATCAGTCGTGAAAGATATTTATGAGCTAAAACAAAATCAGAATGTGTAATATGTAGTTTGAAACCTATGGTTCCAAATATTAACATCATTATTTAAGTAGTAATCATATCACTGCTTGCTCCTATAAGCCTGAAGTTCCAAAAGAGAAAGGACAGTGACTTTTTAGTTTTAAGTTTTTTCTGCATGATGGAGCATTCTTGAAATAGATTACACTATATCAGTGAAAAAATAAACTACTCTTCATATGTGCTAAGAATCAATTTTGTTCACCTTTATGCGAGGAACCAAAACATTTTTCGGAACAGGCATCCCTCTTGAAATAGCAAATTCTTGAGCTGCTATAAGTTTGGACTGTGTAAAGCGAGTTCCTTCAACAAAAAGAGCCAACCAAAAAGGCACTGGATTGCACGCTAGCTGCTTAAAACCTGACTGCCACCAAAGATCAAGAGATATAAATAAAATTCTGATAAGGAACATTCTATTCTATTGAATACATACGTAAACTAGGATGATTTATTTGGATTTACCTTCAGTGTTAGTTCATCCTTAGCCCAATTTCTTTCTAGAAATAAAAAATCAGCAAACCACATTGACCAACCTAGAACCTGCACATGTCAGTTAAGATCAATTTTTCATCTCACTAACTATTTTGGTTTTGTTTAGATAAACAGTTTAGTTAAGCACTTAAAACAAGCTCTTATCATTTAAATTCTTATGTATAAACTATTTTTATAATAAAGATGAACTTTCATCTCAGTTGTCGTGGTTTGCATTGGATTCGATTTGATATAAAAAAAACCTTATCAGAAACCACATCAGTTGTGTTGCAGTTTGTTAAAACAATTAACCAAGTCATGTAAAGCTCAAGATTTAAAATTATTTCGGATTGGATTACTTTATAGCACTTTCAAATGTTAATCTTATCATTATGAAAGGAATTTCAAGATTTTCTGCTTTTTAATTTTCCTACATTATAATTGTCAAAAAAAAAAAAAATCCCTACGTTATAAACACTTGCTATATATTCAAGGAAACTCACTTTTAGTTTTATCATAGTATTATTAATGGAGCGAGAAATCTCTGCTGTTTGTAATGTTGTGTACTTAAAACTAGTCATCAAGCTAGCTAAACTATCAAAAATGGGGAAACAAAAATTTGAAAAATAAACTTGAAAGTAAAATTCTTGATACAATTCCTAACTTATAAACACGTTAAGGAAGAAAGAATTACAAATACTCATAGGAAGGTATTTCATTTCTTTCTTCATAATGGCTACAGTGCTACCAAGGCAACCCATACGCTGTCACACATGAAGCCATATGGTATGATATACATGTATTAAAAAAAATATAAAACAGAAAGCATAAGCCAAGAAATGGTAACACATTAATAGTGTTTGCAAATGTGTATACACATAATGATTTAAAAGAACAACTGAAACCTTAATTTCAAAGAAATATTTAGAAGCAAATTGCATTCGGATAAAAAAAAATAGTATAAAAGCAAAGATGTAATTTCATTAATTAAATTAGAACGTGAAATAATTAACCTGAGCCAAGACCCATCCAATAAGCCAATCAATATCACTCCTGTGGTTGCATATCAGAAGTGCATTTTCTTTACCTAAATCTCTCAAATAAAAATGGAAAGTTGTGAGAGTGAGATCATGTAGAAAAAAAAGATATATAAGAACTTGATAACAACCACCTTACCAGCTAATTCAAAAGCTTCTGAATCTGCGTATAGTTCAATCTGCAGCACCAAGACCATTCAATTAGTTAGACTGTAGTATGCAACCGAGTGCACCATAAAGCCATTTGCAGTATAATCGTTATTTTTATACCGATTTGTAATTATGTATCACGAAAAAGACCGGTTTGTTCAAATCACGTTACGCAACAGTGCTATAGCTACTATAATCGTTATTTTACAATATTTTGTATTAAATAGCATATTGTGAAAGAATAGCGATTTATTGAAACTAGACTCTAACCTGTTTATGTTGAGCTTCATATATAACTATCAAATTTGCTATATTATTATTTTTCTAGTTACATTGAATATTATGTTATCAAACTACCTCAAAAAGCAACAAAAACAAAAGATGGACTGCAATAAAAATGACAAATCGAAAGAAAAAATGGATACAAAAGTCTGCATCAAGAAATTGGTCCTAACCGCAAAAGCTGTTAAATCTATAAAAATGAAAAGGAAAAGAAACTGATATGTGGTAATCGAAAGAAAAAAAAATAATGAAAAGAAACTGATATGTGGTAACCGAAAGAAAAAAAATAATAAAAAGGAACTGTTAAGGAATTGCAATGGTGTTAGTGACTTTTAAAAAAATGACATTTTCATGTGTTACCTGATTCAATTTCTTGCAGACATTTTTTTCATAAAAATTAATTAGGTCCGCCAAAAAGGGCGGGATTATGATTATTAGGTTCAATTGCATGATGGTGAGAGAGATAAAAGTGAGTGAGAAATGATTTAGGGATTGTGAGATTGAAAGAAATGGGACCCAAGATTTGTGTTGAATACATAACATTGAAGCAATCACATGTCATAAAAAACATCAGTACTTTGGTGGTAACAGTTGTCAATTGGAATCATGTGGTACCTGGTTCGATCCCCACAGCAACACTACTTAAATTTAGTATTATAAAGATTTCGCTATGTAACAACACTATAGCCGATATTTAACAACACTGATTTGTACTTAACATTTAGTATTATAAATATTTCGCTATGTAACAACACTAATTTTAAGATAATGAAACACACCTTGACGCCTGCCCACCAATCAACAAGCCATATGAGCTCCAACCAATTCTGTTAGCACTTTGTTTAATATTTTGTAATAATACCTTGATATTGGACGAAAAAGGACATAGATGACAACCTGCAAATTACTATAATTATATTATATCTATATAATATTAGGTGAAATAATAATCAACCAAAGTTTTAGTTTCCCTTTATGAATGGCAACCAAAAAATTAAATTAAAAATGTAAATCGTATATTAATTTAGTCTAATAATCAACGAACTAACTTTACTGCATTTGGAGAAAAAAAAAACTAACTAATTTTTAATACGGTTCGATTGTTTTGACATTGTCGATAATGATTTCATCTTGGTTCGAGCTGGTTAAGGCTATTAACCATAACTTAGAGATCTTGCCGGTTTGATATTCGGTCCAATTTTTAAAACATTGGTTTACACGACAAGTGTGCTTTAAAAAGAATATGAATTACGCAACAAGTTGCAAGAACAATTGCATGGCATCTCATGTAAGTTTCAATTTATGTTATTTTACTTTTCTTTAACGGCATGCTGAGGAGTTATTACCCAGATCCGAATGTACAAAAATATAAAAGGAAAAACAAGATGCATGTGCATGCACAGGGGCGGCAGCACCCCCCAGCAAGCCCGGGCACGTGCCCGGGCTCAACCCATATTTTTTTTGTATTTTGGCCCAACTCAATAGCCCATTATCCCACTTGGAAGAAAAAAAAAAGGGCAATTGAAATAATTTTATTCATTCTCCCTCATACACTCACCACAAAATAACCAGCCAGTAAAAAAGAAAGCATACGCGTTTCTTCTCTCAACTAGTAAAAGATCCGTGCGAAAACGCACGGTTCACGTAACATTGCGATAATTATATATATTTTTTTAAGGATTGCGACAATTATATAAAAACTAATTAGATTGTTAATATTGTAGAATGTTTATAGATATTAAATGAAAATTATGAGTATTAATGTAATGTTTCTATTAAATATTTTTTCTTATATATACATAAATTTGTTAAATAGTGAGTCACACCAGTTATGAATTTTATTTGCTTATATATGCGAAAACAATATTTTATGTAGATATATGAGAAAATTGATATGATAAAATTTTGAAAACTCATGACTATTTTCAAAATCAAAATTAATATAATATTTCTATTAAATAGCTTTTTATTTTATATGCAAAAAACTATTCAATATTTGCACCGCACCCGTTGCAGATTTTATATATTTATATCTGCATAAACAAATTTTTATATACATATATGAGAAAGTCGATATGATAAAATTTTGATAATTCATTACTATTTTCAAAATCAAAATTAATGTTGTGTTTCTATTAAACAACTTTTTATTTTATATGCAAAAGACTGTTCAATGTTTGCACCGCACCCGTTACAGATTTTATGTACTTATATGAGAAAGCCAATATGATGGAAATTCGTTACTATTTTGAAAATATCAACATTAATGTAGCATGTCTATTAAATAAATTTTTATTTTATATTTAAAAAACCGTTAAATATTTAAACCGTTAAAATGACAATTATGCACATAAAATTAAGGAGATCATGAGTTTTAATAAAGATAATTATGAAACTTGGTTGGACTTTGATTTTTATATATTGTTAGTAGATTTATATATTGTTAGTAGATATGACCGTTATACAATGTGAATTTGCGGTTAAAATTTTGCCCAGGCTATATAAAATTCCTGGCTCCGCCACTGTGCATGCATAAACCATTACATAAAGTAATGTACGTAATAATAAACGCCATGTCTTCCCTAACCAGCTAAACTTGAGATTTTATTTTGGTTACAAACTTGAGATTTATATAACAAAGTAATGAAATTGAGAGTATCGAATAAAAGGAAGTTTTTTTTTTTTGAGGGGATCGAATAAAAAGAAGTTAAAAAAATAAACGAGAGTGATTTGAGAGAGAGAGAGGTTTTGATCATTGTGATCAAAGAATGGCAAGATGTGCCATGCCAGGCTCACTACAAAAAATCAGGAAATTTTCTAGGAAAACACCCTAATTTCGTCGAAAACGGTATTTTTCGAGGAATTTTCCGAGAAATTTTTTTTTATGACCCAGTTGGCCAAAAAAATGATTATTTTGACCCACTTTGAAAAAAATTTATCTAAATGACCCACTTTGATTTTTGGGGGTTTTATTTTTTGTCGTTTAGTGCCATTACCGCCATTCCAATTGGCGGTAATGGCAGAAAAGTCTTTGAAAAACACTGTTGCCTGCAACCTTTTACTGTAGCGTGCAGGTTAAATTGGCAGCGTGCAGTGCAGGATTAATGGCTAGGCTTTTTAGGCTTTTATTAGGAATGACCCATTACCGCCAATTGGGCCGGCGGTAATGGGTTTTAATTTTTTTTTTTTTCGTTTTATACTTTTCAGCCCCTGTAAATACCCAACAACACCCCTTTTGTCCAAATTCAGTCAAATTTTTTCATACTTTTTCTCGCTTTAATTCCAAAAAATAAAATATATACCGTCGTAGTTTGGTAATTTATACTGTCGTAGTTTGGTAATAAAATATATACTGTCGTAGTTTGATCAATATATACTGTCGTAGTTTGGTAATAAAATAAAAAAACCAAAAAAATAAAAAAAATAAATATATTGATTTAAAAAAAATAATTACATCATTCAAAGACGATCCTAATTTTTTCTATTAAACCAGTTACCCCAATGTAAATTATGACTTCCCGTAGCACAAAATTTATGTTTTTGAGTCCGTACGGGTCGTTGGGGTTGCTGTTGGTCTTCCTCTTCCTCTTCCACTTCCTCGTCGTTTATTTCAGCTTCATTTGTTTCCAAATTCGCCTCATTTTGCACTTGTGGTGGGACAGAGTTTGTCCAAATATCATTTACAAAATCATCGTCGTTAAACCCCGCAGCCAGTGTTTCTATGGGATTGGTTTGTGTTTGTGGCCATTGTGGGGTGTAGTTTGTTTGTGGATAATTTACAATGGTTGGAGGGGTTGGTAGGTTGAAAGAGGGGGGGGGGGGGGGGGGGGGTATTCAGGGTAATTGCTGTGGGGTGTGTTTTGGGTTGGAATAAAGTCATCGATGGAATAGTTTGATGTTCGGGAGCTTTCTCCATGATGACTCTGTTGGGAGTAGCTAGGGTATGGTATTGGGGAGTGTTGCGGGAACTGGTTTGTGGATTGTGGTGGGGATTGGTAGGTCTGGCTGTAGTTGTAGCTGGTGGATTGGTTGAAGCTTGGGTCAAAGTATGTGGGTGTAGGTGTGATGAATTGGCTAAAGGGTGGTGGGGTATCTGACCAGATGTTTGCATCTGGCACAAAGGAGTGGTCTGGTGGTGTTTGATAGGTTGCTGGTGCTGCGGGATATTCCGACGACAGTTGTTGTAAAATTCTGGAACATTCAACCATTGGGTTTCGCAGTAGCGCTTCTCTAGAAATCCACAGATGATCTCTAAAAAAGGTCCAATACCATTCAAAATATTGACGGTTTGGATAAACCAAGTGGTTATATTTAACTCCGTCAAGTGCTAATTGAAGACGATTGTTCCAATTTTGTATTTGAAACTGAAATTGATCTCCCCACGAACCTTTTATTTTATTATTCGCCAAAGATATCTCGTGGAAATGTCTCATATCTTCTGGCACGGCGGGTGGAAGTTGAGGTAAGCCAAATTGTAGTCTGACTCTATCTGTATGATGCCTTTCGACTATCTCGAAACAGATGAGATATGTGTTTGCAGACCATATCTGACTTTCCTCTTCGTTGTTGTAATGGAAGTGGAGATAGGGCCTCCAGCAAAACTGTTTAAAAAAGAGGAATGTTAGTATTCTAACGTTGCTAAAAAATTAATCCTGGAAAAAAAAAGTTAAGTTTCAAACCTGATCGTATGTCATATTGTCTATTTTTGAACGTGTTGAAAGGAGATTATGCCGAGGATTTTCCATATATTTACTCCCACGTTCTAGCCATCTAGTTAATATTATTAAAACGAGATAATTAATATACCTGATAATTGAATTTAAAAATTAATAATAAATAATATATTTATTTAACTTACATAGTTGCCAAAGGAGGTTGTCTTTCAACTTGTGGTGGGTTCCTCGGCACGGGAGATATGCATGACATTCTTGACCAAGCCCATGCCTGTAGGAGTATTGTGCACCCAGTTGTGTCACTTACGCCATTTTTTGCGGCGTCACACATACCTCTGTAAAGCGTGGCCAAACAAGCAGAACCCCAACTGTACTGTCCAACCTCCTCTGGTGATTTATTCAACAATGGCAACCATTTTATATGTACAAGGTTGCCAGAAAAATTAGGCATTAAACGAGTGCCTATCAAGTATAAGACATATGCTATAAACAGGTGCTGAACTGTGGGGGGACCTACTTCCCCGTGACCTACAATATAAGATTCTAACCAACTTAATCTTATTTGCAGACCGTCACGCCTTTTTTTATTAGGCATTGCGCCTAAAATTTCTTCAACTAATTCCCATTTTACGGTCGTAGGTCCCGTTACCGGTGCACCGTTTACCTTTAAACCAAGGAGCATATGAACGTCTTCTAACGTAATAGTACACTCGCCGGAAGGAAATAGAAATGTGTGTGTCTCTGGCCTCCATCGTTCTAATAAAGCGGTTATTAGACGATTATCGACCCTGTATTTATTAATCTTAGTAACCTCCCATAAACCAGCTACCTTTAACATACCGACAATGGACGACGGCACGGCGAAATCCACTATATGACAGCGATTTCGGATATAATGTTTTTCCTCGTCCTACAAAAAAAAAAAGGAGTGGATGATTAATCATCCAATTTTGTAAGGTAAATTAACGAAATAAAATTAACGAAATAAATTTTGTGAGTTTTAATCATACTATAAAAATAAAATTATCGAATAATAAATTAACGAAATTAATCGAGTGTTGCTGAATAAATTAACGATAATTGGGAGGTAAATTAACGAAAATAAATTAACAAACTTAACGGAAAAAAATTAACATATAAAGTTAATAAAATAAACTTACATTTAGTGTTTCTGATATATGACGGGATCTATGTTTGTTGCCTAGATGAAGGAAGTTATCCATTTCTTGATATATTTAACTGAACTAAAACTATGAAAATTTTAAATAAAAACTGAAGACTGTGTGAACTAGAGACCGAGCAACTTTCAATTGGCGTGAGTTTCTTGTATGTGAAATTCAACTGGCGTGAGTTTCTAATTTATATTGCTTACTTCTTGCAATTGGTGGTTGTGAAGTAACTTTCATGCATTGAAAAAATTCAATGTTCAACTGCAGAAGGTAGCCTTTCATAATTGCAATCTTCCGAAAAATTCAATGTTCAATTGCATGCTTTTTGTCACTTCACAAAAATGACCATGTGCCATGTTTCTTCCTTTGTACTGTGGCGCATGGGAAGGTTTGGATAAAGAAAGTCATTACCGCCAAATGGACTGGCGGTAATGGATTGGCCAGTAGAAGGCTTACACGTGGCATTGTTGTGTAGAAAAACAGTATTTTTTTCCTATAAAAGGGTCTCTTCTTCACGGTTCTTGACATTCAACACAGTTTGAACATACAAACAGTTTAAACACACAATGACACCCACACCAGAAAATGTTTTTTTCATTGTTCATTACAATGGAAAAATTTTAAGAAACCAGTTTGGTTCATTTTTTGAAAGTGAACGAAGAAAATGTTTTAACATGAGTATCAAAAGCACGTTTGATCACTTGAAAAAAAGAATAGAGCAAAAGCTACGCCTAAGTGATTCTCAGGTGATATCTAAAATTATTTACCGAGCACCACAGAGCTTTGCTGCAGGTCATGTCCAATACAACGACGTAGAAATTTTTGATAACGATGACGTTGCAGATATGTTTGTCAGTTATAAATCTTTTCAGGTACTCGGTGCAGTTGAGTTATCAGTTACGATAGTAAATAACGAGTTTCCACAACCTCGTCAAACACCACAACCCCTTCAAGTACCACAGCACACTCAAACACCACCGTATGAAAACGAACCGGCACAAAATCAATATGATTTTCAACCGTCGTCTTCACAAAATTTACCGTACACCCAACCTTTCTCACACACACAATACGAATATCAACCATTTTCAGCACAACCTTTCTCACAACCACATGACGAATATGAACCATTTTCATCACAACCATTCTCACAGACACAGTGTGAATTTGAACCATCGTCTTCACAACCGCCACCTCAAACCCAACCGCAACCACAAACACAAACACCACTACCAGAAATCTTCCGCCAACAATTTCAAGACATTCCAGATAACATTCAAGAAGAAGTATGTAGTAGTGAAAGTGACGAAGACGAATCACTTCAGCATGAGGATGACGAAGAAGACGATGGGGATGAAGACATCTTCGACAACATTTTTCCTGGCGCACAAGCACAACCACTGCAAGAGGCAGTACCGATCAGAGCCGCTTATTGTCCACCGCTACATATGCGTAACGTTGATGTTGCTGCATATGATGCTATACCCACCGACGATCACTGGAATACGAATGTTGCCTTCGATGGGGCTATTGCGGTAGGAATGACGTTTCACACCAAAGAAGATTGTTTGCATGCCATCAAGTCATTCCACATCAGACGTTCACTGGATTACGTTGTTATACACTCCGATCCAGGAAGATATGTTATTCAATGTACACACGAGACATGTCAATTTAAGTTGAGAGCGTCCTACAGAAAAAGGAGTGGCAAATGGAAAATTGGGACCATGAATGGTCCACACAACTGCACATCGTCTTCAATGTCACAAGATCACCGCAAGCTCAACTACAAAATTATAAGTGACAGCATCAAAACCCTTGTGCATGCAGATGCCTCCACAAAGCCGAAGTTGATCATTGCGCATATAAGAGAAAAGTTTAACTACACAACCACCTACAGAAAGGCGTGGAAGGCAAAGAACGCGGCAATCGAATCGATTTACGGGAATTGGGAGGAATCTTATAATGTTCTTCCCCAATGGCTGAACGTGATGAAGGAGACAATGCCAGGAACAGTCTTCGATTTGAAGACGCGAATTGCCGCGAACGGAGAGACACAGTTTCATCGTCTATTCTGGGCCTTCTATCCATGCATCAATGGGTTTAAGTATTGTAAACCAGTTGTCCATGTCGACGGAACGTGGTTGTATGGCAAGTACAAGGGAACGTTGTTGCTCGCAGTTGCGCAAGATGGTAACAACAAAACAATTCCAATCGCCTTTGCACTTGTCGAAGGTGAGACAAAGGAGGGATGGAGTTTTTTCCTTAAAAATCTTAAAAGGCATGTCACACGAGAACTAGCCGTCTGCATGATCTCCGACAGACATGAATCGATTAAAAGCGCATTCAACGACCCACGGAATGGTTGGCAAGAAACTGGTTCAACTCATGCGTACTGCATCAGACACATCAAGCAAAACTTCATGAGGACAATCAAGGATGGAGATTTAAAGGATGTAGTAAATAATATGGGTATAAATCTTTTCTTACAAATTTTTTAATCAATGTTTTTATTAAAAAATTTATCTGACTGAATTTTTTTCCATCATATACAGGATATGCCATAAACATACCCATGTTTGATTACTACCGCAGTATAATCCAGGAGGCAAATCAGCGTGCGTTGGATTGGGTGGACAATATCCCAAAAGAAAAATGGACTCAAGCATATGACGGGGGTCGACGATGGGGCCACATGACAAGCAATATCGTTGAGTCATGGAACTCTGTGTTTAAGGGAACTCGCAACCTCCCTATTACACCTATAGTCCAATCAACATACTATAGGTTGGCATGTCTCTTTGCCGAAAGGGCTCAAAGTGCGTTTGCAAGGGTGGGTTCTGGAGATGTGTTCAGCGAATATTGCCAGAATGTGATTAAGGATGACATTGGTAAGTCCAACACCCATCAAGTCGAACAGTTTGACCGAGAAAGGTATACCTTCTCTGTCCGTGAGACAGTCAACTACAGGGAGGGAAGGCCAATGGGAACTTTCAAGGTGGACCTCCAAGCAGGGTGGTGTGATTGTGGGAAATATCAAGCTTTGCATTTGCCTTGTTCACATGTCATAGCCGCGTGTTCTTCATTTCACTATGACTACACAACCCTTATTCCAGATGTGTTCAAAAACAAGAGTGTTTATGCCATTTACAACACATCATTTAAGGTTGTCCACGACAAGACTTATTGGCCCCCCTACAACGGTCCAAAGCTTTGCCATAATCCAGACATGCGAAGACTAAAGAAAGGTCGACCCAATAGTACTTGCATTAGGACTGAAATGGACGAGGAAGTTGAAGAAAGAAGACCGACACCGAGACTGTGTGGGTTGTGTCGGCATTCCGGACATATTAGGAGAAATTGTCCGACCTTAAATAACCAGTAGTTAATATCATTATCAATTAGGTGTTCAACCGAGCTTTTATAAGTATTTGTGACTTTTTTTAATCTTTAATCAATTTTCGTCGTTTAAAAAATATCCACGTATTATGAATTTAATGTTTATTTTAATTATGTTAATTAAATAATATAATAGACGAGAAAAGACAAACACGAAAATATAATAATTAATCAAAACACTACTCAAAACAAATTACATTAAATTAAAAAAGCAAACAAACAACATTAAAACAATTGATTCTCCACGTATCGACTATTTTGACTTAACGTCAAGATACCATGGACCTTGTGCCTTTTCTTCAGACGAAAACATATCTTGAACATCAGCATCATTCTTCAGAAGTTTGTATTCGTAATAATAATCAAAGTCTTTATGCGATCCCAAATCGATAAACCGCTCACCGTAATAAATCTCACTGACTTTTCGTAAAGGCTCATTAGCTAGACGAAAAATATGATTGAGATAATTTTTCAACTCCACTAAAGTCATACATGGAGTTACTACCATTTCAAAAGGTCGTATATATTGATCAAATTTAACAGTGACCAATCTTAAAGGGGAAGGAGAAGGAGGAGGAGGAGAAGCAGGAGAAATTGTATCTGAGCCAGAGTCAGACATAATGCAGAAGAAGTAAGAAAAAAGTATGAAAAAATTTGACTGAATTTGAACAAAAGGGGTGTTGTTGGGTATTTATAGGGGGGGTTAATTAAGAAACGAAAAAAAAAATTAAATACCCATTACCGCCGGCCCAATTGGCGGTAATGGGTCATTCCTAATAAAAGCCTAAAAAGCCTAGCCATTAATCCTGCACTGCACGCTGCCAATTTAACCTGCACGCTACAGTAAAAGGTTGCAGGCAACAGTGTTTTTCAAAGACTTTTCTGCCATTACCGCCAATTGGAATGGCGGTAATGGCAGTAAACGACAAAAAATAAAACCCCCAAAAATCAAAGTGGGTCATTTAGATAAATTTTTTTCAAAGTGGGTCAAAATAATCATTTTTTTGGCCAACTGGGTCATAAAAAAAAAATTCATTTTCCGACGGAAATTTACATAGAAAATTTTCCATATATTCCTACGAGTTTCCTAGGAATTTCCGAGGAAATTTCTGCAGGAAAGCATTTCTGCAGACTGTTGTGTCTGACAGTTGCTTTCCAACGAATTTTCGAGGAAACTTAATTAATATTTTAATGGTTAGTTTCCGAGGAATTTCTGAGGAAAATAATTAATTTTTAAAAAAAAATTAAATTTTCAAATTTAAAAATTGCGCCAAAAAAAAATTTGAAATTTTTTTTAAATTGTTTTCGAGGAAAATAATTAATTTTTAAAAAAAATTAAATTTTTGAATTTCAAAATTGCGCCAATTTTTTAAAAAACTGCGCCAAAAAAATTTGAAAAATTTTTAAAATTGTTTCCGAGGAATTTTCGAGGAAAATAATTAATTTTTTTTAAAAAAATAAATTTTTCAAATTTTAAAATTGCGCCAAAATAAATTTGAAAATTTTTTAAATTGTTTCCGAGAAAAAAATTTAAATTTTCAAATTTCAAAATTGCACCAATTTTTAAAAAAATTGCGCCAAAATAAATTTGAAAAATGTGAAAAAAGTGCCAAAAAATTTCAAAATTTGAATTTTGAAAAATTGCACGAAAAGAGTTTGAAAAATTTGAATTTTTTAAAATTTCGCAAAAAAATTTTGAAATATTTGAAAAAATAAATTATAAATATATTTTTTGGTTAAATTAAATAAAATAAAAATAATGATTTGAACACAACGACAATATTCATAAAAATTACGAAACAAAAACATAAATTATTCGCTATCAACATCCTCGTCCTCGTCATTATCATCGTCGTCGTCGTCATGTATTTCATGAGGTGTCGGTGAAAATTGACTCGATGCAGACGACGATGAATCAAGTATCTTTCTACTCTTTCTCCCACCCATGAACTTCTTTGTCATCATCTTTTGGAATTTTCGAAAGACATTCATTTCTTTCCTTAGCTCCTTCTCTGACTCATCTTTCCTTGCCAACGCCTCTTTTTGAGCTTACAACGCCTCCTTTTGAGATTCCAACAGCTCATTTTGACTTTGCAACATCTCATTTTGACTTTGCAACACCACCTTTTGACTTTGCAACTCCTCGTTCAATCGAGTTATCATTGCTTGCATCTCAGGAGACAACTCTGCAGAACGAGTTGAGCTGGACTCTGGTAGAACAGGAGCACGGAACAAATTTCCATGCACTACGTTGCCGGCTAACGCTCCAAGACCGTATACTCTGTCCGGTCTTCGTTGTCCTCCTGCAGCCTTTACCCCTAATTCAATTTTGATTGAGTCGGGAATTTCATCATGCGATTGAATCTCAGGATTCTGCGCCAAAAACTGTGATATGTACTCGTCATAAGATGCCTATAAAGAAAAGTAAAGAAAATTAGATAATATAATAATTGTTTACAAATAAAGTCAAATAAAACTAAAGTAGTAATAATAATAATAATAATAATAATAATAATAATAATAATAATAATAATAATAAACATATTTCATATTAGTTAACAACGTAATTCTTTACTAATTCACATTCTTTTTCTAATTAAAATATATTACGAATATTTGCAAATTTACCTGGGTATTGCTAGCTCGAGCATCGACATACTGACCAGTACGCTGACTGAAATGAGTCTCTCTATGGACCTCATTTGGATAAGGATCTCTCTCCAAGGATTTTGCCTAATTGTACACAAAAAATATTAACCAATTAGAACATTTGACTTTATCTAATATATACATGTATAGAAATAGAAATAGTGAAATATTTCTTTTACCAGATGTCTAGCATGGGTAGGGGCACTGACACATCCTTGTGCGTGCCTATGTCCTCCTATAACAGATGCTATGTTCTCCTTGTTAGCTCTGGAACTGTTCTTAAATTTTGGATCTTCTAACCAATACTTCACCAAGTCTTCCCACACTTTTTCCCCGATCCACACTGTACGGTAGTTGCCCTTGTGTTTTTTCCATTCCTCCCGTTCATCATATAACAAATCTGATAAATGTTTGGAAGCTAACTTGTGAAAGAGCTTCTCTACAAGAAGATGGACTTCTAGAGGCCAGATACAACGATCCTGCAATAAACAAAAAAAATTATTAGCCATTAAAATTTTAAAAAATATAGCATGTTATAAATTAGTAATTACAATTATTTAATATTTAATAAATTGTGTTTACCGAAAAGTATTTAAAAAGTGCCGCCCTGTCGTCTGTAGTAAGATGTTTATAGACGTCCCAACACCTATCTTTCGGGTAAAACATCTGGATGGCTCCTCGAATAAATTCTGCACTCTCTTAGATGGCTCCAACCTACAAATTTGAAGTGTTAATTAAATTATGCATTTAAAAAACAAATAAAAATTAAGTCAAACATAGGTAACAAATTCAAATTTTAATACTTACGATCCAGGTGTCAGTGTAATCCTAAGTTGCTTTTCCACATATTGCAAGTCTTCGGTGTAGCGACGTCGTCCTCGTCGTGGTGTTGTTGATGTTGATGTTGCTGATGCTGGTGGCTCTTCATGTTGGTGATGCTGATGATGTTGAGGCTGATGTTCAACAACATTCATTAAGCCTAAGAAATTTCCATCCTGCATAAATTCTTGCATCAGGTCCGTTGATGATCTTGTGGGAGGAACGGGTACGTTAAGGCCTTGTCGGATAGTATATAGGGTGGTATTGAAACCCGGCTAATGTGATGAGAGCGGACTATATCCAGGCATAACAAATCCAGGCATAGTGTATGTGGGAGGAATGGTCGGAAATGATGCGGAGGGAATGGTCGGGAATGATGCGGGAGGAATGAAGTGGAGTAAGGTGGTGGAGTAGTAGTAGTAGTAGTAGTAGGAATAGGAGTACCAGTCCGTTCATCAATGTTATGGAAGGAAACCCCTGGTAGACGGCGTCATGATCTGGTCTCTTCTGAGGTAATATCTATTATGTTTTGATACTTATTTTTCTTCTTCTTCTTCTTCCCGGACTCTACAACCTTAGCCTTACCCTTATTTTTGTCTTGCCCAGACATCCCTGTCATAATACAATAAGCAATAATTAATATAATGAATAAAATATTGTCACATTATATATGCAAGATTAAAATAATTCATATGATAAAATCGTACATTAAACATCGTCATAATAAAAATCATCAACATTGTTGTCGGGGTTAATTGCATCTTCCCCATTGTTGCTAGACTCATCCCCACTGTCAGTGTCAACAAGTAACATTTCAGCTAACATTTCAGCATCAACTTGCTAATCGTCAACATCTCTGTCAACCAAATCTGTAGCAGGATCGACTTCAATCACTTCTGGAACATGTGATATTTCATCATCTTGGTAAGGTAATTCTTTATCTGGAACTTCTGTCTCATTTTGACCTCTTGGTTTACACTTGATAGCAGCACACCATCCATATTTGCGTCGGTGGTGAGAAGGATAAGGTACATAATACACTTGACTAACTTTACTTGCCAAAATGAAAGGGTCAAATGCATTATACCTTCTGTCTATTCGTACATCAACAATTTTATACTTTGGATTAATTCTCATTCCATTTGTAGGGTCAAACCAGTCACAGTAAAACAATACAACTTTGTTAGGTTCATCTACATATAGGAAAGTTACTTCAAATATGTGTTTGATCACACCATGGAAGTCATCTTCACCTCCATCACTGATTCCTTTGACGTAAACACCGCTGTTAATTGTTTTTTTGCCCACCGACCGTGATTGAGTATGAAATTTAAATCTTTTGACAAAGTAAGTGTGATGTTGTTTGACTTTTCTTCCCGGACCTTCGGCTAACCCCCTCAACTTATATATTTGTGTAGTCGGATGAGCATTTAGCAATTGATGTTTAAACCATCCTTGAAAACTTGTATATATGTTACCAATATTTAATCCTTGAAACATCTCAATGTATGGTCCAACTTCGATGCAATTAATCATCACATGAATGGCCGCTGACTGCAACTCAACTTCGATACAATCTTATTAAGATTCTTTCCTGGTTTATTTGTTTCCTTATTGGACCAATCATAATTCAGAAACAGATCAATTTAGAAGATTGGATTGGGTTTTATGTTGGACTGAAGGCTATATAAAGAGTGCTTTGCTGCTATTCAAGAGATACGATTAAGAGAGAAAAATTCAGAGAATTGAGTCTTAGGTTGTGTAAGCTTTTTAAGCTTTGTTTTGTGCACCACTCATATGTTTTGAGTTGGTTTAGGTTTTATTGAGTTGTAATTCATTCTAAGCTTTTAAGCTAGAATGAAGTTTTTGTATTGAAGTTGTTCTTCAATAACAGGGGAGTTTTTGTTTTCAGAACTGGGTTTAGTTCAAGGGTTGTTCAAGTGACTGGGTTGTTACTTGAATAGGAAGTTAGTGGATTCTAATACTCATGCGTGGGTAGAAGTCTAACTAGGTGGAAGTTGATTGCTTAGGATAGGAACTGGGGGTCAGTGTCTGAGTCTTAAGGATTAATTCCAATAGTGGATTTCCTTCCTGGATTGGTATCCCCCAGAGTAGGAGGTGTTTACTCCGAACTGGGTTAACAAACCTTGTGTTCTTTTATTTCTGCACTTTTTAATTCTGCTGCATAACTGTGATTTAAATTGTGCTAAGTTTCAAGTTCAGAACCTGTTAGGTTCAGAACCAGTTTTAATCAGAACCAGTTTAACCTCCTTACCAGTTGCTAAGCCAGAAATTTCAATTGGTATCAGAGCAGGCACCCTGCCTGTGTTTTGGGTGAGATCCAGAGTTATTTATGTCTGGCTTTATGGAGAGAGAAGGAGGCCCTGTCAACAGACCACCCCTACTTGATGGCACCAATTATGAGTACTGGAAATCAAGGATGTGTGCATTCCTAAAATCCATTGACAGCAGAACTTGGAAGGCTGTGATCAAAGGCTGGGATCATCCTATGGTTATAGACAAAGATGGAAATAAAACTGCAGTTTTGAAACCTAAAGAAGAATGGACCAAAGCTGAGGATGACCTGTCTCATGGGAACTCAAAGGCCCTGAATGCAATTTTCAATGGTGTGGATCAGAACATGTTCAGACTCATCAAGCAGTGTACTGTGGCAAAAGATGCTTGGGAAATTCTGAAAACCACTCATGAAGGAACCCCTAAGGTTAAGCTATCCAGACTTCAACTTCTCACAACAAAGTTTGAGAACCTGAAGATGATGGAAGATGAATCTATTCAGGATTTCTACATGAATGTGCTGGACATGGCCAATTCCTTTGATTCTCTTGGGGAAAAGATGACAGATGAGAAATTAGTCAGAAAAATCCTCAGGTCCCTGCCCAGAAGGTTTGATATGAAGGTTACATCAATAGAAGAAGCCCATGATATTACCACTATGAAGGTTGAGGAGCTGATTGGATCCCTTTTGAATTTTGAAAGTGCTTTTTGCAAACAGCCTGAGAAGAAATGGAAAGGAATAGCTCTTGCTGTAAACTCTAAAGCTGATGATCAACAAGAACCAGATGAGGATGATAATGATTTATCAGAAGCACTTGGGGTGCTGGGGAAACAGTTTGATAAGATTCTGAAGCTTGTTGATAGAAAGTCAAAATCCAAGGGTCAGAACATAAGGTTTTACAATAGCAAGCCTCATAATGATTTAAAAAGGGCCAAGACTGAAGAAAATAGTAAACAATCACAAGGTGTTCAGTGCTTTGAGTGTGAGGGCTTTGGACATATCAAGACAGAATGTCCTACTTTTCTTAAGAAGCAGAAGAAGAAGAGCCTAGCTGCTTCATGGTCTGATGATGATTCTGAAGAAGATGTTGAGAGTGAATCTGCTAAGGTTAATACAGGCCTGATGGTAAGGTTAAAACAGAACTCAGGAATTGGTTCAAAGTCTGATGCATTTTTAGAGTCTGAGACATTTTCTGAGTCTGACTCAGAGTCTGTAGCCTCATCTGTGTCTGAAGTTGCGAAACTCTCATATGATGAACTGGCTGAAAATTACAAGAATCTATACATCGGAAGTTTAGAAGTTTGCAATCAAGTAATGGATCAGAAGAAGAACATTTGTCAACTGGAGGCTGAGAAAGGTGAACTTTTGGTACAAAACTCTGATTTAAAGGATGAAGTGAGCCAACTGAATTCCCAACTTGATCACATGAAGAAGCAAGTTAGGATGATGAACTCTGCTACTGATAAGTTGGAGGAAATTCTGGATGTCCAGAAGCAAGGAAAAACTGGGTTAGGTTATGTTGATCAGAGTCTGAAGCTCAAGGAGAAAAATCCTGTTAGTCAGTTTGTTCCTGCTACTCAAACTCATTATTCTATGGTTGGAACACCAAAGAGGAGACCTCAGAAACAAGCACAGATGCAAGGTCAGAAGCCAGCTCAAATGATACCTCATAAGCAAGTTTAGATGCTGCCTCAGAAGCATGCTCAGATGCATTCCCAGAAGTTTAACAGAAACAAAAGAAGGAATCAACCTTGGGTCTGTCATCATTGTGGTAAAAAGGGTCACATTAAACCTTCTTGTTACAAATTGCATGGTTATCCCAAACATTTGCAACACAGAAAAATTGAACCAACTGTGAACAAGAGCAAAATCAAGAAAGTTTGGAGACCTAAGAGTGAAGGTGTTGCTCAGAATCTGAACAAAGGAAAAGGAAAGGCTGTTGCTGATGACAGCAAGCCAATTCCTGTAGCACAGAAGAATTCTGGTGTTGGACCATCCAAAGTCTGGAGCAAAGTCCATGTTCCTGCTCAGAAGGTTCTATTTGCTTGTAAGTCTGAAGTTGCTAGGAATTGTGCTCAGAAAAGAGAGGCTGATATTGAGAAACAAATTGCTGGGAGGAATGTTTTTGGTTGTGGTTCTTCAAATGTTTGTCAGCATAAGGATTTATAGCAATTATTGCAAACTAGATGTGAGGAAGATAGAGTATCTGCCAGATTTGCTAATGCTGAGTGTGTGTCTGATCCTGGGTCTGAAGTTGATGCTGGGACTGATTCAGATGATGTATGTGCAGTTTTTAAACCCTATGTTAAACCTGTGGTTTATCATAATTTTGTGGCTAAAAAGGGGGAGAAAAACCTATGTTTAAGATCAGACATGAGCTGTGTAGAGTGTGAGCTGTCAGTTTGTAGTTTGTGCAGTTTTGAGTATGTTGTTCAGAATTCAGAACCAATGCAGTGCACATGTGTTTAAAGGAGAATGTGTACCTCAGGGGGAGTTCAAGGTCATTATATTCCTGAGTGTGATGTGCTTCAAAAGTTTATCATGTTTTTACATAGTTCAGAAGTAAGGGGCAGTCTTATGAGTTGCAGGAGGAGAATTTAATTGTTGGAGTGGTTGTACATGTGTTTGCACGTTTGTGAAGCTTCAGGGGGAGTGTTTTATGTGTGCTTCAGGAGTTCAGAAGCTGAAGCTGTTGTTTAACATAGCTCAGAAAGTGTTTTGTCCGCTGCCTAATCTGTTTGCTATGTTATATATTTGTGGAGTTCTTCATTGCTGAGATAGTTTTATGGGAGATTGAAGAACTTGGGTGTGTGAACATTGGTTTTAGCCAAAAATTTGCCACAGGGGGAGATTGTTGAGTATTTTGGTGTTGGCTGCATATTTTGGCAAATCCAATGTGTTGAATAGTAGCATCTCCATGTCTAGAACAAATCTTCAGTTGCAAGTTTTTCCATTTGAAGCTGTTCAAAAGCTGAAAATTTCATCAGAAGCTGAAAGTTGGGTCAGACGCACTGTAGCACTTCAGAAGCTGAAATGTGAATCTGATGCCCGCGTTGACTTTTGTTGACTTCATCAGAAGCTTGTTATTTTCAAGTTATTCTTGCGCGAATCTTGGCGAGATTTAACAAGAATATATCTTCGCATATTGCTTCTAGAATGCTGGTTGTTTTGGAGAAGATTTAATAAAGATTTGGTTCAGTTTTATGAACTTCGTATTTTTCTGTTACAATCTTATTAAGATTCTTTCCTGGTTTATTTGTTTCCTTATTGGACCAATCATAATTCAGAAACAGATCAATTTAGAAGATTGGATTGGGTTTTATGTTGGACTGAAGGCTATATAAAGAGTGCTTTGCTGCTGTTCAAGAGATACGATTAAGAGAGAAAAATTCAGAGAATTGAGTCTTAGGTTGTGTAAGCTTTTTAAGCTTTGTTTTGTGCACCACTCATATGTTTTGAGTTGGTTTAGGTTTTATTGAGTTGTAATTCATTCTAAGCTTTTAAGCTAGAATGAAGTTTTTGTATTGAAGTTGTTCTTCAATAACAGGGGAGTTTTTGTTTTCAGAACTGGGTTTAGTTCAAGGGTTGTTCAAGTGACTGGGTTGTTACTTGAATAGGAAGTTAGTGGATTCTAATACTCATGCGTGGGTAGAAGTCTAACTAGGTGGAAGTTGATTGCTTAGGATAGGAACTGGGGGTCAGTGTCTGAGTCTTAAGGATTAATTCCAATAGTGGATTTCCTTCCTGGATTGGTATCCCCCAGAGTAGGAGGTGTTTACTCCGAACTGGGTTAACAAACCTTGTGTTCTTTTATTTCTGCACTTTTTAATTCTGCTGCATAACTGTGATTTAAATTGTGCTAAGTTTCAAGTTCAGAACCTGTTAGGTTCAGAACCAGTTTTAATCAGAACCAGTTTAACCTCCTTACCAGTTGCTAAGCCAGAAATTTCAACTTCCTCTGATGTTGTCCTAGGAGGCGGACCATCTTTTTCTATTTGTCCTTTATGAAACAAATTCCTCTTCTTACGAAATTCATGTGTTGCTGGTAAAAACCTACGGTGGCAGTCAAACCACGAACTCTTTCTTCCGTGATGCAAGTTAAACGCCTTTGTTTCTTCCATGCAATGTGGACAAGCCAATCTACCATGAGTCGACCATCCAGACAACATTTCATATGCAGGAAAGTCGTTAATAGTCCACATCAAAGCTGCCCTCATCCTAAAATTCTCCTTTCTTGCAATATCATATGTTGATTCACCGATCCACAATCTCTTCAAATCACCAATTAAGGGTTGTAAATACACATCTATATCATCTAATGGGCTATTAGGTCCTGGTATAACACAAGTCAAAAACAAATAAGGTTTTGACATGCACATCTCAGGAGGAAGATTATACGGGGTAAGAAGAATTGGCCAATAAGAATAAGGTGCTGCCGACTTTTGGATATACGGGACAAATCCATCAGAGCATAATCCAAGCCTCACATTACGTGGATCTTCTGCAAAATCAGGATGTACTGCGTCAAAGTGCTTTCATGCCACCCCGTCACAAGGATGTCGCATCACACCTGTATTTGTTTTATTCTAATAATGCCATGTCATTTTATCGGTTGTGTGAGGTGATGCATACAATCTCTGCAATCTTGGTATTATTGGCAGATAAAACATTGACTTGATTGAGACTAGTTTCTGCTTCCGAGAACTGGCATTATCACGTACTTGATACCTCGGTGCATTGCAAAATTTACACTCCACCAACGACCCATCATTTTTACCGAATTCGTTGTCGTAAAATAACATGCACCCTTTAATGCAACAATCAATAGTTTTAACTTCCAATCCCAACTTCGACACCAACTTCTTAGCCTCATAAAAACTCAAGGGCAAATTGTCCTTTATAGGAGTTGTGTCCCTCATCATTTTTGTATAACATTCTGCGCCTTCTTCGGCCACACTCCAATCTGACTTGGCAGCCAAAAGCCTCACACTCATGGATAACTTAGAATCAGACGACCCTTCAAACAACGGCTTGTTTACTTCCGTCATCATTTTGTAAAACTTCAACGTTTTCTCGTTCGGGATTCTTTCCTCTTCAGCGCCCTCGTCCTCGTTGAAAGACAGGTTCACCCCAAGAGCATCACCAACCATATCTTCCATCATGCCAAAGTTTTCACTCTCCGTACACGCCCCACTGCTTGAAGTGTGCATATTAACATCATTTGTCGGCTCTTGTTCACCATGATATTTCCACACGTAATAATTCTCCATAAAACCAAGGTCCTTTAAATGATTTAGAACATCTTTTGGGCTCTGAAGCAGCCTACACGTACATTTAAGACACAGACATCTTATCCCTCCCTCCAATGTAAAGGCACGTTGCGACATGGCGTAAGCAACAAATTCACGAACTTCATCCACAAAAGCTGCTTTAAGTGTTCTTTTCCCCGGATATTTTCTATCGTACATCCAACTACGATGGAAAATATATTGATCCATCTTCCGCGTCACTGATATTAACTCAATTAGTTTGTATTTATTCGTTACAATAACGCGCGGATAATAAATCCCCGCGTTGCCGACAAAAGTTAATTACTACAACCTAAATATAAATAATAATTTTTTTTCTTTCTAAAAACCTAAATATTTAGAATTCATACGAATTACACATATTTCATATAAATTAACTTCATAATTCTTTAATAATTTATCTTCTTTTTCTAACAAACTTTTTAAACATATTTCTTTACTAACTTAACCTTCTTTTTCTAAAATAACTACAATAACATTTTTACTAACCATATTTTTTACTTGCATTTTTATTAACTAATTAAAACATATTTATTACATAAATTAGTTTTACTAATTAACTAATTTTTAAACATATTTCTTTACTAACTTAACCTTCTTTTTTTAAAATAACTACAATAACATTTTTACTAACCACATTTTTTACTTGCATTTTTATTAACTAAAACATATTTATTACATAAATTAATTTTACTAATTTACTAATTTTTATACATATTTCTTTACTAACTTAATCTTCTTTTTTTAAAATAACTACAATAACATTTTTACTAACCACATTTTTTACTTGCATTTTTATTAACTAAAACATATTTATTACATAAATTACTTTTACTAATTAACTAATTTTTATACATATTTCTTTACTAACTTAACCTTCTTTTTTTAAAATAACTACAATAACATTTTTACTAACCACATTTTTTACTTGCATTTTTATTAACTAATTAAAACATATTTATTACATAAATTACTTTTACTAATTAACTAATTTTTATACATATTTCTTTACTAACTTAACCTTCTTTTTTTAAAATAACTACAATAACATTTTTACTAACCACATTTTTTACTTGCATTTTTATTAACTAATTAAAACATATTTATTACATAAATTACTTTTACTGATTAACTAATTTTTATACATATTTCTTTACTAACTTAACCTTCTTTTTTTAAAATAACTACAATAACATTTTTACTAACCACATTTTTTACTTGCATTTTTATTAACTAATTAAAACATATTTATTACATAAATTACTTTTACTAATTAACTAATTTTTATACATATTTCTTTACTAACTTAACCTTCTTTTTTTAAAATAACTACAAAAACATTTTTACTAACCACATTTTTTACTTGCATTTTTATTATATAATATGTCACATGAATTGCATAAAAATCATATAATATTTTACAACTAACATATATAACATTTTCTAATTAATCTATGTCACATTTTCTAAAATTTGTATGAATTCAACATTACCCGCATATAAAAATTACGAGCCACAAATAAAAGTTACACGCGGATAAGAATTCCGCGCGCCACGAGCAAAATTAATTACAACAACTAATTCACATATTTCATATCAATTAACTTCATAATAAAAAAAAAATTTTAACATATTTCATTACAACAACTAATTCACTAATTCACATATTCTTTACTAATTTACATTCTTTTTCTAACAAAATTTTTTATACATATTTCTTTTTATTCCTAGTCAAACCATTGTAGCAATTTAAAATAAGTATAAGATATATACCAACCTCAAATAATTAGACGATGAACAAAGTGAATGAAAAAAACCCAAGCAGCAGCTACAGTAACAACACCAACCTTAAAATGGATCTGAAGCAAGAAACTACAAAAAATAATACAACATAATTAATAAAATCAATATCAATATTTTTTTTAAAAAAATAAAACATTTTTAATAACCAAAATAATTTACCTTGAATAAATTGAGTGAGAATGATATTGAATTTGATGGTAGAGAATTTGAGTGAGAATGATTGAGAAAAAAAATTTACAGATTGAGAATGATTGAGAAATTAGAATGAGAAAATTGAGTTAGAGATTGAGAAAGAAAATTGAGTGAATTGGTAGAGAAAACATTGTGGGAATGGAAGAATGAAAGTTGAAATATATATATATAGCTTGCATCCAACGACTATCTGCAACGGTCAAAAACGGCTAGATTAAGTTGCTTTCTGACGAAACAATTCGTCGCTAACCTCACCAATAAGAAGCTGTCACGCAGCTAAGTTGCAACGGCTTTGTCTTGTGGGGCCATGGCTTTCCGAGGAAAAATTTCCTTGGTAACTACCACCAATCAAATGCTGCCACACCAGGCCATTTGAAGTCTTTTGTGCGTGTGGGGCCAGGGCTTTCCGAGGAAAAATTTCCTCGGTAACGTCCTCCAATAAATTTAAGCCATGCGCACCTTTCTGTTCAAGGGGGGCCCATTTTGTCATGAAAAAGCTTTCCGGCAAATTTTTCATCGCTAAAAAGGTTGCTTTCCGACGAATTTTAATTCCTAGGAAAATTTGGTAGGAAAATTGGGTCTTTTCTTGTAATGGCGCTAAGAACCGGTTAAGCAGCATTAAATGTCGTTGAAGAAAAAAACTAGATATAAATAAATAAGAAATCACTCTTTGTAATTGCTAAGTAGAACTGAATTCTCACTGTAAAAAAATAAAGGCTTAATTACACTTTTGGTCCCTTAAATATTTTTCAGGTTTCATATTGGTCTCCTAATTAATAAAAGTAACATTTTGGTCCCTTAAATCCTTCTATGTTAGTCACTTTGGTCCCTTCCGTTAGTTTGAAAACTAGAAACAGGAAAAAGGAACAAACCCTAAACCAGAAAGAAGGATTTAAGGGACCAAAGTGACTAACATAGAAGGATTTAAGGGACCAAAAACGTTACTTTTATTAATTAGGGGACCAATATGAAACCTGAAAAATATTTAAGGGACCAAAAGTGTAATCAAGCCTAACGTTTTTTAACACAAACTAACGGAAGGGACCAAAGTGACTAACAGAGAAGGATTTAAGGGACCAAAACGTTACTTTTATTAATTAGGGGACCAATGTGAAACCTGAAAAAAATTTAAAGGACCAAAAGTGTAATTAAGCCAAAAATAAATAAGTAGAAATTTCAGCTTGCTATGTAGATTGAGTTACCCTCCAAAAAAAAATGTAGAATGAGTTACTTTTTGAACATAATGTCAAACCTACACACATTTAATAATATAAGCAAGCTTTAATAATTTATAAATCAACTACCGGTATCTATTATAAGAGAAAATTTACTCTTTAGGTACATTTAATAAATGATGTATCTAAAAAATAAAGTTTTTCTTACAATAGAGACCAGAGTAATACAATAATAGTGGCGTGGCCTGGTGCGATATTCACAAATCATAAATTTGATCTTTTATTTTGTCCAGATACATAATTTGTACCATAACTTTTTTTCTTGAATCTTTATTACTTATTTTATTTGTCAAATAGTCTAACAATCAGAATTTCAATTCAAAAAATAAGTGGAGAACACACTTAAAAAAAACGTGAGGAATTTCAGTTTCAACCTCTGACTATTGCAATGTTCTTGCAACATTATATTTACACCACAAAATCTTTAATAATAGGATTTTCCACAATGAGGTCAACCTCTATTGCGATTTGATTGAAGTATGTCAGATTGCTCTACTCTTTGAGCACGACTATTTCTCATCTAAACAACTCAACATTCTAATTATGTTGAATTCATTATGTTGGTCATCACCATGACCATCATTCATATTGTTGGCGGGACAGCGAATTCAAGAAGTAGAGCTAACAACCTCGCAGACTTCAAACCGAATTGCAAGAGAAGACGACCTCATTGTAGAACATTATCTCTCGTCATTAAGATTCATCTTGTACAAATAAAATCTCTCGTCATTGCAAGAGAATTAGTTTTTTTTAAAATTAAATCTGTTTTTAAAAAAATTAAAAACAGTTTTTAAGTTAAAAAATTAGTTGTCTTTTTTTTGTTAGCTTTTTCACTTTAATCGCATATCATTTTATCGTTTTTATTCACTCATTTTCTCGTTTTTGTTCATTTTAAGATGAAAAATGTGAAGTTTTGGAAAATATAGGTAAAACATGGCAACGGCAGCTAACTGCCGCTGGTTTCCTTCCCATCGGCAGTTAACTGCCGATGTGAAGGATCCGGCGACAGTTAACTGCCGATGAGGTTAAAAACGTAAAATACTGGTGTTTCTTATCTTTCCATGAAGTGGGAAAAGCAACATTCATATAATTTTACACCCGCGGGTCACATTCTAGTTTCATAATATAATAATAGGGAGTTACTTTAAACACCGCCCCGTTTTACTATCTATTTTTAAGAGACCAACCCTTAACACAACATCCCATCCCCCCTTTCTTTAATTATGTTATTATGAATTGAGAAAAGAATAAAGAAAAGTGATTCTCATTATTGAAACTAGCTTGTACAACAAGTATATATACAACTAGTTATCCATATGCTAACTAGCATGGACCTATATGCATAGGATTACTGCTGAGTAACTAACTTATTGTTCCCTTCTTTGTCTATGTGATGCAATATCCTCCCACAAGTTGGCGGTTGATAGATGTTGATTAACCCCAACTTGGATAGTAAGAGATTAAATGGCTGAGGCAAAAGAGGCTTTGTGAAGAAATCTGATAACTGTTCCTTTGAAGAGACTGGAAGGAGCTTTAACACCTTAGCTTGCAATTTCTCCCTAACAATGTGACAATCTATTTCTAAGTGTTTAGTTCTCTCATGAAACACAGGATTGGCTGCTATGTGGAGTGCACTGTGATTGTCACAATAGATAACAGGCAGCTTGTCACAAGTAATCTGTAAATCCTTCATCGGGTATAAAAGCCATTGTAATTCACATGTAGCTGCTGCAAGAGCTCTGTATTCAGCTTCTGAAGAAGACCTAGAAACAGTCAATTGCTTCTTGGTTCTTCATGATATCAAAGATTTTCCTAGAAAGAAACATTGTCCAGAAACAGATCTCCTGGAATCTATGCATCCAGCCCAATCAGCATCAGAAAACCCTAAAATTTGAAGTTTAGAATCTCTGGGAAATAATAGACCACGACCAGGACAACTCTTAAGGTATCTGAGCACTCTTAAAGCAGCAGAATGATGAGCATTAGTAGGTTTGGTTAGAAACTAACTAAGTTGTTGAGTGATGAATGTGATATCTGGTCTGGTTGTATTCAAATATAGCAACCTTCCCACTAATCTTCTATATGATGCAATATCCTCAAATGGTGGACTAGTATCTTGATGTAACTTGGAAGAAGGATCAGAAGGTGTAGAAGCAGGTTTGGAATCCAGTAGGCCAGAATCAAAGATTAAGTACAAACAATACTTCCTTTGACAAACAGAAATACCAGAGTCTGAATGAGCTATCTCAAGTCCAAGAAAATATTTTAGTTGGCCCAAATCTTTAATCTGAAATGAATCATGAAGGATTTTCTTGATTGATTGAAATTCAGTTAAAGAACTACCAGCTAAAATTATATCATCAACATAAACCAAAAGGGTTGTGAAGTCAGAAGCTGAGTGTTTAGTGAATAGAGAATGATCTGAAGAAGCCTGTGTGTAACCATGATGAAGAAGAAGGGAAGTCAGCTTTTCATACCATTGTCTGCTAGCTTGTTTAAGGTCATAGAGAGACTTAACAAGCTTGCAGACCTGATTGGGCTTATCAGAAGTGATGCCAGGAGGTAACATCATATAAACATCCTCCTTCAAATCTCCATGGGGGAAAGCATTGTTTACATCCAATTGATGTAAATGCCAATGGTGAATAGAAGCAAGAGCTAAGACGAATCTAACTGTTGTTAATTTTGCCACAGGAGAATATGTGTCAAAATAATCCAGGCCCTCCACTTGATTGTATCCCTTGGCAACCAGTCTTGCTTTGAATCTTTCAATGGATCCATTAGCATGATATTTGATCTTATAAACCCACCTACATCCAATAGGAGTGGCATTTGATGTTAGATCAACAACCTGTCAAGTTCTAGTTTTCTCAAGAGCAGTCAACTCAACCTGCATTGCTTGTTTCCAACAGTCAAATTGGCTAGCCTCAGCATAAGTTTTGGGCTCAATGTGGGTGGAAAGAGACAAAGCAAAACGACAATGAGAGGGAGATAAATTGGTAAAATACAAATAATTGGAAATAGGATATAAATTGGAAAAGGAAGACTGTAAACAGTTAGTAGTGGAATCACATAGAAAATCTGACAAGTATGCAGGTGAACGTTTGGTTCACAAAGATTTTCTAGGAGGAGGTGCAGGAATTGGTGGAGCATCAGGAACAGAGTCATGAGGAAGTGGTGGAGCAAGAACAGAAGGTGATGAGATTGAAGTAGGAGACACAGATGATGAAAGGTTCTGGTTATGAACCAGAGTCTGAGGTTCAGCGTCTGAACCCAGAGTCTGAGGTTCTGCTTCTGAACCCAGACTCTGAGGGTCAGCGTCTGAACCCAGAGTCTGAGGTTCTGCGTCTGAACCCAGAGTCTGAGGTTCTGCTTCTGAACCCAGAGTCTGAAGACTATAGGAGGGGAAATACTCCCAATCTGAAGTAATGGACATAGAAGAACTCTTATAAGGTAGGATATGTTCATGAAAGGAAACATTTCTAGAAATAAATATCTCTTTGGAGGTCAAATCAAAAAGAACATAACCTTTGACACTAGACTTGTATCCCAAGAAAAGAGACTTTCTAGCCTTGGAATCAAGCTTAGCTCTATGTGCTTGAAGAGTAGAAGCATAGCACAAAGATCCAAACACTTTGAAAACAGACACATCAGGGATAGCATCATAAAGCAATTGATAAGGAGATTTATGTTGGAGCAAAGGAGTGGTGACTCTATTGACAAGGAAAACAGCATGACTGACAGCATATGACCAAAAAGTTTTAGGTAACTTTGACTGATAAAGAAGAGCTCTGCCAACATTCAAAATACGTTGGTGCTTTCTTTCAACTCTACCATTTTGCTCATGGGTTTCAACACAAGACAGATGATGCAAAATACCTTTGGAAGCATAAAAGGAAGGAAGTGAAAATTCAGGACCATTATCTGTTCTGACAGTTTTGGGTGTAATATGAAATTGAGTTTCAATCATAGTGATGAAATTTTGAACATGTTGGGAAACTTCTGACTTAGCTTTGAGCAAAATGATCCAAACAAATCTGCTAAAATCATCAACAATGGAAAGGAAATATTTATGGCCATGAACAGATGATATAGAGAGGGGACCCCAAATGTCAAAGTGAATAAGTTCAAATTTTGAAGATGCATGAGATAAACTAGGATGAAAAGGTAATTTTCTTTGCTTAGCAAAATGACAAATGTCACAAACTGATTTATTATCACACAAAATAGAGGGGTACAAATTGGTCATAGAAGATAATCTTTGATTGGACAAATGACCTAGTCTGAAATGCCACAAGGCTGACATAGGAATGTAAGTATTAGAAACTACATTATTACAAAAACTGGGAACAAGATTCAAAGAAGAAATAGAGTTGATGGCAGGAGAAGCTAGAGAGTGTACTTTCAGTCTGTAAAGCCCATTCACCAACTCACCCAAACCAATCATCTGATGACATTTCATGTCCTGAATAACACAAGTAGAATCAGAAAAATGCACATGACAAGAAAGGGATGCACATAGTTTGGAAACAGATATCAAATTGAGTTTGAACAAAGGTGAATACAAGACATGAGAAAGATGCAAGGTGGAAGAAAACATGACATTGCCAGCATATTCAACTGAAACAAATTGACCATTAGGTAAGCTAACTCTAATAGGCGTAATTTTATAGAAAGAACTAAAAAACTGTAAAGATGAACAAATATGATCATTGGCACCTGAATCAATAATCCAAAAATCAGAAGGGAAAGAAGAAGAAACATAATATATGCCTGAGATAGTGTTTATGGAGGGAGAAGGATCTAAGGTAGGCTGAAGGGAATTGGAAACGGATGGGGAAGATGCAGAAGAGAGCAAATTTGACTGTTGAAGCAAGGAAACAAGTTGATGTAACTGATCTTGATTCAAACCAGAAGAAGGAACCACTGCATTATCACCTTTAGCAACCTCAGAATTCTCACCAGTAGAAGCATTAACAGAGGAACTTTGCTTGTTAAAGCTAGGATGACCATGCTTTTGATAACAAAACTCAATAGTGTGATTAGTTCTGTTACAAAAGGTGCAAAAACGTGATGAATGCTTGGTGGCAGATGAATTCTTGCCACGTCCAAACGGCTTGCGTGACTCAGACGTATTGATAAGAACATTAGATGCATCTGAAACCAAAGGAGGAACTACACCATTGTGACTTTCTTCTTGAACAACCAAAGAATAAACCATGTTCAAGGAGGGAAGAGGATCCAGAAGAAGCACTTGGCTCTTAACAACAGAGAAACTATCATTCAAACCTTGAAGAAACTGAATAACTTAATCCTCTTCATGTTGATTTCTAGCAGCACGCATGGTGTCACATCTACATTGTGGAATGCAAGAACACATAGGAAGAGGACGATGAGAATTCAATTCCTCCCAAAGTGTCTTCAATTCAGTGAAGTAGTCAAGGACACTTCTAGAACCATGTTTGAGAGAGTAAATTGAGGAACGTAATGCAGTAATTCGGATACGATCCGCTTTGGAAAAACGTTCTTTCAAATCCTCCCAAACATCAAAAACGTACTCATGAAAAACCAGAGTTTGTGCAATTGGTTCAGAAACTGAATTGATGATCCAAGAATGAATAAGATGATTGCACCGTTCCCAAGCGTTGCGATTCAGATCAAGCATGTCAGGGACAGGGAGAGATCCATCAATGAAAGGAAGTTTGTTCTTAGCCCCCAAAGCACGTCTCATAGAACGACTCCAAGCAAGATAATTGGATCCGTTGAGAGGTGGAGTAACAAGAACCGAATTTGGACCTTCACTAGGATGAACAAAGTACACTGAATCTTGATTAGCCTGTTGAATCGGAACAACTTGAGCCAAACGAGGAGGCATGGTGAATCAGAAGAAGGAGAATAAGAAGAAACAGAGTAAACGCAAAGTAGATCAATGGAAAGTGATGAAGAAAAAAGAAGATGCAAAAGCTTGAAATGCAAGCATCAATGGCAGAAATGTGTAACTGAATCGTAACAAACTCTCCCAAAGAGAGAGAGAGAGAAAAGGAAACTGATACCATATTATGAATTGAGAAAAGAATAAAGAAAAGTGATTCTCATTATTGAAACTAGCTTGTACAACAAGTATATATACATCTAGTTATCCATATGCTAACTAACATGGACCTATATGCATAGGATTACTGCTGAGTAACTAACTATCTTAGTTACTTGATATGCAAGCTATTACTATTATTGTTATTGTTCCCTTCTTTATCTATGTGATGCAATATATGTAAACAGCAGGACAAATGTCATATTATGACCAAAAATATCTATGCAATTTTCAGAATGAAGAGTGAACACTAGTAATATTTACATGTCTCGACATAATATGTTTGATGGACAATTCCTAAGGAAGAATAATAAGAGGGCATGCGGATATCTTTCCCACTCTCACTCATAACAAATTTAACCTTATCAGAAAATGGTGTTGAGATTAAAGAAAGGTTAAACATTCATAATTTTAACATACAAGATGATTCATTTGAATAAGTGTAGAGAAAGGTTGAACATTTAGTTATTTAAATATACTTAAAAATTATTAAATATATCTCAGCCGTTAGAGTAATGACATGTCCAAATTGATATCAATAACAAACTTCATTGTCACAATTATCTTGACAAAAAATAAGTTTGAAAACTATAATACAAACAAGCATCTTCTAACAGACACTCAAGGTTACATCCTCCCCTTATGAATCCTATCTAGTTGTTGGCTTAAGTCATGTTTCAAAAATAATTTAACAAAAAAGTAAAAGCCTCATTTTTCGTTGAATAGAAGTTGTAGCATCAATTATTTTGAAGTACAGTTTAGAAATTGAACCAGAGACAAAAGGAGAAACTGAGAAAATTGAAATAATAAACTGTATTATTAATTCTGATATGAGAAAGATACAAGAGTGTCTTAATAGTGTGGCTGAGATGCCCCTCTTTTGTGGGCTGCAAC
This sequence comes from Medicago ruthenica, assembly GCA_018208015.1. Lineage (NCBI taxonomy): Eukaryota > Viridiplantae > Streptophyta > Magnoliopsida > Fabales > Fabaceae > Medicago > Medicago ruthenica. The sequence goes on from CM031374.1 coordinate 93,753,853, forward strand.
AGGAAATACAAGGCCTAATACATGTGTAATACAAAGACAGACCACCCAAGGCCCAACATACAACAGATGCTAACACTTGTATTCATAATAGTACCGGAGATGGTAACAATTATGTAAGTAATAAAAAAATTTAACATTTATTAGGAAAAAATGTTCTTTAAGAGCATAATCAAATTTCCATTCTTACATTAGATATTTGGACAGCCAAGGTAGATCTTTGCAGTCTCTCAGTGAAAAGGCTACATCATCACTGTCATAAAAAGTAGAATGAAAATAGTCAAATTAATGTAATTGCATTCACTAATACCACAGAATTGTGGGTCATAAATAAAAACTGTACAGAAATGAACAGGTTGAGGAGTGAGTAAATTTTCTTTTCCACTACTTTAAGATTTTCATCTTCTATGCATGTATGCATGTTAAAGGGGACTGCGAGAAGTGAATATAATTAGTTCATGAATTAGCTAGAATTGAATTACATTCCCAGAATTATTTAACAGATTGAGCAAGCTGCTGATCAGTGATCATATCTGTAACCTTGCGTCTTTGGACATTTTCTGTTCCATTTAATAAAAGACTATTACCCAGGGAGGGGAAAAAACTATTCCGTTATTGTCATCTAGATTAGTGTTTTCATATTCCAGCAACGCAATGATACCAGATGTACTCTTCAATGAAACTCGTTTCTTATTTTGGCTGCGCCTCACTTAAGTGTATGCATCCATCTATTTACAGACTGACCAAACTACTGAAATACACATTAACTTCTTGAAGCATTAGTAGAACCCACAAGGGTCGTTGATTTTTCAAAAGACACGGATTGTTGTTTCCAGACAAAATTTGCAAGTCAAACTGTCAGATCCAATACATATGCCTAAACTACTCTTAAGTCTCGTCAGAATTCTTTCTTAAAGCACGCTACCCAATTTTTAAGTCTGTTTCTCATCATAATTACAAGTGATTGTTAAATGTTCAAATTTGCAGCAACTTACACACTTCAAATAAAGTAAGCATTTTATGTACGCGGCTAGGATGAATGCAAAATTAAGATCAAAACTACAGGAAAATAATGATTGATTTGGTTGATTATACTTAAATGGCACTCATCATAATCTCACTCATCGGTTTGATTCATTAATGGCAGCTGAAGAAGTAATAAGGGCTTTGAGAAATAACCTCGGGAAATTGAGCTGCAACTTTTGCAACCTGTGCTTGGCACCTGCTTCACACAAAATGATCCTACACTCACCCAACTTACAGCTGCAAAAAATGGAAGAAGGGCTTATTAGATAAATAGACATGCAACTAGGATGGATCTCGTACACTTGGCAGTTAAACAGTCTGTTACTTGTGTTTGAGTATAAAGCAAGACCCCCCACCACCCCCCGGTTCTCCCTTCCAGGTCACTTCAACGCAGAAACATGTAAGAAACAAACATAAGTCTTACCCAACTTGCAGGAGGATATCATGTCCAGGAAACACTTCACCATTGCTGCCACAGAGACATGAAACCGTCATTGCCAACTGCATTGTTAAAACGAAACCTTACATAAGAGCACTTAAACAAATTAATGTTAAGCTTCTAACCAACGCCTTTTCTAGAAGAAAGTCAACACCAGGATATAACACCTCTAAGTTCACCAAGAAATTTGATATGTTTTGAGTCACATGCAACATAAAAAAACTTCCATAATGATATTAAACTGAAAAGGAGCTAAGGACAAAGATTGTAAGCATATTTCACTTCTTCAATTTTAAGGTGGAAAAATTGATGCTGAATGAAAAGCGAGAATAAAATAAGTTAACAACAGAAAGAAGCTTCTGAAGCATACCTTTTCAAAAGTGGTTTCCCCCATTCCTGTTTTGTAAAGCTCGTGCACCATAGCTGTCAGGAAAATTTTGCCAAGTCTGGAACAGTTTTTCATCACCTTCAAAATGAAAAAAGGTGTATGTGATGTAAGACTGAAATAAAATGTTAAGTCAGCCTGCCAGCTAAATATAAAAGTGATTATTACTCTGCCCCAAGTAATTTCATGAAGTTCGCAAGAAAAATCTGGCTTAAAGATAAAGGAAAAATTTAATTTCCTATGCCCTATGATCACTGGTCCACAAGACTAGCAGTCACATCTGATAAACTAAAATAGCATGTGAGTTATTTCTTAATTACCTAATGCCGACACCATGTAAAACAGCATAAAGTCTTCGTTCATGGTATAATCCTCAGTTAAAGAAACCGCTCATTTTGCTTTTTTTAAAAGTGGATATCTCAGTTACATCAGAAACATTTGTATTAAATGTATATTTAATAACTTTACATCTCATGACTTGGTTCACAGTCAAGACTGCTGCTTAGGAATCTTATATCATTTGGGAAAAAAAAATATTTGAAATGTCAAGGAAAAAAATCCACATGCTGCAAATTTCAACTCACTTGAATATGAGGTGCTTGGAACATTTCTTGAATAGCTGATTCGACGTCTGCCATGCCAACAAGTCCCTTTCCTGGAGAGCAGACGCAAATGAATTAGTGGGCTCAAACACTACCTCAGACACAAAGCATCAGTGCATACAAGTGATGTTGACTGCATTTTAGACTTAACATGTGAAAATATTCCACTATAGAAGAAAAAGGATGAAATATTTATGATTTTTAAATCAATATCAAGCCTGCACACATAGGTAACATCGGAATAACATATATGGAAGACGACAAAAAATATGGTTGACATGTTTATCATAATCTCATGGTAATGTAACAGACTCTTTTTGGAGATACTGATGCTGGTAGTTTCAACAAAATTATTGTGGAGCAGCAGGTGTGTATTCAATTCATTGATATGATATATGTAATTGCCTCCTGAAGTTATAGATATATGGCTAAATGTGAAGCAACTCTTGGGGAAATCAGGTGTAGCCGTGTACACTCAAGAGGCCCAACTTTCAATTTTGGTAATGTAGATATCAGTTTCAGACTAGACTTCAGTCTGGCAGGAATTTGAGTCAATTGATGGTAATTCATTGAAGGATCAGTAAGCCCATCTAAAGGCAGAGGTTATGATAGATGATAACTATATAATTTGGGTTGATTGGTTTATATCATGATTCATGAACTTTTGTTTACTGATTATATAATTTATGTACGTGAAGAAAACAACTTAGTGGTTGGCACTTGCCATATATCATCTGTTAGTATTGTATGAGGTGAATGGTTGAATTACCCATAGATTTGATCAACTTATTAGCACAAGTAATTTGATTAAATGTAAAAATATTTTACATCATAATCAGTTTGAGATACAAGTTATGTCATATGACTACTAACCTTATACTGACTATGAAGAGGGATCAAATTACACCAATGTTTTTCTTATAATAAAATTACACCGATGTAATAGAGAATTCATTATACTGATGCAGCCGCATAAGTATTAATGAGAACACTAAATCTACAATATCGGGCATCAAGCATATTGTATATGAAACAATACATTAAAATGTGAAGTTTGATCTTGGATCCTGAAATCCAATAAATTTTGTAATAATGCATATTGTTTTGTTTTCAAGTAATCGAGTTGTGTGTGTGGGTGAAGAATTATCTGACTTGCTTATTGTTAGGTTTTTATATCCACACATCGTTTACAAATGTGTAAAAACAAATGAGACTTTTGTGAAGGCACATGTAACTAACTGGCAACATGTGAAATAGGAAACATACCATTTTGAACATGATACAAAATTTATTTAATGAAAAGTAGGAAACATCATGTGATCCCTCTATCTCCTGTGATGACACGTAAAATCTATGGGTTTTGAATATACCTGCAGCAATATTATCAAGATCTGAAGCTAGCTTCTTCATTCGATAATCTGCAATTTCAGCTGCACGTCTGCATATTTCCAAAGCACGACGTGCATCTCCCGATATAGCTGCAACCTGAATAATTAAAGATCTTGTCAGATGTAAATCAACAAGCTATTGTACCAAAAGAAGTGCCCATTGTGCATAAAAATAGTAAAGGAAACCAATCTTCAAAAGACTTGGAGACTAAACTTTCTTGAAGCAAATTCCATAGCTTGTTTTTCAAATATATCAATTCCATTGAGGCGACTCAAAATGATTTCTTGAAGCTGCTGATAATTATATGGGGCAAAGCAAAGCCTCTGGATGCCCATTCGGCTTGATATACGAGGAAGTAACTTCTCTGGAAGATCCATTGTATTTGCTATCCCTGAATTCAATACATTATTAAAATATTAAGTTTTTGTTGTCCACAAAGGCATTGTAGTTCTTATAATCATATGAATTCTTGTGATCCGAGTATTTCATATTACATCTGTTTAACTAGAAGATCACAATTCTATAAATATAATTCACAAGAGCTTAAATCTTACCTATCACAATTAGCTTGGAATGTGGCTTGGTTGGCCAGTCAAGGATATTGTACAGAACCTGTGATAAAAGGAAAGTTATGGCCAATCTTGTTTCATATAATAAATAACGTGGACACCTAATGACAGGTTTCTTGCAACAGGATTTGTTGGTTACCGATTGGTTTCTGGTTACAAGAAGATCAAGTTCGTCAATGAGCAAAATACATGGCCGGTCAGCCTCTTCTCCAGTTTTCTTCCCTTCTACAAACCTCTCATTTAGCAAACGGAGAGCCTCTTTCCATCCAACCCTGTGTCCATTTAATGCCTCATATATGACCTAAAATAGTATTGGAAGTCGGAACCATAAGGCAACCAAAGAATTTGGCCATAAAACCAAAAACAGTAAAAGATTTGTGAACTTTACCTTATAAATATTCTCCGGTGAAGCCAATTTCAGACCATTGATCTCCACAAAACAGTATGGTTTGATGTTTCCTGCATCAACTTCTGACTTCAAACTCCTCATCACTGAGAGTACACTCATTGTCTGCAGTTACACACATAAAAAAGGAGTAATAAAATAAGAATTGCTTCGTGATATCTAAACTAAAGTTCTGCTGGATATTAGACCAAAAAGCAATGTAGCTAGTTCTAGAAGATAGTACCTTGCCAGTGCCCGGAACACCGTGAATATAGAGGCAACGCCCCAGACATTGATTGTCAGAAATAGCACCTTTGATGAATGTAGTTATCTCGTCCATTTCTCTAAATAAAAGCATGTTTTGATTAGTAATAGTAAGCTTAACATAGATAGATGAATGAAATGTTAAAAAAACCATGTTAAACTTCAACATACTTATTTCTACAAGGTAAAGATTTAGGCAGCGAAGCTAACAACAGTGATGTCTTTGCTCTTTCAAGATTAGTCTGTTTGTGAGACCTTATATGCTCTGGAATTCTTTTTGTGCCTATCTTCTGAAGTCCAAAGAACCGTCCCTTGTGCAGATTCTGTATCATTTACACAACAAAAATTTCATAGGAAATCATAAACACAAAAAATAATACAAATTAATACAAGCGAACAATAATGTTCATACTGCAGCTAACTGATGGTTTGTCGGTGGTTGCGATTGTGCAATTTTAATATTTTCCTCATCATATTCAACATCTTCATCTGTATCGGAGTCTGATTCCTTGTCGATGTTCCAGTCTTCGTCACCGTCACTCTCATCAGAATTCTACCATGTAAAAATATACAGTCATCAGTACTAGCACAACTAAATAATCAGTCTCGTCACCATTCAACTGTGTATGAATAAAGTCGTCAATATTACCACTGCTAAATGGTTAGCTCTTTTATGAGAAGAATGGTCCTTGTACATATTTTATAAGATGGTTACCTCTCTTTCATCATCAATGTCAGCCAAGCGTTTGAAACTGTGCCACTGGATGTCATATTCATATTCACACAAGAAAACATCATCTCCCTCATTGCTAGCTTTGGCATACTCCTTAGGGGTCATGCAATAGCAATGTCGAAGGACAGATTCCATCTATATTGAACATTAAAAAAAGGAGTATGAGTTCTGATTACCCTGAACATTAAAAAACGAGACTATAGAAATACTAATAGTCATGAAATACAGCACCACAAGTTATGCTCAATTTTAATGTTGGGAAAAGATTACACACACTAAGGATAGAAGATGAAAACACACATAAAAGCAACATAATTTACATTGTTTGGCACCTCTTGCCTACATTCACATAAACATTTCAACAAAATTGTTATTATCTCAAAATAATAGATTACAAATTCTATAAAATTTGGAAAACCCTCCACTAGTTGTGCATCATGATTTGTCCTACAAGCTGCGATATCCTACTCAAAAGTTACATGGAATGATAATCACTACAGAAGTGATGCTTTTTTTTTCTCAAAGGACTACTGAAGTGATACTTAACACTTACCTAAAGATTCACTCACATTTTTTGGGCTTGGAATCTCTCAGCTCTTCACAAGACCCCTTTTACTAGAGATAATGAGTGGCTTCTTCCAAGAATAGATAAAAACCAATTCTAAGGTTATTGGAAAATGCCATTTCCTTCTTCTAAAGAAGATGAATGTGAGCTTGTCAAAATTCAAGGATAAATTTCAATGTATTTCCAACACATTAGGATGGAATTTTCTATTTCATTTAGTAATACAAGTGTTATCTACACAAGCTATTTCATTATTATAACTCTAGTCCCCTTTTTTGACTGTATCTGATTAAATTGAATGCAAAAAGAAGGAAACAAATAATCAGGAGCACAGTAGAACTTAATAGTTGAACTACTTCTCCAACTATTTAAATTAATATGGGTATGACATTGCACAATATAATCTAAGTTATTAGCATAAACAAGTGAACCAGCCCAAGGATGCTAAAGTTTGATAAGAGCCAGTAAGGCATATAAAAGTTGACCTATAAGTAGAGACGTGATTGTAGAAATGCTAAGCTAAACTAATCAAGAATGCAATCAATCTATCAAAGTAAGCAATCAATCCATAATTGACGACAGCTATTATCTACTCAATTAACTCTAGTTCTATTATTTCTTGGTACATCTAGATACCATGAGTATTCTTTTCCAGAGTAAGATTCAGACAGACTTTAATTGAGTATGCACTATGGAGAAGAAAACTCAAGCCATCTAGATGTTCCAAAGTTATCAAGGATTGTCGCTAATGCTAAATTCAATATGCTCTTTGATGGATTGGAAGTACAACTAAGACACTTCCATTCATACTAACCACCTTGCTAATAGAGTATACCACAACCAAATCATTAACAATCCATCACCTCAATGTTGGCCAAATCGTTGGTCCGATATAGCTCCCTGCTCAAATTATGTGGTTGTCTCCCAACAGAAGTCTCTTCTGGGATCATATACCACCGTACCCGACACCAGTAGCTGCCATCCACTTCTTTCCATATACTGCTAACATTGAACTAATGATGTAAATAAAACGCATAATCGGCGTACAAATAGTTATTATTAAACAGCATAAAATAATGTAATTGATCTATAAAAGACATAGCATACCTCTCAACGCGAGCAGCCCACAAATCACTTGATTGAAGCCTCTGACGCATTGTTCTAACAAGCTTCTTACCCTTCGGCGGCTTTGGAAAATCAACATCTTTACCCATCTTACGACCCTCACAGATCCCACAGATCCAATCCCCTTCAGGAACATCCTTCAACGGCGGTGTCAAACATTTCAAATGAAACCCCCCTAAACAACTATCACACTCAATCATGATTTCGTCCCCAGAACGAAAACAAAACCTACATTCCTCCACTTCGGGATCTTCCTCATCAGAAGTAGCATCTTCTCTCCTCTTCACATAAACATCATCCCCAACTTCAAATTCACCGCCGTCATAGACAACTTTCTTGTAATACTGCACCTTCGCAATCTTTCCACCTTTTCTCCCAGCTCTTGTAACAACCGTTTTCTCAACCTTAACATCGTTCTTCCTCTTTCTCTTCTTAGTTTCAGATTGATCCGGCGACGTTGGAGCGAACGAAACCTTAACGGAATCTCCCTTCCCATTTCTCTTCTTCAATTCAACCGTTTTTTCACCTTTCTCCTTCCTCTTCTTTACAGATTTCGATGAATCTGGCGATTTTGGAGCAAATGCAATTTCATCAGATTCAGCTTTTCGACTTCTCTTCTTCAAAAATTGAGCAGAATCGGTTTCATTTTCTACTTTAATTGAACTATTGTGAGTTACAGCTTTATCTTTTCGAGTGAAATCAAGACGAGATTTCGCGGCCGGAACAGAATTCTCACAGATTCTTCTCCCTCTTCTCGGAGTTGATTGTTGAATTTGAGATTCGGCAACGAGATTGGGGGTTATGGGAGAATCGGAGTTCAAGCGCGTGGATCTGCGTGTAGGTAAGGAATGAGGAGTGAGAGGTGAGAATTGAGAACGTTTTGAGGAGGGAGATTGAAGGAGCTTCTTGGGAGTTGAAGCCATTGAAACGAGATTTGAATTTGCGTGGAGCTACGAGCTAGGGTTTGGTGGAGGAATGTGTGAGCAAGCACCAATGGAGAAATGGGGGCTGAGTATATAGGAAAAATGGCGCCAAAATTGTTTACTTTTTTTCCTCCTTTGAACATTTTTTGGGCCTGCTTTATCGGAGTTTGTACTTTCTGGCCCAATAAGATACGTGACATAATGTAATTAATTTTAAGATTTAAGATACATGAAATATAAATAAATGATAGCTAATATTAATTTTAATTTTAAAAACATATATTTAGATTAACGTAATTAGATTCAAGTAATTAATAAGCATGAGTTAAGGCAAAATCTATATTTATATATTATACATTTGAGGATTATTTCATAGGAATATCCTCAAATACATGACATGTGGCACCACCAAGCAATTTGGTGAGTTTGACAATTAATGAAATTAATGTAATTAATGAAATGAACTTCTATTATATTTTTATTTTCATAATAATAATTAATGAAATGAGTTTCTATTGTAATAATAATAATAATAATGTGACACAATTTTAATATCTTATATTTTATTGAATGTCAAACAAATATGGATGAAAACAAATATGTTAACTCATATTTAATATTTTAAATGTTGCCAAATAAAGTTTGTGAGAGACACGAACAGCCAAAAAAAGAGATGAAGTCTTAAATCATGTAAAGCCAAACAAAAATAAAGAAAAATAAATAATTTCTCTAAAAATAAATAAAACCGTTATTTCTCTAAAAGGTAGGAAAAAAAAAAGAAGAAGTTTTAATATTTTCTCTAAAAATTTTCCTCAAAAAAAAATATTTTCTCTAAAAATAAAGAAAATCGTTACATGTAAAGCCAAAAACAAAATGAAGAAAACATGTAAAGGCAAAGCAAAAAAAACGTATCACAAGATGTCTTAAAATATTTGGTCAAAGATATTTGTTTCAAATTGAAATTAAACCAATTAAATGTAATATGATCTCATTTCCTTGACCAAGTAAAGAAAAACGTATCTTCTCTAAAAAAAATAAAAACCTTTACATGGATGGCCAAAAAAAAGAGGAAGTCTTTATTTCCCTTCATGGAGGGTCATACGTTTTGTTTTCCTTTGTTAAGTGGGAAATTCTTGTTTACCCATCAATAAAAGGTGGGTAATACTACCCATGTTGAATTGGCCCAATCAAAACAATGTATTTATATAACATTAAAAATAATAGAAAACAAACAAATAACTTTGATTGGTGTCAACTCAGCATGGGTTGTGTTACCCACATTTTATTGATGGGTACCCAAGTTGTCACCCTTATAATTATAATTTCATCCTTAATTTCCTTTTGCTTCCGTTTAATTCTCTTAAAAGTGTCATAATTTTATTCCCTTTTCCTTGCGACCTTCATGCGTCCCTCAATATATCCTTACTCTTTTTATAGCCATCACAATTATTTTTCTTAATTGAGCCTTGACTCATTTGATTTTGATAACGTATCTCTTTCCCTAATTTCAACATCATTTTCTTTTATAAACCATTCTCACCTTCCCACGAGCCACGTCCAAAAATAATCAGGAAAATAAAAAGAAAAATAAATAATTGTGGAAAAATAATTGTGCTTATTTTACCAAATTACCATGTGAACAATACTATAAATTAGACCTTTGACTTCACAAATTTTTCACATCACAATCTCGACTGTCTTTCTCTCTGTTTTTTTTTTCTTTCTATTGTTGTTCTTTTTCGCTCTTAACAATCCAAATGGCACCGAAAATTGATTTCATTTCTGATATTTCCCCTTGGAACAAAAATTGGAATATCATGGTTCGAGTCGTTCGGATGTGGTTTGTGAGAGACATGAACAAAGACAAACTACCTTACTCACTGAAAATGACTCTAATGGATAATAAGGTTGTTTGACTATTCACTTTGTTATGTTTTTAGATTTATTTTTATACAGTAGCTAGTTTGAGTTTTTAATTCTTTTAACTCAGTCAAATATGACACCCGAATTCGTTCCCAATATCTCTCATTCGCATAAAGAATTTTAAAGTATATTGGTCGAATCGTGTGGTTGATTTGTTTAGATATTTTATGTTTCCTACTCCAAAATGAATCCATATTTTATTTATTAACAAAAAAACCGGAATTAACAAATTCATAATTTCTCATGTTTGGCACGCCTAAATTATTTTCAATAATATAATTTCATTACGTATTTAATCTAAATTGGATGTAAATTCATAATTGTATGAAAATGACGTTGATATGCGTTTTAATGTAAAATGATACTTGACCAACAATACGTTTAATATTACCATGATTGTAGACCGCAATATTTTATGTTCGATTAGTTTTATAATTAAACTTATACACGAAAACAGCGAAACGAGTCTATCATTGATTAGTTCTGTTAAAATGCAACCCGAATAAAAAAAAATCATTCAATCTATGCATTAGTATTTCAATAATTAGCATTAAAAGATTTATGTCCAATGCATTAATCAGAATGTTCTATTAAAAATGAAATGTAACATTAGTAGCGATATTGAGTATAAAAGTATGTATGATACTGGATAAAAATAAATAGATACCCGGTAAGTATATGTTTTACTGTAACAAGCAAAAAAAAACTAATATTAAATATATTGAGAATCAATTTATTCCTTTATTTGTGATATGGAAAAAATAAACAGATATTTCTTATCACTAATTGTATTATTTTATTACTGCCATTAATGATTCAATCATAATTAATCCATATTTAATTTATTGAGAGAATACTGGATTTCCCTTATATTTATACGTTTTTTATTTATTGTTATTTTTTTAAAATTTTTAGGGTGAGCGAATCAACGCAACTGTTAGGCGCACTCTCATATACACGTATGAGAAGGAACTAAGTGAAAATCGGGGTATACTCTATTGGAAATTTCAATGTTGCTGCTAATGTGGGGTCTTATAAGAGAACAAGACACCCATTCAAGATTAACTTTCAATATGGTACCAAAATCAAACAATGCGATGAAAAGTTGGTTCATGCTGATATGTATGTCATAAGTGATCCTAGAGAGATTTTTCAATCCGAGTATGACACCGATTATTTGATCGGTAAGTTGGTTTTTACATTTGTTTGAAATATTATTTTATAAGGTTTATTCATGATGTGCTCTTTTGTGTTTTTGTACATTTAATTTCTAATAGATACAAATTTTCAGATGTCATGGGAATGTTGAAGGCTGTCGGAGTTGAAAAGTCATATTCTTGCAATGGAACTCAGTCCAAGATGGTTCACATTGAGTTAGATCATGATGGGAATGTCAATCTTTATTATTTTATTATTGATAATTTATTTTTTAGATTTTTGACGAGATAGAATTTGTATGTCTAATTTGAAGTAAATGGTGTATTAGGTTTCGTTTCAAGGTTACTTTGTTTGGTCCGTATGTCGATGATTTGAATGCTTTTCTTGCATCTGGTGAGACTGATAATGCTGTCGTTGCTATCCTCTTGACCAAAATCAAGATGTTTCAAGGTATGATTATATTTTATGCGTCTAAACATTATTTTTTTAGCTTTACCAACATGTAGTAAATATTTTGTTTTTTTTTATTTTATGATTTCAGGTCAGACGACTATTCAAAATACCATTTATGCCACAAAGATAATGTTCAATCCAACTTTCTCGGCTGCCATTGATTTAAAGAAAAAGGTGATATGTTTATCAAACTTTCGTTGGTACTAACCATATTTTTTTATTTCTTTTTAAATTAATATAGTCTCAAGTTTTGCTAACTAAAAACAAACAAAAAATGAAACATATTGATCAATTGGTGTCGCTGAGTAAACATGTAAAGGCAAAGAAAAAAAACGTAACGTATCACAAGATGTCTTAAATCATTTGGTCAAAGATATTTGTTTCAAATCGACATTAAACCAATTAAATGCAATATGATCTCATTTCCTTGACCAAGTAAAGAAAAACATATGTTCTCTAAAAAAAATAAAAAAAAACCTTTACATCTACGGCAAAAAAAAAAAGAGGAAGTCTTTATTCCCCTTCATGGAGGGTCATTAGTTTTGTTTACCTTTGTTGAGTATACACTTTTTGCCTCCAATTAATTCTTCCAATTTCCTTTGTTTTGCTGACTTAATCATTTTAATTCTTATAATTATAATTTATTCCTTAATTTCCTTTTGCTTCCGTTTAATTCTCTTGAAAGTGTCGTAATTTTCTTCCCTTTTCCTTGCGACCTTCATGCGTCCCTCAATATATTCTTACTCTTTTTATAACCAGAAAAAAACTTGATTTAGTGATGTGGCATAATTTTTTCCTTATGAATCTAATTATGGGTATCACTTAAAATCTTGAGATGTAAGTATTTGTGGTATCGCTTATGAATTTAATTATGTTTGTAGAATGGTCAAAAATGATGATTCTCCCTCACCGGGTATCTCCAAAATCGTGGATGCATCTAAGGTCAGTGTTGAGGAATACTTTCTTAATATGACTCCAATGACTACTATCGAAGGCCTTAAAGATTGTACCGAAGTAAATCAAGGCTTTTCCTTTATATATATGCGTGTGTGTGTGTGAGATTATGAATGGTTTTGTTTAATAATACATATTTGTGAAATATTACAGTCTTGATGATGCATAAAAAAATGTACATAACTAATAGTATTTATTTAATGTAGTAATAATAGCGTCATTAAAGCCTTTATTTTTTTTGGCTATATAGAATATATTTTGTTGATTCTCATTTGTATTGATATTTTTAATTTTTTTTTTGTTGTGAAATTCAACTTATAAATTGAAAATGTACATAACTAATAGTATTGATTTAATGTATTAATAATAGTGTCGTTAAAGCCTTTCTTTTTTGGTTATATAAAATATATTATGTTGATTCTCATTAATGTTTTTTTTTAAGAAATTTGTGAACTTCCACTTATAAATCGAATGTTGCAAAAATTGTTATTTTTTGCAATACGAACAAGATTTGAATTAAATAATAAACCTTGGTTCAGTTTTTTTTTTGGCTATATGAAATATATATTGTTGATTATATTGGTGAATTCTATTAAAAGTGGAATGTCGCAAAACATTACTATTGATTTTGATTATGTCTAATTTTTTAAACATTGTTATTCATTATAATTATAATCACAACAATTTATAGCTTTCGATTTCTAAATCCGTGAATGATCTGTTTTTCAGGAGAAACCTTTTGTGGTGTATGGTACTGTGAATGTTATAGTTGATGACTCTGAGTGGTGGTATACTGCTTGCGTTTGTAACAAAAAAGTATACCCTGATGATTGGATGTACTTTTGTTCAAAGTGCAATAAGCATGTGTTGAACTTGACTGTGACACCGAGGTTCTTTTTTTTATTTATGTTAAATATATACTTTAATTCATTTGTTTGTTTGTGCCGTGCATAATCCTTTTTTCTTTTTTTTAATTATGGTTAGGTTCGTGATCAAGATTAGAGTTATTGATCACACAGATTCAGCTACTTTTGTGCTGTTTGACCGCGATGTTGCTGATCTTTTTAAGAAGTCGTGTGCTGAAATGCTCGAATATGGCCGAATGATACATTTTTTTTATGTGTAATAGTATATTTTTGTCGATGTAAATTATTTTTTTCATAGTTATTCCATCAATTTATTGCCCTTTAACCATTTCATGTTTGTTTAATTATATTCATTAGGAAAATGATGTGTTTGGTGTTCCTAAAGAAATCCTCGGTTTGGTGGATAATTCTTACCTGTTCAAAGTAGAGTCAAATTTGAATTCTTTTACTATGTACGAAAAGTCGTATCGGGTGAAGAAAGTGGCATCGGATCCTGTTTTGGTTGACAAGTTTAAGACCAAATATGAAGATTTGATGGTAGTATAAGATAGATCGATTCATATATATTATGAATTAATAAAAAGTTATTTTGATTTACATATCTTAAGTTGTAGGATGATATAATGATTTATTTTGACTGTTGTTATAGGTGAATGTCCGTGAAGAGGACGTCGGTGTGGTCGTGTGGATGATGTTTTTGCTCTTGATGATGTTAATAAGTCAGATGACAATGAGGCTCAAGTATACATCATTTGTATAATTATTGTATGTTGATGTGTAATGCTCTTATATTAATGTATATTTTGGTGTACTAAGCATATGCTAAACTTATATATTTTGTTTTTCAGAATCTGATGATGAAATTCAGCGAACCTTTTGTTGAGAGCATACATGGGACGAGTTTGGTGCAAGATGTTGTAGACCTCAATAAAGGTGATGATTTTGGTGCTCCGGATAAACAGGACGGGTCGCTGTCCAAGCGTCCCATTGTCGATGATAATATCGGGAAAATGGTCCGTCCATCCAATTTGAGTTGAAGAAGCGTATTAAGATAGAGAAGCTTTGATTGCTTTGTTATGTTTAGTCTTTCGACCTTATGTTTTTTTTTTAATGTTGGACCATATTTTGTTTTCCTCCCTTTCCCCTTGGTTTGAGTAGATTAGTTTAAAATAGTTAGAATATTCCACTATTAACCTAAAATAATAATAAAAAACAATTGGCAACGACGTATCACATACTTTAACAATAATTATTTATACTCCGAATATACTTTAACAATGATTGTTTATCTGTAATATTAAACATTTTTTTAACAATAATTATTTAAAAAAAAGTTTAACAATAAGAATATTTTATACTCTGAATATATTTTCTTTTTTTTTTTACAAAACCAAGAATATACTTTATTATTTCAAGCCTAAATACCATAATCCTTATATACAATACATAGTCATTTCAACACTAAACAACATTGCACAGTCTATTTTTTTTATGTTGAATTAAATTCATAATTATACTTATAAATTTTATATAGCAAATTATTACTTTAAGTCGTTTGATAAAAAAATTAATTAATTCCCCGTGCTTGACACGGGTCTCACACTAGTTGATTTGAAATAGTAAGGTACTCGAGTTGGATCCTTGGTAAGTCTACGAGATACATTGATATTTGTGGGTGTGTTAAAAGCTTTAATAGTACTCAAACTTATATAATTGGTAACAAAAAAACATTTGTACAAAAGGTTATGGCTTGAATTTCATGTGTAATATCTACCAAAATGATAGACTGAAATAGAAATGATTATCAACTCACAATGTTTACGACATATGAGAAGAGTAACCTTGAAAGGTTTCACGTAACTCAAAATAACAAATAACTCTCTCTGGTTCTTTCGAAAGGAATACAAAGATGCATAAGAGAGGAGGAAGAAGCAGAATAAAAGCCATCAATGGTGAGTCTCGTTGTTAAGGGACCAACTGAGGCAAATATCGTATGCACTGAACTATTTTCATAAGCTCAGTTAACAGTGTTGAATAAAGTTGAAGTATTGTCATGTTGCGTATTATCTTACATGATATAAAAAGTTCAGAGGGGGTACCATGGCAAACAAGTGTCCTCCTTGGCTCTGTCGCCATAAACAGGTGTAGGAACATGCTTGTGTTATGAGATTTTAGTGCTCTAAAGGTGAACCTATAATTTGGGTTCCAATTAATAAGTATAAAAAAATTGAATTCTTAAAGGGTGAAAGAATTTTTTTTTTAAAGATGATAGTTTTTAGGGTTAAATATGTTTTTAGTCCTTACATTTTATACGACTTTGAAAAATAGTCCTTACATTTCAATAAATATTTTTAAAATCCTCACATTTTTACTCTGTTAGTATAAATAGTCTCTGCTGTCAATTCTTTAACAGAATGCTGATGTGGCAGTTAGTGAGTCTCAATTATTTTAAGTTGTGGCAAAAAATCAGATACGCAGATACGCATGGATGTATATGTGATAGTATTGGGTCCCACAATTAAATGAGTGTTTCCTCTTCTTCCTCATGCGTTTCTTCTTCTCTCCGACTTCTTCTTCTCCCTTTGTTTTCTTCATCTCTCTTCGGCAATCAACAAATCAAAGACAACAACAAAATTCAACCCTCTAAATCCCTAACCATATTCAATTCCCTAACTTTATTCTTTTATTAATCTTCATCTTCTCAACAACGTCCTTCTTCGTCTTTTAGCAAATCTTCTTCATCTCAACAACATCATTCACTTCTCATTATGCAAACCTCACGAAATCCTCCCTCACAAACACACCCCACGACAAGAACCATAAACACTCAGAATTTTTAACCATAAACACTTACAATTTTTAACCACAAAAAAATCCAGATTTGAGAATCAAAAACTCATATTCAACCATGTGTGCTCTTGATCCACGCAAATAAACCCATATTCAAGAATTACAGCATGAATCCTAGATCTAGAAAAACTCTCCCATTTGAATCTTGGACCCAAATTATGACACAGGGGTGGGGAGAGATCAAAAAAGAGGGAGAAGAAGAAATTTGGGATAGAAGAGAGATCACACGCTTCAAGGGGAAATAAGAAGAAATTTTGAGAGTAGGAAGAAGAAATTTGGAATTTTAGGGATTGGAATCCAAAATGGGTTGATTATTTTACCCATTTTGTTCGGCTCAATCTATTAAAAAACGGTAAAAAAATAATAATTTGCCACATCACCATTCCGTTTGGTGATTGGGTAGAAATTGACAGCAGGAACTATTTATGCTAATGAAGTAAAAATGTGGGGATTTTAAAAACATTTATTGAAATATAGAAACTATTTTTCAAAGTCGCGCAGAATGTAGGGATTAGAAACATATTTAACCCTAGTTTTTATTACGTTAAGAACTAATCAAATAAAAACATCATACCTCATTAAAGAAAAACATTGAAATTTTTATTTAATACCTAGATCTCTTATCTCCTATCTCCTATACATACATTTTAATATAATCTAAATAGCCAATCCACGTGGCAATCTAAAATTTCTATCAAAGTCAATGTCACGTGTCATCATTATTTGCAAACCATTGAAACGAAATGTTTTTGTTTAAGGAAACCATTCAAATTAATTTATTTATGATAGTAAGTCGTTCAAATATCATTGACTTATACATAATAAATTCATATTAAACTTGCTCGAATTTTTTTTGTTAGATGAAACAGTTCGAATGGATTTTTTTCTTATAGTAAGCCATTTAAATAGCGTTGACTTATACTTAATAAATTTACATTAAATCCACATATAACTCTAAGATGAGTTACTCCGTTGAACAATCAATTATAAACAACGAATTTCACCAATACATGAGACAAATATTGTTGCCGATAAATATTAAAAAAATACGAGACAAATATTAAAAAAATACGAGGCAAATATTTCACTAATACATGTAATTTAGGTTAATGCTATTAGGAAGAGAAGGGAACTAACAAAAAAAATAAAGGGTTAAACCAATGTTAGGTAACCTATATGCGCATGAGTTTCTTTCTTTATGAATTAATTGATAAATATTAAGAAAACACTAGACAAATATTAAAAAACACGGGAAAATATTTATAACTCATACATAAAAAAGTACGGGGCAAGTATTCATCACAATTTTTTTATAAAGTTTTTATCACTGATAAATATATAAAAAATGGGACATATATTAGTCAATAATAAGCACATAACATATATTTGTCATTATAAATATAAAAAAACACAAGATAAATATTTATTACTGATACGTAAAAAGTTATGAGTCAAATATTTCACTAATAAAAATAAAAAAAAACACTGTTAAAATATAATTCATTAATACATAGAAAAATATGAGAGAAATATTTGTCATGGGTAAATCTAGAAAAAAGAGACAAATTTGTGATTGATACATAAAAAAAGGCAAAAAAAAAATTCACTGATAAATATAAAAGATAATAAAAATATTTTTTTCATTTTTTTTAATCAAGGTAAAAAATAAATTAAAAACAAAAGGAAGTACAAGACTGGGGGAAAGGACCTGGCCCAGTAAACCACAAAAGCAAAACTCAACAATTCAGTACAAAAGTGGTAATAAAAGAGAACAACCCTAAACAACCACTATCACGGACAAATGAGCGAACCCACGTAGGGGCGCGAAACCGAATTGAAAAAAAAAACGCACAACGAATATTCTGAGCATTTAAATAGGCGTATGAATCGTCTGCCAACACAAAAACGACCTAAGTTCCAATAGCTCCATTCAAAGTATTAGCACAGGCCATAAACGTCCTTTCGAGCCAAAGCAACCAATTACGAACCGAATCCACAGAGTCGCGATGGTCTTGAAACTTCAGCCGCAGTCCAGATCGAGGGATGAACAAACGATATAAATCTATCATTGTCCACCAACGACGCAAGAAGCAACCACGACGGATAAAATTCTTTAGGTACGATGAACGACTACTACCATCAACACGGAGCATCTACGCACCTATAGATAGCCCTTTCAAGCAACATCAGGATAAAATCAGTCATGTTGAATCGAGATATGCATCCGACAGAATGTCGAGATATGCATCCGACAGAACAACGGCAGAACTAAAGAACCCTCTTCAATCCAGAAAACCAGATTCAAGATTTTCAGACCACATCACAGAGCCGAAACAAAGCCAGCACTCATCTTCATCTCCACAGAACAAAACGAAAACAAACGCCAATAATCATAAACGAAAAAAACATAGCAAAGACCAGATCGAGACTAACTCATAACCGCGTCGGCGCCATAGCTCTACAAGACAACGACGACGTTGAACGAAAACAGTGACCACAATAGAATCAACACACACTAAGAGTGCGAAAGGACAGTCGCGACGACGCTTCATCGACGACTTGAAACTCATAAATATATTTTTCTTTTATACATAAAACACGAGACATATATTTATCACTAATAAACATAAAAAACATGTGACACATATTTGTCATCATTGCGGCAAAAAAAATACCGACGTATTTAAAAATTCACGGGATAAATAATTTTCATCGATAAATAAAAAAAATAAAACAATTTGAGATTGAAAAATAATAGTCTATCACTCGTGCATTGCACAGGTTAACACACAAGTGCTCCTACAAAACAATACCTACGAGCATTTATAGATGCAAAACCGTTATACGATAAAATAATAAAATAAAACCATCAGAATAATAGCACATGAATTGTGTTCGCCGATGAAACTATAATCTACATTCGCTTTAAATAGTTAACAATTAGATGGAAGGATATAGTTAGACACAACCCCAAACCAAAAGTATTTAGACATACACACACAAAAATGATAAAATTTAAAAGATAAATAATTTAATCAGATCACTTAATATGATTTACTTTTAAAATTTATCATCTATGTACGTGTATCCAAATGAATTTTATTTAAGGTTGTCCCTATGTAAGAATTGCAGAGAAGATGAAATACATACTATAAAGAATGCATTTCCAAATATAATGAAAACCATGTGTTGACTTCTTTTTAAACGCTACATTTGTTTTCAAAATTTGTAAAAGAAACTATTGAGTAGAATTGGAACTGAATTCTCTTATGTTCAAGAGTTAAATTGAAAGTAAATAGACACTCAACTCAGATGTTCCCAGCTTAGACTTCCTATAAAACAAACTATCTAACTGGTTTGATTATGAATACTGATGCACAATTTAAGTAGAATTGAGTCTTTTTTGATCAAAATTCAATCTATTTTGACTACAGCCAAATCCTAGTTTTAATAAAAGTTACAATACAACCCCGGTCTCAATAATCGTTATCCATAAAACAATACTTCAAAAGTATCAACAAATATTTTAAGACAAAATTACTTCTACGGTTCCTTAACTTAATTTTAGGTCACGATTTAATCGTTTAATTTTTCACGCCGTTTTGGTCCTTCAACCATGTTTTGATATGGATTTCAAACTTCAAATATTAAGTTTTCTTTTCTTGTGAGCTATCGGTCTTGAATATTAGACCCCAAAGAAAATTGTAGATTTAAAGCTTGAATATCTATATGCAAACATGAATAAATGATCGTAATGATGTAATATTTTTTTAAGGAATATTAAAAAAATGTTAAATAACAAAATCGTTGTATGAAATTCAGTCAAGATACCGCATAGATAATTTTGACATATTTTGAAGATAGTAAATTAATATTAATTATGAATATTTAAATTCTATGTAAAATTAATCATTACATTAAGAAAATACTAAACTTTACCAAGCGACATCGAAGGAGTTTCAAGGAGAGGTTTGAGGTTCTCAATCCAAAAAACTAACGTAAACACCAACTTTGTCTATAAAAAATACTTCATAAAAGTTATATATATATATATATATATATATATATAAAAGTTAACTATTAAGTTCATAAGAGAGTTAACTATAGTAATTTAAAGTTCAATCAAGAGGTAAATAAAACTAACAAAAAATTACTCAATGCAAAAGTCGAATTCAGATTTTTCTAGAACGATCATACAAGATATATTTAAAAAAAGGTATTCGAGTCATTTTCCTAAAAATCATTCGGTTGAAAATTAACCATTTAATCTCAGTGAAGTGGAATTGAGACTAACACATCATTAACAAAACAAAACAAAAAATTAATAATTACATATTTTATCCTTCAAAAGGATTAAAAATATCCAATAAATTCAGCCAACACATTAAATATTTTATCCCGCTTTTTAAAAAAAAGCATTTTTTATTCTCTTTTCAGACACAAACCCTATACTAACCCCTTTCTCCAAAATCTATAGAATCAGCGTTGGGTCGTGTCGTGTGTCTGAAGAACCAGTGAGCTCAGCTGTGTCAAAAATGGATGACGCCGAAACCAAAGGAAGAATCGAAGAAGCAGTTTTGAAGATACTTCAAGAATCAAACATGGACGACGTCACCGAATCCAAGATTCGAAAGCAAGCCTCAAATGAATTGGATCTTAACCTATCTCAGCCTCCGTTCAAAGCCTTCGTTAAGCAAATCATCGAAGCTTTTCTTCTACAGAAGCAGCAAGAACAACAGAAAGAGGAAAAAGGAGAAGACGAAGAAGAAGAAGAAGACAAACAACAGGTTAAACAAGAGGGAGCTTCCAACAAGAGCACTGTTTATGATGATTCCGGTGATCTCGTCATCTGCGAGGTCTGTTTCGTAATTTTTTACTCTTTTTCGCACGCACTTCACTGGTTAACCATGAATTCATGAGAAAAGGGTCATTCCTTTTTTTTTTTGAGGGTAAAAGGGGTCATTCCTGATTAACATTATTATTTTGTTTTTGGATTTCAGCTTGGAAAAAAGAGAAAAGTGACAATTCAGGATTTCAAAGGGAGAACATTTGTCTCTATTCGGGAGTTTTATAGTAAGGATGGCAAGGAACTTCCTTCTTCTAAAGGTAAAATTGTACTATGCTTTTGCATAAGTATTTATCATAAAAGTTATTTTTATAACAAAAGATAAAACAAAGTCGGATTGTTTTCATTTATTGTAAGTTGTCTCCATAAGCTATCGCGCAGAGAGCTTATGGAAATCAGATGAAAACTTGTGGACATTTCATAACATGTTTCCATAAGCTCTATCAATCAGTCTCACACTTGTTTATGCGTCAATCCAAACAGACCCCTATCCGTATGCTATCCTTCGCTGTTCAATTTAAGCTAATTAGCGAAAAGCGAGGCAAGGAAAAACCTTCCTTTTTTATGTTCAGTGATTTCTGTGTGTTGAAGTTCTATGCACTCTAGGGATTTTATGTTATTTCAATTTGTTATATTGGACTATTTATTTTAAGTATGTTATTTCTTGTGCTCTCATGTTTTATGCATGCCTTCCACATACCCTTAAAAACATTTATGAAACACAAGGTATGCAGTTTGAAAATCAAACTAACCTTAAAAACATGAACGGATGTCAAAACTTCTACTCAAATAAATTGTATCCTAGGAATTCTAAGAGCGCTTACCATTGTACATACTATCTTTGAGAGCAAAACTTAACAAGATGAGAATGTCTTGTATAATTCTGCTTTTCAATGCGCAGGATCGACAAAGCCATCTCAAAAGGTTTTAATTATTAACCTGCATTTTTCAAAGTAAATTACATTTCATGATTCAAATCAGCACTATAACAAAGCTTTGAATACAACTTTATTTGAAAGAAGCCCTCATAAGTCACAACCTTCAAAAACTCAATAGGATTTAGGGTTTGTTTGGATTGACTTATTTGAGCTTATTTATTGACAGACTGTTTGGTAAAACTTATGAAAACAACATGACAATTTTCACAAGCTTTTTTCGGCTTATTTTCATAAGTTCTCCAATATATATTATAAAAACAAATTATAGGATATACAAAAACAATTTAACTTTATTTATCTTTTTCTATAAAAATAGCTTATGCATAAACACTTTCGCTATAAGCTGAGAATAAGCTGTTTATCCAAACAGGTCCTTAGAATGAAAGATGAAATCTCCAAATCATTATTAAATTGCACAAGTGTATCGCCTAAGTTCTATTGCCAAGAGATATCAAGATTGGATTAGAAACAATTAAAGGCAAGAATATTAAAGAAAATTAAAGCTCTTTTATATAATTTCTGTCAAAACCATTTCTTTTATATAATATGGCATTGATTTTCAGGAGACATTTGATGGAAACTGGTTTTAACTTATAAGAATCGAAACTGAGACAGGATTTATATTACTGAATTGAAATAACAACAGAATTAGAGAACAATAGAGAGAAGAAAGGGATTTGAGTGGAATGTGACAGTTTACATTGGTTTCCCTACCAATTGCATAGCTTCCCTATTTATTTGAAACTGCATCCTAAGGCACAACTATGATACAAGCTGGCTTATTTCTCACAATAGGGACTAAACTCTTAAAAGCTAGCTATCAAGGGGTAAGAAACAAGCCTCTTAATTAATACTCGATGTGGGACTAGACCCCACAATACTGGTCCCTATCAACATCCTTCATCCGAAATGCTTCTACAAATCGTGTTCCTTTTTAAAGGTTCATATAAGCATGCTTCTAAACTAATTCACCTATCAACAATGACGATCTGAATGTCCATGATTTTTTTTGTTTGAAAATGCTCAAGAGTCAAGAGAAGAAGGATTTCAACAATTAAAACACCTTTTATTATAAATAGCTAGAAGGAATAAAATTTGAAAATGATAAAGGTCATGGAATGGTTTTGAGTAATTTGCATTAATTTAGTACCAAATTATAGACTCAAGAACTTATGATGACACGATGATCTAATATCTGGCATATAATATGAGTATGGCATAGCACGTTGAGAAAGTTCATGCAGTAGTCATCGTTTCTGTCTGAGGCTTTGTCAATAGAGAACCATGCAGCAGCCAAAATCACAAGTATATCTACTTTTAATATGGTATTGGCCTTGGTTATATAATATAGGTGGAGATTTGTTTCAAATTACTTAAGTTTCAGTACCACTTTAGCATTTCTCATGGATGTTTGGTCAAGTGCATCGAAATCGAAATTTATACAGTTTGAACTTTGGAAATTTTGTTATGAATTAAGTTGAACTTTTCGAGTGTTTCTCTTGTTGTGCTCCATTTAATCTAAGAAACATTAGGGTTCGAAATAGGTTGGGGGTCTTGTTGCCAATATTACTTAACTCTGTTAATAGAACTGGTCTATATATTCCTTACACGAATCACGAAAGCTCATGAATTGAAACTATCTATCTTATATTTAAGATTTTTTTTACTTTTCATTGGACTACGCTACTCTTATTCATGTCACATTGCCAGTTTTACTAGTTAGAACTTAGATGTCTCGGCGTTGCATTTGGCATAGCAAAATTGTCCCAGTTGAGAACTTCCTTTTGAGTTTGGCATTAAAATATTTATGCATGTTGACGCATATTTAGTGCTCAATTCTGGTGTAATGTGAACCCTTCCCCTATATCATAGTATGACTAGTACTTTCTACTTTTGATTTTGCCAAATTGATCTGCTTTGTTGGCTGTCATGCGCATATATGATTTAGCAAATAGGTATTTTTACCAAGAAATTCAGAAACTTCTGTATTATAAAGGATAGAAAAGATTTGCATGCGTGCCTGTGTGAGCATATCTTATGTTATTTTTTATTTTTTCTTTTCTTATCTAATGTAGACCTAGAACTATTGAAGGTAATAAAACTTTGTTGTCACTGCTGCAGACAAGTGATGTTGTTAATAACAGTTCGACCTTGTCTACTAATGCAAATGTGAGTGCTTACCAAGATAGAATTTAAAAAAAAAGGAGAATGCTGACCAGTGCCCCATGGGCGTTGGTTAAGCATCTAAAACAAGAAAATATTTTATAAAAAGTAGTGTAATTATTACTTGGTCAAAAACAACAACTTATATTTTCAAGACAAAACTTCTATTTCTGAATTCCTTAACCAGTGCCCCGGGGGCATTGGTTAGCAAGACCCAAAAAAAAATCATTAGAGGGAAAGTTGGGATAACTTTCATTGTAGAAAAGATGGTTAGTGTTGTTTTAGGTGGTTTGTGCATACAGCAGTAGAAGCACATGTACATGATAGAAATTAGTCCACCGGTTGGAGTTAGATGGATACCATGAAAATTTATAGATAAAACCATTAACAGAGATTTCGATTCAAATGTTTATCGGTAGATTTGATTTATGAGCTATGAGACAAGACATTGCGATGCATAGGAGTTAATGCAATCAACTCCACCTAGTGGGAGAAAGCTTAGTTTGTTGTTCATTTGATTTGTAATATTTTTCCTTATAAAACACATAATTATGTTCTATAATTGAGGGTTATTTCCAAATTCTAATTTTTGTGTTTCAGGAATAAGTTTGACTCAGGAGCAGTGGTTAGCCTTCAAGAAAATTGTGCCTGACATAGAACAAGCCATTCAGAAAAAGGAGTCACGCGTATAAGGACGAGAAGATTTCCATATGCAGGTTGAAGTATTCATGTCATTGTCTTATGATTGCCAATTGATGTGGTGATACTTGATGTCTCAACTCTCAAGTGACATGATTTTGCTTTTTATGTAATCTGAATATCCTGAATCTTAGTGTCATTTTGTACCTGACCATTCTGTTCAGGACTTGAAATCACTGTGAATCATGTTTTGTTCAGTGTAGTGCAACTGGAGTAGAACTTTGTAGGAAAACTCTAGAGAAGGTGAAATGAATGCTATTGAATGCAGGAATATGATATTTCCTTCCATATATTTCTCTGTGATGGTTGTGTTTGGTAATATGCCGATAAGAAATTTGTATGATTAGCATTATGCTATTGAATGTAGTTTTCTTACAAAAGTAAAATTTTTATGATTAGAATTATGTATTACAAATATTACTAATCGTAAATCTGTTTTTTTTTCTTTTTTTTTAAAACAAAAATTTGATTGTATAAAATTGATTTCATTTGGAAGTTTTTAATGAGAAATCAAAGAGAATCAAGAATGACTATAAAATCAAGGAGTTCATATACCTATAATTAATGGTGTAAAATATTATGCCTAAAATAAGTCTGAAAGTTTTGATTCTAAAATATTATTATGCCTAAAAGAACATTATGGTGTAAAACAGTACAATCTCGTGTGTCTATATATATGGTTTTTGTATGCCAACTGAAAAAATAATAGTTTTTTTTTTGTTACGAAAAAAATCGTAGTTTAAGGAAGAGTATTTTTTTTTGTTGATAAAAGTGTTTTTTTAGGGGAAAAAATGGATTTTTTTTTTTGACAAAAAGGAGTATGTTTGACGAGACAAGAATATATATATATGCAAGCTTGAACTTGTTTGAGTTTATTATTCCTCCAAAAAAATAGTTTAGAGTTGGTAATAAAAAAAAATATTTAAGCAAACACAAAAGAATAAAAAGTAGTCCACTAGAATAGAAAGAAAAAAAAAAAAGAGTTAAAGAACATTCAACTGTGTTACAACAATGTAAACACAACACGATCAACAAGAAGAAGCAACCGTGTCTGGACTCAAGAAGAAGCAACCATGTTTAAACTCGAACGCGATCTTAGAGAAAGACAGAGGAGCTTGACTACCATGCAGGAAGAAGAAAGTGCTTCTGTTGCCGTCCCAGGAGGAGAGAAGAACGGCGGTGAGGTATGTACTATGTATGGCAATCTTTACAAACACGTAAGTAATCAAGTAAAGGAGTATTTTCAGATTTTCATTTGCAATTTATGATCTCACATTAATTCTCATTTCCTTTTTTAACTTTATTTATTTTCAATTCCTTGATATTTGGGTTGATTAATGATTAATATAGGAGGACATGCAACATTATTGGCGCTGATTGGAATTGGAACTTTCTTATGTAAACTCTCTTCAACACACTCACTTCCAACCCTAAAATAAAACAACACTCTCTTCAACTCGCTCCTGTGCGTGCTTCTTCAGACATATCAAACCCCTGCTGGTAACCAACCTTCTTTTCTACTTTTCTTCTGTTTATAACTTAGCTAAATCCTTTATCCCAATCATGCTGTCATTATTTTCCTTGATTCTTTTTTTTTTCATTTTAATCTAGATTATAGATTACCTATTCATTTTTTGTCATACTCATGCCTTTCTTGCAAATTATTCATTAATTGCCGATTATCCTTTAAAAAGGGCAACCCGGTGCACCAAAGCTCGCATCCGGGAAGGGGTCCCAGTCCCACCATTTGGTGTATTGTACGCAGCCTTACCCTGTTTGCGAGAACAAATGTTTTTGTCAACGTATTAGGACTCCTTGGTGGCCGATCTTTAAATAGTAATCCTTTAGAGTCTTGAGGTCTACCAACGACCGTTTTTAGGGTTTCATATGTGCAGATTTAGATTCTTTCTAATGAAATTTTTTTCAAGTGGAATCTCAACCATCAAACATGAGAGACGGGAGAATTAAATTATAAAGAAGTGGTTGTTGTATTTTAATGGTGGAAATTGAAAATGGAAAAAAATTGAGAGAATTTTCAATGGAGAGAATCCAAAGCCCATATGTGCTCTTGATTATTAGTGATCCTGAATTTTAAACAATCTTTGACATGAGAGAATGAGAAAACGAAATCTAAGTAAGTTAACTAGCTAGAGGGCAAAAGGGTAAAGATGAGTTCAGAGTTAAGAAATGGCAACAGACCACATTTCTCCTTTAATCAAAATTGCAGTGTCTATTTGGCGAAGAACTCTGCCAAAGTCCACAAAAAAACAATTTTGTGGAGGCTTTTTATTTGTCACCTTCAAATAGGCTCTATAAATATAATATTGATTTTAAGTCTATTGTTACTGATTCAAATATAGCTTTCTTTTGTTGTATCAATTCCAATTCACATCCAAACCCATGAGTATATCGTAATGCAACTCTTCCAAGTTTGAAATAAATTAATACAGTGAGATATTATAATTTACAGCTTCTGAGGTGAACTCATCAGTAAATCTTAAAGCATTATTTCATATCTGTTGATCAGTAAGTTTTTTCTTCATCTAATAACATTGCACAAACCATTTTGTACCCCCAACATAATAGGAGTATCATATAAAATTGGAGAAATAATTGTGAGCAACCTCATTTTGGTTTATCTCTCAAATCAAAGGCAAGAGCTCTGGATAGTTTTAAAAAATGGAATCAATTTTAATTAAATTTTTTTGTTCTCTTCTGTCAGAAACAAACAGAGGAATCACTAGATAGTTGCATTTTGATTTTGAGCAGAATAGTGTATTTTTATGTTTAGAAATGATGTTTCCCTTAAAAAAAAATCTCTTATCATGGAGGTCAAAGGATGGGAATTCTGGATGTTGTGAATTCTTATAAAATCACACCAATGATAAACAAAGATGTGTGGAGCAAAGGAAATGGTAATCAATGAGCTAAAGAGTTTCAAGCAACAACAACAACAATCAGACCTAGGTCCTAGTGTAAAACAGCACCACAAGCATAAACAAAGCAATAAAAGTAAGGAAACAAACACACCAAAGATTGTTTACCCAGTTCGGTCCAATATGACCTACTCTGGGGGAGAGAGCAACTCTCCAATCCACTAAGATGAAAGTGATACAAGTGAGTTACAAGAAATTAATATCACAAGAACAAACCCTAATTTCTACCCATTTTTTCAATCACCCACACTCACAATGAATCCTAGGAGATAAACACAAAATGAAGCTTTTTGATCCTTCCAATTATGAAATCTCACTACCCAAGATGATTACAATGTTTCCCAACCCAAGAGAATCACTCTCAACAAAGACACTTAACCCTAAAGTTACCTCCTTTGTTCTCCAAGTTTCTCTCTCTAAGCCTAAAAATCTGAACTGAAAAACTTATATAGTAGTAGAGCACAGACAAAATCATGTCACGATTTCAACATCGTGTCACGATTCCTTGCGTACGACCCAATGTACACAAATCGTGTCACGATGGCCACCAATCGTGTCACGATTGGCACTCCCAGAAACCATGCTCCCTGCCTCCAAAATCGTGTCACGATTTTGAGCTTCTTCAGAATCCTAATTTTGAAGTCAATAACAACACTGAAAATGAAAAAGATGATGAGCCAACCGAGTTGATGATACCTG
The DNA here is from genome assembly GCA_018208015.1 of Medicago ruthenica. Lineage (NCBI taxonomy): Eukaryota > Viridiplantae > Streptophyta > Magnoliopsida > Fabales > Fabaceae > Medicago > Medicago ruthenica. Next base: position 93,782,740 of record CM031374.1, read on the forward strand.
CTGCTGCTCCTACATGAAAATTCAAGATACCTGCTGCTCAACCATCAAACGTTGTATTTTAATGGTGGAAATTAAAAATGGAAAAAAAATGAGAGAATTTTCAATGGAGAGAATCCAAATCCCATATGTGCTCTTGATTATTAGTGATCCTGAATTTTAAACAATCTTTGACATGAAAGAATAACAAAACGAAATCTAAGTAACTTCATTAGCTAGAGGGTAAAAGGATAAAGATGAGTTCAGAGTTGAGAAATATGCAACAGACCACATTTCTCCTTTAATCAAAAGTTCAGTATCTATTTGGCGAAGAACAAAAAAAACAATTTTGTTGAGGCTTTTTATTTGTCACCTTCGAATAGGCTCTATAATATAATATTGGTTTTAAGTCTATTGTCATTGATTCAAATATTGTCTTCTATTCTATGAAGCACGGACACCTTTACGATTAGACGTGTCGCGGTGTCCGACACTCCTATGACACTCGTCAACATGTGTCGGACAAGTGTCATAAATAAGTTATTTTCTTCTTTACTTCGACACTCCTTGGACCGATGTTCGACACCTATATTACACTTATATGAGGCGTGTTGGACTACTCAGTCAAATGTCTGAATTTTTTTCTCTGCTACCACACAAGGTAGATTCAAGAGTTAAAATGTGTGAGAAATATTGATCAACGAAGGGTTATAGAGATTAAAGTTGTTTACAATGTTTTTAAATTTTTCGATACTAGTTGGATAAATAAAGGTCATACCATTGTATTTGTATCTTGTTATAGAACTAGTTTTAATGAAATAAATTTTTCAAGTTAAGAAGCATATGTATGTATTTTGATTCTAAATTTAGATATTTTATAAATAAAATAATATATAGATAGCGGTGACGGTGTTGGTGTCCTATGTTTTTTACATTAGCGGTGTCGACGTGTCCATATCAAAATCGTGTCATGTGTCCGTGTCAAAGTCCATGCTTGATAGGTTGTATCAATTCCAATTCACATCCAAACCCATGAGTGTATCATAATGCAACTCTTCCAAGTTTGAAATAAATTAATACAGTGAGGTCCAGTGGAGGAAACTAAAGTGATATTATAATTTGCAGCTTCTGAGTTGAACTCATCAGTAACTCTTAAAGCATTATTTCATATCTATTGATGAGTAAGTTTTTTCTTCATCTAATAACATTACACATACCATTTTGTACCCCCAACATAATAGGAGTATCATATAAAATTGGAGAAATAATTGTGAGCAACCCCATTTGGTTTCTCTCTCAAATCAAAGGCAAGAGCTCTGGATAGTTTTAAAAAATGGAATCAATTTTAATTAATAATTTTTGTTCTCTTCTTTCAGAAACAAACAGAGGAATCACTAGATAGTTACATTTTGAGCTGAATAGTGTATTTTTATGTTTAGAAATGATGTCTCCCTTTAAAAAAAAATCTCTTATCATGGAGGCGAAAGCATGGGAATTCTGGAAATGAAAAAGATGATGAGCCAACAGAGTTGATGATACCTGCTGCTACTCCTACACAAAAATTGAAGATACCTGCTGCTCCTCTTGGCTCATTATATCGGTACCAATCCTTCTTTTTGTTAGATGCTTTTTTCTTTTTAGATATCAAATATATTTTTTAATAATCATAAAATGCATTTTACGTTTCAAATTTTTTCTAGTGATTAAATCCATGACTCCCCCTTTATTATTCTGAATGACCATTTTGGCTTCACTATATTTGACCTATTTTAAACGCAATATGATATATTTTAAACCTAAAAAATTGATGGATAAAATTTTCTTTGTTCTCTCTCTCTAATGCTTGTCATTATAATTGAAGAATGAAAACTGGCTTAAGGTTTTATGCCTAAAGAACAAATTTTTTGAGAAGCAATCTGGTTTCCGTCTATTTATTAGATCTTGAATGTGACTATGCAGTCCACATAACACCACCAAATTTACAATATGATATCAGCCTTTTTTTGCTTCACATATTAGATATTACCTGTAATTCTAACGTTTTATAATGTGATATAGTCATTAAACTTGAAAGCCACCTACGTTTTCTGACAATTGCCTTTATTTCTGTTGCCTCAAATTTTACAGCCTCGTCTTTTTTATTCGTATGGTTGTTCTTGCACTGTTCCTGCACTGGAGGATCACACACAAAATTACCGATGCAATCTGGTTATGGAGAATGTCTATAGTTTGTGAAATATGGTTTGCTTTTTCTTGGCTTCTCCATCTCTTTCCCAAGCTATGTCCAGTAAACCATAAATTTGAATCACAAAGTCATGACAATCCTACAGGAAAGTCTGATCTGCCTGGCATAGACGTCTCTGTTTCAACTGCTGATTCTGAGAAAGAACCACCGCTTGTTTCATCAAAGTGACGTGGTGATACTTAGTTGATGTTTCAACTCTCAAGTGACACGACTTTGGTTTTTATGTAATTTGAATATCCTGAATTTTGGTGTCATTTTGATATTGGACCGTTTTGTCCAAGACTTGAAATCACTGTGAATCCTGTTATGCTCAGTATATTGCAACTGGAGTAGAACTTTCGCAGGAAAACTCTAATGAAGGTGAAATGATTTCTATTGAATGCAGTAATATGGTATTTCTTTCCATATATTTGTTGGTTTCTTTTCTTATACCACGTTTTGCTTGACACAAGCTTTTCTCCTCTTAGTTTTTTGTGGTGGTTCAGTGTTTGGTAATATGCTGATAAGAAATTTGTATGATTAGCATTATGCTAAGAACAGTAGCCACCTTTGCAACTCTAGTTTTTGGCTAGCGTTTGGCTTTGACATCCATAAGAGGTTTAAATGGATGTTGTGGCTTTATCATTTCACTATTTGGAATATTATCATTGACACTTGTATCATTGAGCTCTTATATCTTGGTTTGATATGTAGAAGTTGAAGTAAAGGCAACGTTTTTAAGTTATAAAGAAAGTCGGATGCAAAACACAGTTATGTAGTTTTCTTCCTACCTTGACCAATGTATGAGTCTTTAAGCTCAGTTCCAATTGTGTGCAAATGAAGGACAGGTTCCTTCTATTGGCATGGTAACCATCGTATAAAAAATTGGAAATATTCCAAAAAGGGTTAAATAAGTTTTTCGTCCTAATAAATATAGTAAATTTTGATTTTAATCCTTAAAAATATAACTTAATGTTTCTTCCCCCGCAATTTTGGCTAAAATATGCTTTTAGTCCCTGTAAATAGGGCTCGTTTTGCTTTTGGTCCTCGGTAAAATTTTTTTTTTAAAAACATCCTTGCAAAATTTTCTGTCTTTTAAAAAAGTCCTTGGGCCCACTTCAGTGATGATTTGGCATGGTTTGTGCCACGTGGCAGTTGCTGACTGTGCAACTTTTGCCACGTGGCGATGACGTGGCATGCCACATAATATTAATTTTTAAAAAAAAATTAAAATTCTGGAAATTAATTTTAAAAATTAAAAAATATGAAAATAAAATTAAAAAAAAATAAAAAAATCAGAAAAAAAGTTCAAAAAATTTTCTGATTATATATTACTTTAAAAAAAACTAAATTTTTGAAATATGAAAAAAAATCGAAAATTATATAATTTTTTAAAATCTGAATATAAATATTTGAAAATTAAAATATGAAAATTAATTTTTAAAAAAATTATATAATCTGAAAATCAATAATTTTCGGAAATTTTGGAATATATAATTTTCAGATTTTTTTCAAAATTTTTAATTTTAATTTCAAATAATTTATTCAGATTTTTTTTTCAATTTTTTTTTTTCGAAAATTCACATTATATAATTCCAGATTTTTAGATTTTTAAATTTATTTTCAGATTTTTAATTTCAAAAAATTATTTTAAGGATTTTTAATTGTTTTTTTTTACTGTTTAGGGTTTTTTTTCCAAAATTATCAAATTATATAATTTTAATTTTTGAAAATTAAATAATCTGAAATTTTTTGGAAATTTATTTTCAGTTTTTAAAATTTTTAAATATATTTTTCTGATTTTTTATTTCTAATTTTTAATTTCGAAAAGAATTTTTAAATTGTTTGGTTAATCGAAAAATAAAAAAATCCTTAAAATAATTAAAAATCCTTAAAATAATTTTTTGAAATTAAAAATCTGAAAATAAATTTAAAAATCTAAAAATCTGGAATTTAAAAATCTAAAAATCTGGAATTATATAATGTGAATTTTCGAAAAAAAAAATTGAAAAAAAATTATCTAAAATTAAAATTAAAAATTTTGAAAAAAAATCTGAAAATTATATATTCCAAAATTTCCGAAAATTATTGATTTTCAGATTATATAATTTTTTTAAAAATTAATTTTCATATTTTAATTTTCAAATATTTATATTCAGATTTTAAAAAATTATATAATTTTCGATTTTTTTTTCATATTTCAAAAATTTAGTTTTTTTGAAGTAATATATAATCAGAAAATTTTTTGAACTTTTTTTCTGATTTTTTTATTTTTTTTAATTTTATTTTCATATTTTTTAATTTTTAAAATTAATTTTCAGAATTTTAATTTTTTTTAAAAAATTAATATTATGGGGCATGCCACGTCATGGCCACGTGGCAAAAGTTGCACAGTCAGCAACTGCCACGTGGCAAAAACCATGCCAAATCATCACTGAAGTGGGCCCAGGGACTTTTTTAAAAGACAGAAAATTTTGCAAGGGTGTTTTTAAAAATTTTTTTTTACCGAGGACCAAAAGCAAAACGAGCCCTATTTGCAGGGACTAAAAGCATATTTTAGCCTTTTTTTGTTTTGTTTTTGCCCCCTAAAGGATATAATCTAAATCTAAACTATAAAAAATTGAGAGTTTTCCTACAAGCAAATAATTAAAATAAAAACTTTCAACTTTCATCCATTTACAATGGTTTTTCAGTTCAACACCCATTTAACACACATTTTTTCAATTCCCAACACTCCACATCATTTTCTCTCTATTCCACATAATAATTCAACACTCATTCAACAAATACACTCTCCAATGGTTTTTCATTCAACACTCTACCCCACCACTTTTTATTTCATATTCTTATTTAATTTTATATTTTTGTTTTTTATAATTAAATAAAATTACAATTATCAATTATAATTAAATTAAAATAATAAACACTTAACAATTTATTTTTTAGTGAAAAACTTCAAAAAGAAAGCTAATAGAAGGATAATAATAAGATTAAGATAGTGAAAAACTTGGTTTTTTTTCTGTGTCCAAATCAAATGAACCAAGTCTCTATTTATAGAGCAAAAAAATCATGAATTTTGGTAAAAAAAATTTAAAAAAAATTAATTTGCAATGAAATAATTGAGTTCAAATTATTAAGATGAGAAAAATCCAACCAGCCAATCAGCACGCGCCACGTGTCACGGTGCAGGCTTTGAATGTTTTCAACACCTCTCTCTCCACATCACCTCTCAACACCATTCAACAAGACCATTGCAAGACTTTATGTGTTGAAAGTGTCATTCAACAAGATCATTCCAAATGGTGTAAGCAAAGCTTTCCTACATGGCACCGTCTCAACAATCCTAAAATTTTCAAAACAATTTAAATGAAATAAAATTAAAATAATTATGAATTTTAAGGCAGTCTCCTGTCATTTGTCATTGATTCCTCTTAAATGACATTGGTTCCTCACCTTAACTTTTTCTTTCCATTTTTCATAATATAAATCAATCTTTCAACTTGTTCTCATCCTTCATTTTTTTTCTGCATTTTCTAGCTAATTTTTTTTATCTCATGGTTTTGACCCTCCATGCGCCAAAGAAGACCACACAGATTTCTGTAGTTGCTGCTTTGGGCGTAATAAGAAGCATGTCAGCACCTCACAAGAGAACCGGGCACTAAAGATGGGTGACTCTGATGATGAAGAGATGAATCTTTCATACTCCCCCAAGAAATTTGGGAATTCAAATTTCCTTATTAACTCAATTCCAGTGGCAGAGTTCCAAGGTAGGCCACTTGCTGATCCTCCTGCTGTGAAAACTGGACGCCCTCCTGGAGCTCTCACCATACCTTGCGAGCTTCTTGATGCATCAACCATGGCAAAAGCGTCCAGTGTGATCTCTTGTTTGTATGAGGACAAGACTGAATGGGGGAAGAGTGTTGGATGGATCTATGGATCAGTTACCGAGGGTGTGGTCACTGGTTATATGATGCATGATAGAGGATGGAAATCAGTTTATTTTACTGTGTGACTAAATGTGATGCCTTCCGCGGAACTGCTCCCATCAATCTCACTGATAGGTTGCATCAGGTTCTTAGATGGGCTACTGGCTCAGTTGAGATATTCTTCTCTAGAAACAATGCAATTATGGCCAACCCAAGAATGAAATTTCTTCAGAGGATAGCATACCTTAATGTTGGAATTTACCCATTCACTTCTTTTTTTCTTATTGTCTATTGCTTCCTGCCTGCACTCCCCCTCTTATCTGGACAGTTCATTGTTCAAACACTCAATGTCACTTTTCTAGTTTACCTCTTTGCTTTTACTGTGTCTCTATGCATTCTTGCTGTGCTTGAAATTAAGTGGTCAGGAATTGAGCTGGAAGAATGGTGGAGAAATGAGCAGTTTTGGTTGATTGGAGGGACTAGTGCCCATCTTGTTGCTGCAGTTCAAGGTTAACTCAAAGTCGAAGCAGCATTGAAATCTCATTCACCTTGACTTCAAAATCTGGTGTTGATGATGAGTTTGCTGATCTTTATATTGTCAAATGGTCATACATACGGCCGATCACAATTATGATGCTAAATTTAATAGCAATATCTATTGGATTTACCATAACCATATACAGTACCATACCACGGTGGAGCCGTTTAGTAGGTGGTGTTTATTAGAATATTATTAGAATATCTTTATATATTATTAGAATATCTTTATATTTTATTAGAATATAATTGTCATTAAATAGTAATGATTGTATAGTAAATAGACAGAGAAACTGACACTGTATAATTGTGTGTGTGTGTGTGTGTATATATATATATATATATATATATATCATTGAAAATCAATAAAGGTAAGACCTATCATTCTTTCATGGTATCAGAGCGTACTGATCCTAAAACCTAATTTCTTCTCTCCCTTCTCTTTTCCTAAAACCGGCCGCGCCTCCCCCTTTGTTTTCTTCCTCCCTGTGCCGCCCTTCTCCCCCTCTCTAAGACCGGCCACCCTTCTTCTTATTCCTCTCCTCAAACAAATCGGCCTCCCCTTTCCTCTCATTATGACCACCGAGCAATCACATCCCAAACAAAATAGCAATCCTCCCATTCAAGAGGAGTCACCTCTCAAACAAAATATCTCTCCTTTACCTACAAATCCCATTGATGCATTAAAAGATCCAAATTGGAAAATGACCATGAAAGACGAATATTCTGCTCTTATTGAAAATAAGACGTGGGAATTAGTTCCTCGTCCCTCTAATGCCAATGTTATTCAAAGTTTGTAGATTTTCAAGCACAAGAAGAAATCTGATGATTCTTTTGAGCGATACAAAGCTCGTCTTGTAGGTAATGGTGCTAATCAACAATCAGGTGTCGATTGTGGTGAAACCTTCAGCCCTGTCGTCAAACCAACCACTATTCGCATGGTGCTTAGCATTGCCATATATATCCAAATCATGGTGTCTCCATCAACTAGATGTCAAAAATGCCTTTTTGCATGGAAATCTTGACGAAACCGTGTATATGCACCAGCCTCCTGGTTTCCGTGATCCACACTATCCTGAGCATGTTTGTCTCCTCAAGAAGTCTCTATATGGTTTAAAACAAGCACCTCGTGCCTGGTACCAAAGATTCACTGACTATGTTGCCACATTGGGTTTCTCTCACAACATTTCTGATAACTCTTTGTTCGTGTTTTATCACGGTGATGATATTGCGTATATCCTTCTATATGTGGATGACATAATTCTCACTGCTTCATCTGATGCTCTTCGTGACTCTATTATGTCTAAACTTAGTTCCGAATTCGCCATGAAAGATTTGGGTTCTCTAAGTTATTTTCTGGGAATATTTGTCACTAAACATACAAGTGGTCTTTTCTTGTCTCAAAGAAAATATGCAGAGGAAATTATAGAATGAACAAGCATGTCCTCCTGCAAACCATCACCCACTCCAGTCAACACCTAGGCAAAACTCAGCGGCTCTCTGGAAATCTGTATCATGACCCAACTGAATATCGAAGTCTTGCAGGAGCATTGCAATATTTAACTTTCACAATACCAGATATCTCTTATACAGTACAACATGTATGTCTATTCATGCATGACCCTAAAACGCAACATATGTCAGCACTGAAGCGTATCATTCGGTATATTCATGGCACTATTGATTTCGACCTTCACTTACATCCCTCCTCTGTCAGCAAATTGGTTTCGTACACTGATGCAGATTGGGCTGGTTGCCCAGACACCAGGCGATCCACCTCTGGTTACTGTGTCTATCTTGGTGACAATTTAATCTCATGGTCTGCCACACGCCAACACACCCTGTCTCGGTCTAGTGCTGAAGCCGAGTACCGCGGAGTCGCCAATGTAGTATCTGAATCTTGTTGGATTAGAAACTTGCGTCACAACAACCACACTGGTTTATTGTGACAATGTGAGTGTTGTCTATCTATCCGGCAATCCAGTTCAACATCAACGCATCAAACACATCGATATGGATATTCATTTTGTGTGTGACAAAGTCACCCGCGGCCAAGAACGAGTCTTACATGTTCCTTCACGTTACCAAATCGTTGACATCTTCACCAAAGAACTTCCGTTGCAACTCTTCGATGATTTTCGTAATAGTCTCAACATCTGTCAGCCTCCCGTTTCGACTACGGGGGTGTATTAGAATATTATTAGAATATCTTTATATATTATTAGAGTTTTCTGCAGCTTTTGGGTACTGACTCATCTCTACCCTTTTTGCAAAAGGTTTGAGGGGAATAAGAAGAAGGGGACTTACCATTGTTTATGTTTGGTCATCTCTATTAGCAACACACTATCACACATTTGGGTCGTACCAGCCAAATAGGTGGTTCGTTCCGGTTTCCACTATGATAGCTCATGTTTAGGAATCATTTTATCTAATATTTTGTTATTTGATTATATCTATGCTACCAAGCACAATTACACTATTCAAATGTTGTGTATGTGATTTGATGTCATGTACTTGATGTTTATGCTTGGTTGAGCAAGTGGAAAGTGATTGTGTTCCTTTGCTTTTTAGTTTGTTGGTTGAGATTGTTATGTGCATTATGATATTTGGTTTTATGATTGTGACTAATTTTTTATACTGATAGTTTGTTTTAGAGGAAAATGTAATTTTTGTGCTAGAAGTATTGTTGGGAAGATCAATTAGGTGCTAAAAATCAATTTTGTTCACCTTAGTCCAAGGAACAAATACATTTTTCTGTACAGGCATCCCTCTTGAAATAGCAAGTTGTTGAGCTGCTAAAACCTGTCTGCCAGCAAAACTCGAGAGACTTCGTCAAAAGAAAAAACAAAAATCAAGAGATATAAATAAAATTATAATAAAGAACCGTATGTTAAATACATATGTAAAATAGGATGATTTATTTTGAATTTTCCTTCGGTGTTGGTTCATCTTTATCCCATTTTTTTTTTCCAGAAATATAAAAAATCAGCAAACCACATTGACCAACCTAGAACCTGCACAGATCAGTTAAGATCAAATTTTCATCTCACTAACTATGTAGGCTCTGTGTGGATAAACAATTTCATTAAGCGCTTATCATTTAAGTGCTTGTGTATACAATGTTTTTATAACAAAAGATTAATTTTCATCTCAGTTGTTGCGGTTTCCATTGAATTGGTTTTTTTTTTTTTTAATAAAAACTACATCATTTGTATTGCAGTCTGTTGAAACAATAACCAAGTCATGTTAAGTTCAAGATTGAAAATTATTCTGGATTAAGTTAGTAAATAGAACTGCCAAATGTCAATCTTGGCGAGTTCTAAGGCCGTCCATTGATTTGCCACTTGCCAATGATTAATCAAATGTAGTTTTATGAGGCATTTATAAAAGAAATCAATAATTACTATCACGCCGAAAAGTGTTCAATAACACTTACATTCATTGCATATTACATCCATATTTGGACTAGTCATCCAAATATATTCACAAATGATACCCTGCAGTTAAGCAGAGGCAATCTTAGATGTACCTATAATTTCTAAACATATTTGATGAAGTCATCTTTGTGAACCTTATTGTTAGGGAAAACCTAACATTAACAATTTAACATACTCATGAATTTCATTCTTGAGCATGAACTGTGAAGCCTTTTCTTAACAAGAACTCAAATCCAAATTTGACCCTTCTGCAGCATCATCAACAGAAACAGTACGTTTTGGGATTTTTCCAGAGCTAACCGGCGCCAAGAATGTTCTGAAAAATGTTGGCTTCCATCCCACTTTCCAAGTGCTCATGGTCCTGCTCCTTGTAGGGCTACTAATAGAATATGCAGTTGCAGCCATCCTCATCTTCTCAATCAATGCTCCGGTGTTCACCTGTTCTGACAAAATCTCCTCTAGTTGTCTTGTATCAATCACCAACTTCACTTTCCACACACCATTCTTAGCTGATGGCAACACTTCAAGAGCCGAACCATTCGACAGATTCTCCACGTAATCACACGCTGCAACGCGCACCGAGTTCTTTACTCTCTCATCATTCCCTGCATCTGATCTTTGAACCAGCTCTTGTTCAGAAACTCCGTCACTGGAGCTAGTTTTTTGATCTGGTTGTACCTCCTTCAAGGGAAGAAGATAATAGAGAAGACCATAGCTTAAGCTCTCTTGGTCTGATAATGGTGACGACGCATGGCCTTGGCGAAAAACACAATAACCCGGACGATTTTCAAGGACTTGTGCAACTGTTTTGGGACCTTTGAATTGTAAAATTGAACCACTATCACATAGAATTCGGATAGAGTGATGGCATTCACCAGTGGTACCCTTGAAAGAACAATTTCCCATTTGTTAAAATTTCAGTGATGTTTCAATTTTCAGTGTTGTTTTGTTGCTATTTTATAACACAGAGGATAGTGTTATGTTCTCAAAGTTGATTTATATTGTTAAGTTTGAAATCTCTTTGTAATTGTATTCGGCAAAAACTTGTCCTGTTTTAGATTGTTTATTCTTATTTGTGTAGTTTTGTTTATCTTAGAGGTGCTCACGTGAAATTGGACCGTTGGGGATTTGGTTTGACAATTTACAAATTAAACGTTGGATTTTTGTGATAACAACTACTGATCCAAAGGGAAAACAACAGAATGATAGGTAGATTCTCAAATTTAATATTAACAAACAATAGCATATATTTCAAATTTCAGCGCCAGAGGCTCTGCATCCACCTATGATGCTTTCTTTTCTTTTGCATCTTTGAACTGTTAGGGACGTTGCACTGTACACTCCAAAAAATATATAATTAAAAAGAAGCTAGACAAAATAATTTGCACAACTTTTTGTTGTATAGCATAGAAATAGCGCACTTATATTTTTTTGTAATAGTATTTGAAATGTTACTGTTGGGCTACGTATAGAGGCTACAACTAACTCTAGTAACTAATATGTTAATTTCATAGAATTGAAACTCTCGTTTTCCTATGTTAATTTGCAATGGAATTATTGGAGTATCAAGGATTAGTGTGATAGTGTTATTTCACGGATCTTCTGTCTATTTGGCCCGTGACACTCCCGTGTCCAATATGCAACAATTTTCAAACATGTAAAAATGTCTACAACATTGGTTGTAAACTTGTAATCTATTAGAAAAAATTCCTTTTTTTATGGGATCTACTAATCTATGGTATAGATAATAGACTCAGAGCAGTCCCAATAAAATTGGAGGCCCGATTCTCATAATGAAAATAGACCCCAATAAAATATAACAACATAATTATTTTTAAAGAGCAATTTTCTATTTAAATTGAAAATGACATCCGTAAACATAAAAAAATATTTATCATTGTAATTAACACAAAAAAATCTATATTCTAGTCAATAATATAAAATACAACTTCAAATGATTATTTTTTTTATCAACCCTTCTAGGTTGATGAAGGTTGTTAACACGAGTATGGGCAAAAAATAATTTATAATGATTTTCTGAGAAAATAATTATAATGTTTGTTGTTAGAGCTTTGTAATTTTATATGACAAATATGAGCAAAAAATTACAAGTGTTCTAAAAAAAATAAGAAAAAAGAAATTATAATGTGTTTTTATTTGTAAATATATAGTCCAATAGTTGAAGAGGTAAAAAGACCGCCTCAAATCCATACTAAATTAGGCCCAAATCAAAACTCTCTCATGCTGAAAAAAAAAAATTTAAAACTGAAAAAATGGTATCCTGAGTTGAACCTAGGAGCGAGAGCATTGGACTATCAAACACAACATTCTACCACTAGGCCATGCGTTCGGATCTGAAATGTTCCTTGCGTTATTATAATAATTATTTATATGCATTCTATATATAAAAAATATATTTTGGGCCCCAAGATTTTAGAGGTCCAGATCGGTAGAGTTGTTGCACCTCCTCAGGGACGACCTTTATAGACTCAACAATGATTCAAACATTCCAATAGGTGTATACACCTTGAGAAAGATAGAAATAAAGAGAGTGACTATATATGTGATAAATTAAATATGAGAACATTATGGACATGCACCCAATATCTATTCTACACCTTAAGAGAGATAGAAATAGAGACAATGATGTGATAGATGTGATATGTTGATGATGTGATAGAAAGATAGAGATGGAAAAATAATGAAGTGTTAAATGGATGTAAAGTAGATGTGTTCAGATATAAGCATTGTTGATTGAGTAGTGATATTTGAACAACCATTTGAGACAACTTGTAGGAACACTAGTTAAAATTGAGTGGAAGTTAGAAGAGTAAACACAAAGTCTCATTGGATAGAACTAGAGTTGTGTGAATTGAAAAATTGTCCCACATAGGAGAGGACACACACTAGTGGTGTTTATATAAGTGGTCGATCACATCCAAGAGTGTGCCCTTGGGGTACCCACTTTTGTGAACGGAGAGTGTAACAGCCCGATTTTTAGTATTAGATTTAATTATTATTATTATTATTATTATTATTATTAAATGCTTATTATATTTATTAAATGTTTATTTTGGTGATTTAGTGGATTTCGGGTGATTAAGGGTATTTTGGTAATTTTGAGGGTAGTGACATTTTTGTAATATGTTAGAAGTTAGAAATTTGAATTTAGAGATGGGTGGTGAATTAGTAAAAGGGGAGGTTTAAGTGAAGTAAAAGGGTAGAGAAATAATTATGTGATGAAATGTGACTAAGCCCATTAGAGTGAGTAACCCTAGCCCAATAGTATTTAAAGAGTAGTGTATGTGTTAGTGAACTAGGTTTAGCTCATTTCACAAAAATCACAAAGGAGGCTAGAGAGAGAATAGAGGAAAGGAAGAAACTTTGGAGAGGAAGAGAAGAGGAACTCAATGGCACTAAGGGAAAGGGGAGAATTGAAGCTAGGAAGCTAATTTTGAAGAGAATTGAGGTAAGGGGGAAGATTACTTTCACCATATGGGTTGTTAATAAGCAATTGGCTAGTTGGGTATTTTTAGCTTATGCTTAAATTCATGAACTTATGATTAATTGTGTTAAATTTGTGTTCCTTTTTTTATGATTAAATTAAGCATGTGATAAGTTGATGAATACATGTTGTTGTTTTACCAAAAGTCATGTTTGATTATGTTAAGTTGGTAACTTTGTGAATTTTGATGAATTTGATAAAGACCATGATGATTGATGATGATTATGCTTAATTAAGTTGAGTTTGAACATGAATATGTGTTTAGTTTGTGAATTCATGTGATTATGATGTTTGGGTCCTATTGAAGTTGTTGTTGTTGTTGTTGTTTATGAGAATTTGGATTAAATTGGTGAAAACGATTAAGTTGTTGTTGAAATGATTTAAGTTGAATCATGCTAGTTGAATTAAGTGATTTTGATTATGTTAAGTTGAAATGAAAGTTTAGATTGTTGTTGTAAAGTTTTGTTTGGTTAATTAAGCTGTTTTGGAAATAAATGAGCTTTTGAGACGAACTTAATGATGTAATTGATGGATTAACTTGGAATTAAGTAATGGAAAGTTTAGAAGTTAATTGGTTAAGAGACAGACTTAAGAATTGTCTAAAATGGTGTCATGATGTGGGTGTAGACTTAGTAATTAAGTGATAAGTTATGAATGATTAAGAATGATGATGAGTTAATAGGTTAGAGTAACCTTGATTGATTGGATGCATATTTTGAATTATGACGATGTTATGTGATAAGTGACGATGAATATATGATATATGATATATTACAAGTGACGATGAAGTGACGATGTTCATATGAAAGAATATATGATAATGTTGATGATGTTGGTGTTGAGTTACACATATGTATGTGTTGTCGAGTCATCATATATGTACATGCATTCATTCATGAGTCAAGTCCAGTGACAATGAAAGTGACAATGAGATCCCTCGGTAAAATAACTCCGACATCCAACCCGGTACCACATGCATGTAGAGTCGTTAGGCGCATTGGATATACATAATGAGTCGTATGTGACAATGTATTGGTGTGAACTTGTGCATCTAAGTGGTAATTGAGTTACATATGATAATGTTGATGATGTTGGTGTTGAGTTACATATATGTATGTGTTGTCGAGTCATCATATATGTACATGCATTCATTCATGAGTCAAGTCTAGTGACGATGAAGGTGACAATGAGATCCCTCGGTAAAATAACTCCGACATCCAACCCGGTACCACATGCATGTAGAGTCGTTAGGCGCATTGGATATACATAATGAGTCGTATGTGACAATGTATTGGTGTGAACTTGTGCATCTAAGTGGTAATTGCATAATTGATGATTGTGATGTGATGAGATTGTTATGACTTGATTTGATGATGACTTATTGATGAGAATGTGTTATGTACACTATGAGGATTTTATTGAGATGTTGATATGATTAATCTTGATGATTTACTCGGTAATTGATTGTTGTTGATGATATGTTATATATACTTGATGAACTTGTTACGAAGCATAGAGATAACCAAGCTTGTAATTGAATGCGATTATAATATGCATGTTTGTAAGATGATAACCAGACTTTAATATGTTGTATGTCTATATGATGATGATGTTGTTGTTTGCCTGAACTTACATGCGTTTATTAATCCTTTATGTTGAACGTATATCTTACCCCCCAGTGGCTTTTTGTCACCTCATCCTTGTGATGTAGACGTGCAGGTTGAGGAGTAGCTCATTGCTTGTGAGTATGATGAGGACGAATTGTTGCCTACTCATGTTTATTACTTTCTCGAGTAGTCTAGATTTAGGAGCTCTGATCTAGGGCCTGGGGATTTTACCTTTTTGTGTTTTGAGGCTATGAGATCTTTATGATAAAATTGATGTTATTATTATGTTGAGATATTATGTTATGATCCGAGACATAACGTTTTGAGATGTGATTTTATTTCCGCTGTGCGATGATTATAATTGATGAAAATTTTATATTGGCATATTTTATATGAGATGTATGTTGAGTAGTGAGACCTTGATGTATGATAATGTGTGATTTATCGCTTTTTAAATGTTCTCGGGGATCGGGGTCTTACAGAGTGAGTGCTCAAGAAAATATATATATCACACGCGCGCTGCCGCCGACTGAAAGCGTTTCCTTAAGGAATAAGTTTCGTTAAAATATGATCCAATAGAATATCCGAAAAATTTTTGGGTGTATCCACTCGCGTGAAACTGATACTTCAAATTCTTTTTATCTTTCTTCTCCCTTCGACTTGTGTTGACGAGTCCTTCTTCTCTTATTCCTCTCTTGTTGTCCCTTCAGTTTCAACTGATATTAGTACCATATTAGAGTGGTTTTATACCATATTTAGGGTGTTAATTCTCGAACGATTATCTATGGTGCATAAGGTAATCGCACAATTTGAACTAAGTTGTTTTATCCTGGAGGCGTCACGGTTGATAATCTACTTGAACAGTTTTGGGTAGTGCCGCGAAACGTCTTAAAGAGAGCGAATTGGTCGTGACTCAACCCGACAATCTCTTCGGTGGTAGATTCTCTTTTTAAAAGGTACGTTTCTAAATTGAAAAACAACACAATTTTTTTTTTATCTTTTTATTGGTCAAAAACAATAGAGATGTGTATGATTCACGGATAAAAACAATAGAGATGCGCGAACAATATTGATTTGTTAACGCCAAAAAAATAACTAAAATTAGAAAATACGCTAGGAAATAAAAAAATGGAAACAAATACGTATAAGGCTTGGTGAGAAATCACAACACGCACGCAGTGGGACCAAACCGGACAAAAACATTCCGCTGGATATGGAGGTGGCTGTGCTTCGCTAGTCCACGTAAATAATACACCTGCCAGACGATTATCTTAAGGCCTGCATGTTTCCTACACTCATTATCACTTACTCCTATCTATAGTTTTTGACTTTTTGTCCAATCTCAACTTAACCAAATGGATAATCCTCTATCAAATCCACATAAATTTCATATCTCACACTCACCGCGCCTGTATCAATCTTATATTTCCATTACAATTATTATCTTTTATCTTCACATTAGTCTTTGTAATTTGCTACGCTATTTTCTCTTAAACAAGACTACTTTCATCTCTTTAAAATTCATAGAGGATCGTTTTGAGGACATTTCATCTATATGGTAATTTGATATTAATTAATCCACAAATTTATCATCAGGTCAATCCAACATATTTAGAAACCTCAAACAAGTTTTACACTAAGATTTTTTAATTAAAGAAAAAACACAAGACTCTAAAACCTATTAGACCTGTTGAAGTTGGTTTTGAAGTTGTTTGTAGTTTGTTTCTAATCCCACGTAGTTGTTGAGTGTATAAATATGCTTAAGTGCACTCATCTTTTGAACACTACAAGAAATTTGCCATTTAGCAACGGCGAATATCCGTCGCTAAAGGTCCAAAAACCGTTGGTATAGGTCATAAAACTTATACCAACGGTCGTCTAGGATACATTGCTTATACCAACGGCACAAAGCCGTCCCAATATCTAATACCAACGGATTATTAGTCTGTTGCTAAAGATTTTGGAGCTATAGCAACGGCATTTTATACCATTTTAATAGCTTTAGTCAACCCGTATATCCGTTGGTATAGGATACTGTCCGTTGCTATAGGTCTCTTTTTTCAAATAAAATTCACCAAAATATAAATATTTTTTTAATAATAATAATAAAATTTTCACAATAATTCCTGACCAAAAAAATAATATATCTAGCAATACTTTTTTATTGCACCACACAAAATTTAAGGCAACATCAAAGAAAATTTTAATTATATTATCAAAGTATAAAGTCTTACAAATATATCAAAATAACAAAGTAATGTCAATTATATATAATAACAAACACCAAAATAGATACTACGTCGACAAAAAAACACTAGATGAGCACAAACATATCCAAGATAAAAACATTTCTAATCTTCCTCTCTTCCATCTTGATCACTGCATTGACTTGAACAATTTGTCTGGTTTGGAGCACTAGCAGCATCTGTGACCTATTAAAAACAAAAGAAAATGTTACAAACTCAACTTAATACATGTTATCATAATATTCTAAATATGAACTCGAAGAGTAAAATATCAATTATATAATATACCTGTTTTGCAGCTTGTAAAATAATATTCAAATCTTCTTGAGATAATCGATTTTGTATCACTGACATTATATTTGCCATAAATATATTTGTCCTCTCTTGACTTTCTCGCATTTTCTTAAGTTCATCCCTCAATTCTTGATTTTCAGACAAAAAACCTTTTGATTTCTTAGGTTTGGGAATACTGCCTATACAACACACATGTCTCCTCTTTTCAGCTCCTTTTACTTGTGAATAAATGTCATTCTTCCAAGGCATATGACTTTGTGTCTTTTGGACCGACTGAGAAGTTTCAGCCTCATTATTATGTTTGTTTAGTTCTTCCTAAAAAATTATAATAAATATATAGATTAAAAGAATACATTTTAAAATAGAATTCATTAATATGACAATCAAAACAATTGAACAGGGTCACTTTTATGTCACAATGAAAGGAACCATAAGCCTTCTCAAATCCTGCTTGAAATCCAATTCTGTGAAAAGGGTTGTTTTCACATATTCTATAAGTACTACTACTGCTAAAGATAGCAATGGGAAGTGGAAACCTATTGTTGATGAATCTTGCCAAATACAAACTGACACTGTGTGGAATATACAATCAAGTGAATGGGTTTATGCACTTTCAAAGCTTCTCACAGAAGAAGCAGCATTTAAATTTGCTAAAGACAATGGGATTGATCTTGTTTTAGTTATAACAAGTACTGTTGTAGGCCCATTTTTCACTGCTAATGCACCTTCAAGTGTTAAAGTTTTGTTGTCCTTGCTAACAGGTGAAACTGAAAACTACATATGCAGCACACAAAGTTGTACACTGTCTAATAGTGTATACCAACACAAAGGTATACACTTCTCTTAGGATCAACAGCAGCGAAAATAGTGTATACCAACACAAATGTACCAGCAGTAGAGAAAACAAACCCAGCGCCTAATCCATCACCAGTACTGTAACCGTCATGAGGAAAAATGGGGGTTAACACAACAATATAATGAAAGCTGCATATAGCAGGCAGAAACCAAAACTAGCAGCAGGTTCCCATGCTAGTTGGAAACAAGACAAAACTAGACCGATACGTAACAATACACGGGAGCACCAAAACACACCAAGTAACATGAGAAAATCAATATATTAACCACATAATTCAAACTAATCAACACAGCCATAACTTTAAAAAATTATGCAACAATTCAAACGATCAATGCTCCAAAACTGCCATTCATCAAATTATAAAACATACATGAGCCCTCCACATGAAAAAGTACAATCGAAATTGTGGAAATACACAACAGTAAATACACTTCAGCAATACACTTCCAAGTAAAATCCAAACTAAATTTTTCCAAACTCTGAATCAAATGCTTCAATTCTTATGTAATATTCATTGCCCTATTTGTATCTACTTAATGGACCCAAAGTACAGCAATATCACCCGCAAAAAAACTAAAGTTAAACAATAATAAATATATAAAATATAACCTATCAAAATTATAAAAAAAAAACAATAAAAATGACACACAACAACACAGTGATGATGAAGAAGAAGTACCTTGTATGAGGAAGCTGCACAAGCTTTGACAGAAGAGGAAGAGGAAATCGATTTGGGGGTTTTGACAGGAATCGGTTATGAAAAAACTGATTGAAGAAGATGGAGATTATGTGCGATTTGGGTTCAACAATAGATTTTGGGGTTTTGAGCAGCAATAGATTTAGGGGTTTTGATTCAGAAAGTGATTTGGGGGTTTTGATTTAGAAGAGGAAGAGGAAATCGAAATCTGGGTTTTGAGCAGCAAAGTGATTTGAGGAAATCATTGAACGATATGAAGAAGAAGGAGATTGGTTCGATTTTGGAGAAGAAGAAGATTGGGTTCGATTTTGGAGAAGAAGGAGAAACTGCGCGTCTTCTGCTTCTGTGCGCGTTTTCTGCTTCTGAGGTATAGGTTGCTTCTGAGGTTTAGGTTGAAATAAAGAAAATGGGGGAAAAATAAATAAATTAAAAAATGGTGGAAAATTATGCGCCAAGTGAACATTGGTGGAAATTTGTGGCGCTTTTTTCTCTCATAACCTATAGCAACAGATGTTAGCAATTTTAGTTGTTAGATTTAAGCTATAGCAACCCTTTTTTCTGCGGTTACTAAAGGTGTCCGTTGCTATATGACAAATTTCTTGTAGTGGAACTGTCTTTTGGGATGAGATCCAAATTAAACTCATTTAACATGGTATCAGAGCCAAGTTAAAGATTGCAATGTGGGAATTAGATCCAGACCCACGCTAGGGTGAGTGTTGAAGTTGGTTTTGAAGTTGTTTGTAGTTTGTTTCTAGTACCACATTGCTCAAGTTTCCGGGCTGTTAAGTGTATAAATATGCTTGAGTACACTCATCTTTCATCTTTCGAGCTAGTTTTTGGGATGAGATTCAAACTCATTTAACAATGAATATGCTTGAATACACTCATCTTTTGAGCTAGCTTTTAGGATGTGATCCAAACTCATTTAACAAGACCGTCATTTTTACCAATTGGGAAAATATCCATAATTAATTTGTTATGTTATATATTCATAATTCATAACTAGATTAAAAAATTTTGATGTGTACAAAAAAAGATAAATTTTTTGGAGGTTTTTATTTTGCCCGAAAAAGAGGTTATTGCTAGCTACTAGGTTATTAGGGACGTGAGCCGATCTGATAGCAATAGCCTAATCGTAAATGGTCCGTCAAAGCTTAGATAGATTGTGATATTATTTTAAATTTTGGATCTAGCCTAACTCAAAATAATTATTCATTTGAAAATATGAACCACATGTTATGAAAATATCATTAAATTGCCAAATATATTTTTGTCTATTATTGATAATTGCTCATCGATTTAATTATTTTATTATATATAGTCAATGACATAAATAAGTGCATGCATGCTATATATTTGTTTCATTTTTGATTGGACAAAATATGAGTGACCAGAGAAATTCCTACCTATATTTTATTTCTTTTATATAGTTAGTAGTATATATATTAAGAAATGCATATATGGATTATATGTGAGTGAACATTTTAGCGAAACTCCCTACCCACTCCAGCCAGATATCCTTTTGGCATTTGGAAAACAACACAAGAGGAAATGGGGTGTGCTAACTCTAAACGTATCGAAGCAACCGCACCCGCCGTATACCAGCCACCACCGACGAGTTTTGCGGTGTTCGACATAAACGCCATCGAAGAGCCATGGCTAAAACACCTCAACAACACCAACAACACCATGTCCCAAGAAGAAAAACCTGCTCTACCTCCTCCTATTCTCCACATCCTCGATGCTACTGAAAAATCTCCTCAATCATGGGATGAAGTTAGCAAAACACTCCAACACCTCAAACCAGTTGTTCAACAACTTCCTCAACCATCACCACCGTCATCACCACCATCGCAACAACCACAGCCTCCACGTAAGGTTGCTTCCTTTCACACACTCGAAGAGTTAGATGCAAAGTCAAGCCCAAAGAAGAAAAACGATTCTCAGTCACCAAAACCACCACAACCACAAGTTCAACCAACGAAAAACGTTGTTGATGTTGGTTCAGTGAGAACATTAAAACCATCTTTGTCCTCATCGAAATTGAAGGATAACATATTCATAAAACGAGACATATTAGAGAAACAAAAGGAAGAGAAAGAATCGAATTTCGAGAGAATCGAGAGATTAAGGAGAGACCCACTAAGCAACTATCCAGAAAAATGTCCACCAAATGGAAACGACGCCGTAGTAATATATACAACGTCGTTGAGAGGTGTAAGAAAGACGTTTGATAATTGCAACAAAGCAAGAGACTTATTGGAGAATCATAGGGTTGTGTTTGATGAGCGTGACGTGGCACTTCATGGAGAGTTTTTAAAGGAAGTGAAGGAGTTGTTATTAACGGAGGAAGAGTTAGGGGTTGGTGTGGTTTTGCCAAGGGTGTTTGTGAAGGGTAGGTATTTGGGTGGGTTGGATGAGTTGATGGAGCTTAATGAAACGGGTCGACTTGGGAGGATATTGAATGCGACACGTGTGGAGAGAGGTGTTGGAAGACAAGGGTGTGGTGGATGTGGTGGGGTTAGATTTGTTCCTTGTTTGGATTGTGGTGGGAGTTGTAAGTTGGTTACTGCTGGGGATGAAATAAGGTGCCCTAAGTGTAATGAGAATGGGTTAGTCCATTGCCCTACTTGTCTTTAATTTGAGTTTCAATACTTGTTTGTTGAGACGTTGTTGTTGTAAACTTGTAATAATATTGATTCATAGTATACTCATACACTATTACTGTTTTATTCATAAATAAATAAATAAAATTCTATTCTCAAGTGTATATGTTGTGACCATACATATTTGTAATCTCATCTGATTAATTGTTAAACTTATATTGAGCCTTCTTGGGATTTTGGATTATGTATGAATTATCTATTCCTACCCTTAAAATTTATCATCAATACTTTTATTTAGTGGTGGTGTGGTACGACTAGAGAATATATATATATATATGACACCTTTAATGTCTTTAATTTCTATCTCACCCCCCTCATGAAATGTGAAAGTTGTGTTGAAAAAGAAGAGAGATAGAAAAGGAGGGAAAAGGGGAACTCATGAATCATGTGATGGAAAAAAGAGATAGCAGTTGGATGGGATGGGCAAGAGATGCAAAAGTAATAATATGAGGAAAAAGGTAATATGAAGATAGAAAGATGGACCTCCGATTTCCAAGTTATTGGATATAGAATTATGGGAATTAGTTCTTGAAAGCTGGAGGTTAGCTCATGATCAAGATACATGGCGGTTGATTCTGAAGTGGTGGTCTGGTCATGAATATTGAAGCTAGCTAAGGTAGATTGTTCAAATGCTAATAGAATGGATTGAAAAGTAAATTAAGGTGTATCAATAATTCTATCACAAAAGCAATTGTTTTGCGAATGTTCTGACTAAATGAGTGGTGATCATGGTTCTATATATTTGATCTAGCTAGTATGAACAACCGCATACTCAAATGAGTCATTTTATTGTTGGTAGATTAATTTCTTTGTAGCTTGCTTTCTTTTTGTAGTTCTAACCCCTCAATTTTGTGAAAGATATAAAATTGAGGAGTGTTTGTCATTCAAACAATCTTGAGAGTGAGGAGGTGAGTGCAATGTTTCCAGCAACTAAAAATGATACTGCAGTGCATGGAGTGTCTGTATCATTTAAGCCCACCTAAGAGCAATGTTCCCTTCTTTGAATTCATTGTACACTTTTCATCAAAAAATAGACCTTACAATCTGTTCAAGAAAAAAGTTGCACTTCTCAGTACTCATGTTTTTCTATAAATTATATCTTGATTCCTTTGAAGACAAATTTTTTTTGGGAATGTATGGATAATATTTGTGAAAAAAGTTACTACTATTTGTGATATGATACGACAATCTCCTTCTATTGAACTAGATGCAGCTTTCAGTCACAAAAAATTAAAATAAAACCAGCTGGATTTATTGGGTAGCAACCGGTGGTGAAAAGGAAAAAATAGTAGATTTCAAAAAAGGGCCCAACCGGGTTCGAACCGGTGACCTCTTGATCTGCAGTCAAATGCTCTACCACTGAGCTATGGACCCGTTTGATGATAGTCGTATATCCGTATAATATAATATAAAATACATCTAAAACTCATTCAATTCAAATTCACCGTTAAGGTGACGGGTTTAAACCCCAAGCCTGAGATAAGCTTATATAGACTATATACTTTGTTTTTTTGTTAAAGATGTCAAAATGAAATATATTAACCACAAAAAATCTTAACCAAAACATAGTGCAATGTGAGGAATGAAAAGTCAATGCAAAGAGAAATTTATAAATCGGATACCAGCAAAGCAAAAAAGAACATATCACAAACATTAGACAAAAAACAAGACAAACACCAACTAAGTAATATAACTAAAAGTCCGAAGAAGATTAATACACCATACACGAAACTCAAAAGTTAAATTATCATTCTTAGTTTTCGACCTGCAAGAGAAGCTTCACTTTATCAAAGAAATGAATCAAAGACAACTCTTGTCGGGGACGGATGTATGTTGTTGGATGTGTGGGCGTGTGCCTACACAAAAATTTTAGAAACTTTTTTTTAGTAGTATAATATACAAATAGTTGATATTTTGACCACATGACTCACACTTCTCACAAATCATTTTTCTCTTGACCCACACATATCATCATATATCTCTAATTATTTTTTGATAATATGAATATTATCAAGAATCAGATGCGAAATCGAATGTGAGATGATCAGTTAAATGATTGTTTAGTTATTTATATAGAGAAAGATATTTTTATTGATATTAAAAATGAGAAAATCATTCAAAATTGTAGATGAAAATTATTAATGCTACAAATTTTTATATATGGTGCCCCCTCTATTCAAAAATCATGAATCTGTCACTG
Organism: Medicago ruthenica; assembly: GCA_018208015.1. NCBI lineage: Eukaryota > Viridiplantae > Streptophyta > Magnoliopsida > Fabales > Fabaceae > Medicago > Medicago ruthenica. The sequence goes on from CM031374.1 coordinate 93,806,911, forward strand.
ACTTCTGTTGCTGAAAAATGCAACAATTCCTTTCTTTTTAAATAATCAAACACTATATAATTATAATGTGATATAATTATATTTTTGTTGATAACTAACTTTCATATTTAGAGAATGGATGACTTAAAAGTGCAAGAAGAATAGACAAACAAAAAGAATTGAGAAAAGTAATAAAGTAATCAACAAATCAATATCTCAAGCATATGAAAAGGAGTTTGATTTTTTAAATCAAAATCTTCAATCAATGTAGTCATCCTATAATTTTTGTTGTTGTAAATATCAAGTATCACCTCTCTCACAATTATTTTTTAATGACAAATGTTAGTGAGTTAATTGTTATGTTGGTTTTTTCTCCTTGTCGAGATTTGAACCATGGACCTCCACTCCTTAACCCTTACAATTAAAATGTCTTAAAATCTATCTTCTAGTCATTTTTTCAATTTAAGCCTAGGCGCAGAAGATTTGCGTCCAATCACAATAGATCTGTATGAAGTGTTTTGGAGTTGTTGTTTTTACGCCCAAGCGCAACCCTATGCACCCAGACACAATTGCATGGTGAGGTGTATAAAATGCAGTTTTATGCATATTTAGATGAAATTTTGGAGAACAAAAAATGAAGACTCTTAGGAGGGTCTGTATCCAAAAAAAAAAATACTAATGATTAATTGAAATGATGAATCCAAGCAAGAACCATAAGCATTGTTCAGTATTTGTTAAACGTGAATATTTGTTATGACGTAAATGACATCAACCCAGAAATTTCACGTCAAATGAGCAAATTCTAACTTACATGGTTTTTTATTTTAAAAAATATGAAATTTACAAAATCAGATAAATATTCACACATTTAAGTAGATATTTAAAAGAAAGGTTTGAGTTATTGGTAAAAACAAGTGAGAGTAGCTTTGTTTACTTAATTCTTCATATTTTTTTGAGAGTAAAGTTATTAGCCCCATTATATATAAGTTATTAGCCCCATTACTTAATTCTCCCCCCTTATAAGTTGTTTCTAGGTAGACTTCTAAACTGTGCTGACCAACCGTTTTACTGCCTCCCTTGGGTCTTACTACGTGGACCACTCACTAGACTGACACCTAAAGACATCTTAAACTGAGTTTAAGAAAGATAAATAGCAAATAAGAAAAATTAAAATCTTTAAAACCTTAAAATAAGTTTAGTAAATTTAGTTAATAGGTCTCAATCCAACCTGGCTCTGATACCAGACTGTGGCAGGATCGGAACTAAGATATCAGGAATAATATGAGTAAATGTTGCACATAAAGGTGTAGTTAGAAATTTCAGAGTAATTTCATAAACAGCGGAACAAGTAAATATTGTATATTCCTTTAATAGAGGTGTGATATTGAAAATAATATATTCTTTACATTGAGGACACATAATTAGGTAATCAAAATAAGGATTTATAAAAACATAAATTGTTGGTAAAGACATGATTTGAATAAAGATTAATTTTATTGCTCAAAATACTTACAATATTATCACAAGGCTTCGAATGGCTCAAGAGTGGTTTTGAGGCTGAATATTCGAATGCCTAACACACAAACTAACATTCCCTTTTATAGAGGGATTACAAAGACGGATTTCAAATAAAATTACAACACAACTTAATACTATACATACAAGTGGCAGACAAACACAAATGGCCACTAAAGAAAAGCAAAAGTAAATAGTAAAAACTAATAATGCTCCACTAAAGAACAAAAGAAAGTGGAGGTGTCTAGTCAAAAGTATCATAATTGCGGGCAATAATTTCAGAGCACCAATAATTTGATAGTAGCATCAATAATTCTTGTAGTAGAAATCCACTAAGGATTTTAACAGTCTTCTAGGTCTACACCGTAACAGTCATCTTCATTGTCATTCCCTGAAGTACTTCCAGCATCAGACATTGAAGAAGAAACTTCTTGTAATCGGTTAATAAACTCTTTAGGGTCTGTAATTGCTGATAATGACGCTAGAATCTTTGACCTACTGGACAAAAATTCAGAGTCTGAAGAATCTTTATCTTTAATTTTCTTACAACGTCCTGGATTAGCTTGCACCCAGGCATTTAATCTTGATTCACTGAGTAATTCTGGATTAAACTTAATCCACCACTTAACTGAGTATTTTTTAATTAATTCAGTAGCTGTGTAGTTTTCCCAAATAACATTGGTAGCAAAAGTCCAAGAGGTAATCCAATTAACACTAAACACTGCACAAAAAGCCAGAATAGCCAAATGTGTAGGGCAGTCTGTAATATTGTAAAATTTAGTAAAGGTTTCCTTTGCATAATCTGGAAATATCTCTAATGTTGGTCCGACCAACTCAAACCATTTAACAAACCAATAAGGGAATTTTAATGATACCTTTTTATCAAACCAAATAAACCAAGTATGATTATAAGGTTCAATAGCTAAAAAGTAATTCCAGGCATCCATATAGTCAAAATAATTGTAAGATTGGGGATCAAATCTTCTGGTGAAAGATTTGCTCATAGAAGGTGGTAATGTCCAATCTGCTGCTGATAATATCTTCATAATTTTAAATTTTGAAAAATTAATTTTAGATTTATCTGCTGCATCAAACTGATGAGTCAGCTCGATAGATCCAGTATCAACTAGAATAAATTCATAAAATTTTCTAGTTTTTAATAAGCTTTTTGGAAGAAACAAAAATCCTTCAGGAAGGACTTTTCTAACTTTCTGTAATAGCGAAGTATTTTCTGGACAATAAGCCATTTCCAAAGGAATAATTGGCTCAAATAATTCTTTAGTAACAAAAGTACTCCTTGCTGTAGATGGAGGAGTGTAATAGGCTAATTTAGATGATTTACTGGAAGAGGCTAATGGAGTAATGCCTTTAGTTATATCAGAGGGGGATAATAAAGTAAATTTATTTTGGGTAGGCTTTGGTGAGGTAATTTTTGTAAGGTAAGAAGGTGAACTTAATGCTAAGGCTTTTTCTGTATTCTCCTGCTTAGGAGGTAATGGAGGTCCATAATTATCTCTAGGATCCATCTTTGCCCTGTAAAAATTCTCTAGTTAAAAAATCTGGTAATGAGTTTTTAATTCCTTCAATATGTTCTATTTCAAAATCAAAACAAGATAATAAAGATTGCCATCTGGCAAAAATATGTTTAGAAACTAAGTTTTTAACATCTTTTTGTAAAACACTTTTAGCAGCTTTGCAATCTGTTTTTAAAACAAAATGTTTAGAAAACAAATCGTCTTGAAATTTAGTAATACATAAAACTATAGCTAAAATTTCTTTTTTAATAGTACTATAATTCAATTGGGCTGAAGACCAAGTTCCAGAGTAATATCTGACAACTTGTTCCTTTTCCAAACCCGGTAAAATTTGTTTTAGTATTCCACCAAAACCGATGTCTGACGCATCTGTTTCTACTATAAGATTTGCTTGAGGATCTGGGATACCTAAGCATGGTAATTTCTTGACTAATTGTTTTAATTGTTTAACACTATAGGTCATAGACTCATCCCATACAGGAGGATTCTTTCTAAGTCTTTTGAATAATGGAGCACAAATAATTCTAAGGTTAGGAATAAAGTCTGACACATAATTCAAACATCCTAAGAATCTCTGTAATTGGGTTTTATCCTTAATTTCATCAGGAAACTTGCTAACAAACTCTAAAGATCTGCTAATTGGAGTATACATCCCTTGACTAATGTCAAAACCCAAAAATCTAATTTTAGATTGAAATAAATTCATCTTTCTTTCAGATAACACTAATCCATTATTCTTAATTAACTCATAAAATTGATTTAAATGTTGAATATGTTGATTAATAGAGTCTGAAAAGACTAGTATATCATCAAGATAAACTATAGTAAAGTTTGAATAATCATTAAATATTGAATTCATAATATTTTGAAATTCTGAAGGAGCATTCTTCAGACCTAAAGGTAGTACATTCCATTCGTAATGCCCAAAGGGTACTACAAATGCAGTTTTATATTTATCCTTTTCTTCTAATTGTATTTGATAATATCCTGATTTAAGATCAAATTTAGAATATACAGCTTTATTGTGTAATCTATTTATTAGATCTTTCTTATTAGGTATTGGATACCTAATCCATTGTAAAGCCTGATTTAAAGGTTTGTAGTTAATTACTAACCTAGGACTTCCTCTTTCTAATTCGGCTGCATTAACAACATAAAACGCTGAGCAACTCCAAGGAGACTTGCTCGGTCTAATTAATCCTTTTTCTAGATATTCATTAATTTCTTTTTTACAGTAATCTAAATGCTGCTTATTCATTTGAATAGGCCTAGCTTTAGTAGGTATTTTTATCTCATTAAAAGTAGGTTCATAAGGTAAAGATATAACATGAGTTTTTCTTTTCCAGAAAGCATTAGGCTGTTCTGAACAAAGATTTTTAATAAACTTAATTTTTAATTCATCAATTTGTTTAATGATATTAGGAGATGATAATTGTTCTTCTATTCTTTTAAAACGTATTTCTTTATTTAAAAAATTAATTTGTTTTTTCTTATTTTTAATAAGATTAATGTAAGATATTTTCCTATCTCTTAAATTATTCAGATCTCGAATTTTAGGAGGATCTAAAAAATTAAACTTAATAGTATGTCCTAATGCATGAGTAGTAATAGATTCTTCATTTACCGTTATAGGATAAAGTAATGTCAGGAAAGGAGTTCCTAAAATAATGTCTTCATTAATGTTTTTAACTAATAAAAACGAAGTATTATAGCAGACTTTATCTTTGCAAATCTTTGCAGAAGATAGCTTATAATTAACTTGTAATCTAGCACCATTAGCTCCTCGTAATGACTCAGTAGTCTTTTCATAATATTGAGTAGGTATTAATCCTTCTTTAATGCAGTTTAAATCTGCACCAGAATCTATTAATGCTATCATTTCATAAGTTCTATCTGGAAGAACCAGATCTATTCTGCTAAACCATTTATGAGAAATAATTCTCTCAATACTATTAAAGTATTTTTTATCATCTTCTTCTGTTTCGTTAATTTTACTAGGTTCTATTTTTTCATAAGTTACTTCTTTTCCTTTATTGAAATGTTTATCTATTCTCTGATTTTGTATTATCATATTACCTTCCAATTCTAATAGTTTTACTTCTAATTCATCTTCACGAGTTTTTAAACTTTGAATTTCTCTTTTCAAAGTTTTAACTTCTTCTTGTAAATCATTAACTGAAACAGGTTTAATTTTGTCTTTATTAAACATTTCCATAACATCATTAAAACGTACAGGCTGCACAGATTGCTTCTTAAGAAGATCATTGTCCTGTATAATGGTTTTTAATTGTTCCATAAATGCATTCTTACTTTCTGAATCTTCCATATTATCAAGTATAGTAATTAAAGTATCAGCTTGACTATTAGTCAAGGTTCTTTTTAAAACATTAATATGTTTACTACATTTATTGCAACTGCAAAAGTCTAATCCTAAACATTCATCATCTGAAGATTCTTCAGAATTGCTAATATGATTAATTTCTTGATATAAAGATTCTTCTGAAGAAGAACTTTCTTCAGTATCTGTATCTAACATAATGTTCTCTAAAGTTGAAATTAAAGTGTCTTTTAATTCTTTAGACAAATCTAGATTTTGTATTTGATTAATTTTTTCTTTGACTCTACATTCAGTAGCATAATGACCATTACGACCACATTTAAAGCATTTAATATCTTTTTTATTATTTTTATTATAAGATTTTTTCTTATTCTTATAAGGTTTCTTCTTATAAGGCTGCTTATAAAATTCTTGGTTTTCTTTATAAGCTTTTTTATAGGGTTTATAATTTTTTCTTCCTTTACTAATATTCTTTTTCTTATTTTTAGGGTTGCTAGGAGCCCTTAACGGGGCAGCCCCATATTGTTCACAAAAAGACCCTAATTCACGTCTATTACTTGATTTTTCGTTTCTAATTTTATTTTGTAATTTGTAGTCTGTACAAATTTGTATTCCTGTTTCTATAATATAATTATTTAATTGACCTATAGTTAAATCTTTATAAGGAATATCTCCATTAAATTCGTGCCTAATGTTTGATTTTACCTTCTCAGCAAATAATCTAGGTAATCCACTAATAAATCTTTCTTTCCAATAACTAGCACCACCATCTTGCCTAAGACATAATTTTGATAGAAACATATCTTTATACCATCTATAGTCTGACATAGTTGGGCAATAAAGGTTTGCTAATTGTTCTGCAGCTCTTTGTTGAAACTTAAGTGGTTCACCCACGTAAAACTTAGTTATCATATATAATAGAGTAGTTGTACAGATTAGTTCATTAGTTTCAGATTTAACTGCTGCATTAACTGCAGCTTTATCTGTTTCACAAACAATATTATCCCACCATCCTTTTAATGTACCAGTAAATCCTTGTATTAACATATCCTTGGCTTGCCTATCATCATTTCCTCTTACTTTATGGGAGGTAGCAGCCATAGTCATGCATTGGATAATATCTAATACTTGTTGTTCGGCAGCGCCGTCTAAATTCCATTGGTATAGGGCGTTACCAGAATAACCGACACCTACGTTTAAGTCTCTTTCTTCAAATTGCACATCTGCAAGTGAAGGTCTATTGTAATAATTTCTAGTTCTTGGTGGTGGTTTTCCTAATCTGTTAATAGCGTGATCAAATTTTAAAATATCTTCATATTCTTCTTCAAATGAAAGCATATTAATAGAAGAAGATTTTCCTGAAGATTGGCTTATACTAAAGCCACTAAGTTTTTTAACTAATTCGTCTATTTTATCTGTTGTAGCATTTTCTCCTAAATTGAATTTTTGTAATTCTTTTGTTGATGGGGAATCATAATTAAATATTGGTTTAGAAGGGTTTAATTTGTATGATTCTTTTTCTTTCTTTTCAGTATCTTGAGTATTTTGAGGTGCTGATAGCTCAATTCTATCAAGTTGTCGAGCCATAGTATATAATGTTTGGTTAGTGTAGTTTAATTGAGTATGAACTCTATTAATATCTAACTTAACACAATGATTTTCTAAATCTCTATCTATAAGCTTAAAAGGAGCAGCGTTAATAGTTATTTCCTCTTTAGGAGGAATAATTCGAACTGGTTCTAAAGGAGGATGAACCGAAGCTATGGTTTCTCCTTTTAACGTTTTCCATTGGGTATTTAGCCTAACATTCATACCTAAAGTCTTTTCAGTAATAAAAGGATTTTTAATATCATTTTCTTCACAATAAGGTTCAAACCATGCAAAGAAAAGAACGTTTATTCGATGATAGTTTATATAATCATAAAATTCTTGACGGTAGTAAGCAGTCTCTTTTTTAGAGAAAGTTTTAAAATACCATTCTCTTTTACTATCATTATAACTAGCATAAAAATCTTCGTTAATCCAATCTTTATCAATAAAGAAAGGTTCTTCTAACGTAAGAGTATGTAACATCTGTGATTCTGTTGGTGAAGGAGATCTGGAAGATCTTTCACTATATATTGGTCTAGGTATTGGTGGAGTAAAATCCACACCTGCTAAGTTCGTTCTAAAAGGTATATCAACTGAAGATCTAGCATCAGAGGTTGATCCTAGACTACTTAATCTATCATATCTTAAAGATTGACTTCTGTTCATAGAGATAGAAATAGTTCCATCTGTATCTTGAATAATATGTCTAACAGTTCTTGATTCTATCTTTTGAGGTGAAACAATATCTTTTAATATCCACTCATGTGGTAAACTATCAATAATTTCGGATGTTTTAAGAATTTTTGGAGTTGTAACTCCTACCTTTTTTAAATTAGCTTCAATAATACATGTTTCATTTCTAGGAGTAAATTTTAAAGATTTAAAATTATAATTTACTGTAGAGACTTTATAAGTCATTCTACTAATAACATCTAAATTTGCCACACCTGGGTTGAAGGTATCTTCAAGCCCTTGCACATGGACAAGTAATGAATTTTTTGTATTTTCATCACCTAAACTCATAGAAAAGTTAGGGTGACAATTAAAATAAACAGGACCATCATTAAGATTTGATTCAATAATAGCTATAATAGAATCTTTGAATTTAGCAATTCTTTTATCTCTTAAGATTAGTAATATAGGAGTATTAAGTCCTAATCTATGTAACGGTTTAATAGCTACTTGTATTAATCCTAGATGTATATATCTATGTCCTTCGTTATAATGCTCTTCTAGCAATTTACTATCTAGAATATTAATGGTTTCCATTTTACTACTAATAGATCTAGCCATTTCTGTAGTTTTAATAATCTTTTTACTTTTATAATCAAATGTACCAACTTGATAAACTTGTCTATAATCTATTTCTGGCATAGACCAGTTAGTTAATCTATTTTCCATTTCTTGAATTTCTAATTCACTATTTTGATAATTATCTTGATCTATAACAGATTGTTGTTCACTAGGTAAGGTAATTAAAGGTGGATTCCTTGATCTCCTAGAACTACTACCTAATCTGCTAAGAGTTCGGCTAAACAAAGACATGTTAACTTAATCTACGAAACAAATTATAAAGTTTTGCTGATTTTTAAATTTCTTAATTACTCTCTAACTCTCTCTCCCCCCTTATAAGTTGTTTCTAGGTAGACTTCTAAACTGAGCTGACCAACCGTTTTACTGCCTCCCTTGGGTCTTACTACGTGGACCACTCACTAGACTGACACCTAAAGACATCTTAAACTGAGTTTAAGAAAGATAAATAGCAAATAAGAAAAATTAAAATCTTTAAAACCTTAAAATAAGTTTAGTAAATTTAGTTAATAGGTCTCAATCCAACCTGGCTCTGATACCAGACTGTGGCAGGATCGGAACTAAGATATCAGGAATAATATGAGTATATGTGTGTGTGTGTGTGTGTCTGGGCGCGCGCACGCTAAGATGCATTTTTGGCCCCCAAGTTTTTAAAACCAGCGATTTTAGTTCTCCAAGTTTGAAAATTGTACTTTTAACCCTCCAAGTTTCGCCCAATTTGCAAAATTGTGCCCCCATTGATTTTGACTCAGTCAACGCTGATATGGATGACAGGCCACATGCTGACTGTATAAATATTGATGATTGGATATTTTTTAATTGGTAATAACATTTTATTATCATTTATTAAATCAACAATCTTAGCCCCTGTTTGGTTGCACGGTGTGTGCTTCAAAACCCACGTTTACGGCAACAAAACGTAATTTGGAAACAAAATTTATGTTTGGCTTTAAAAAAAGTAAATTGCTTCTGGATGCAAAACTCACGTTTACCTAACTCTATTATTTGAACCTTTTGCGGTGAACCAAATCAATTCTACACTTTTGTTGAACAATTATATTATATAATATTTCAGGTTGTCTATTATGTCCTTATTTTTTTATCTGTAAACAATGTTCATTTTAAATGCACACATATAAAAAAACCCATTTTGGTCATTTACACAACCAAAATCAATTTTGACACAAAATAGCCAAACAACATTTTTCATGTAAATCACTTCTATCGTAAAGGTGTCCAAACATAAATCACTTTTCACTCAACTCACTTTTAATCAAAATCAATTCTACAGAATCAATTCTACCAAAATCAATTTTCTCCACCGCACAACCAAAGACACTCTTAATCTTATACTGTCTTCTTCATCTTCAATAACCAGAAATTGATAATCATCACTCACAAATAAAAAAAAACCTAAAATTCAACATTTAATCCAAACCTAACATTTCTTTCCATCATCTTCTTTCACCCAAGGTTGTACTTCCTCTTCTTCCTCTCAGATCCAACAACCATATTTCTATTCCTTATTCCCCTTAATTCTTCTTCTTCTTTAGATCATTCACTCGTAACCAATGCAATTCACATATCTCCTTCCCATGCTAAGAATCCTCCCTCCCCCCGTTGCCCGTTGGTGATGTTGTTGTCAAACCCAAGAACAAGAAAAGCAACCTCACTTCACCCTTCAATCTGGTTCCTTCATACCTTTGGGTCGACGCCTTCAACAGCCGCCCATGCCTCCGGCGACGGTCCCACTTCCATCTCCGACTGCGTTTGAACTTCTCTCGTTACGTGTTTTCTTGTGTTGTTATGATGATTTATATCGTTCTCCAACTGCCCTTCAACCTTCGATTGGATTCAAATTCAAGCTATGATTTGGGTTTCAATTTTGTTCTTTGCGTTTTTGAAATTCATCCCAAATTCTTTGCTTTGTTCTGTCAAATCGAAATTCATTCAGACTCGAAGAAGTGCTTTTCTGCGAAAGTGATTTTTCGGGTTTTCATTTTCGAGTCACCTTTTGTTCGATCTGGGTTTGAGTTTCATTTTGGTTTTGGGATTCAAAAGATTTGTTATGGGTTTCCGATGGTTTGAAGATGCAAATGGGGTAGAAGATGAAGATTGTTGAGTTTTAATTTAACAAATGATTAATTTTTTAGTAAAGTGATAAATGAATTATTATTAATATTTAAATAATTATAAAATATTCAGTTAGCAGTATTTATACAATTGCCACATCAGCACTACCAAGTCAAAATCAAGAAGGGCCATGGTTTTACAAAGGGGGCAAAACTTGGAGGTCTAAAAGTGCGATTTTTAAACTTAGGTGACCAAAATTGCTAGTTTTGAAAACTTGAGCAGCCAAAAGTGCATTATTCTAACAATTAAAAGCTAAAAGAAAAATAAGTGTGGCAATTGATTTCTATCTTTACTTATACCGTAAGGCACCTCCTCCGAAGTAATAGCTGTAGCCAGCTAGTTTTGACATACCAACTGCAAAATTGACGCATAATTTTCTTTTGAAAAAAATGAGCACAAAAATGAAAATGTGTACCCCTCAACAACAACAAAATAATTAAAATGTGTACTACTCCGTCCCAAAATATAAGCAAAAATGAGTCAACATAAGTTGATGTATTTTGTACAAATTTTGAACCAAATACATTAACTTTTGTTGACCAATTTTTGTTTATATTTTGATACGGAGGGAGTAGTTGCTATACAATAGTCAATTAGTGGAAAGAATGCTTCTTTGTTTGTACTCCGTCAAAAGTAGCTACTAGAACAAGTTTATCTTTTTGGGGACAACTAGTACAAGTTATTTAAATAATTTATAGCTATTCGTTGAAACAAAAGAATAAATTTTAACGCCTAAAGAACTTTACCATGATTGCTATACATCCATAGCCCCCGAAAAAAAACGAAAGGATAAGCTATTTTATTGTTAATTTATGGATCAACGTACCTTTTAAGTTTATCTACTTCTATGATCAATCACGATTCACAAAACAGACAACCAACAAAATGCTTTTTGCACATTAGTATTTGGCCTTTGGTAGATTACCAAACCATAGCAGCACACATAATTCACGATTGAAGCATGTCCATACTCTGAACAAACCACAGCTATTCATATCACATAAGTATAATTTTCTTCATTCATGAAATAGATCACCTAATCATTCTCTTCAAATAAACTTTTGATCTAATTTCTACCAATGTAATGACATAATGAAATGGCAAAGTCTTCTTCTTATTAGTAGAAGAACATTATTTTTGACTGAGGTGATAGTCTAATTTCTCCAATCAAAATTTTGATTTTAAGAAAAACAAAACCTATAGTTGAGGATGCAATCCGTCAAAAGAATAAATGAGGATGCAATCTAACTTAGAATGATTATTAGATAACGATTAAAATTAAAAGCAAAATAGTTCAATACTAATAATTATTGTATTCTCTTAAATATGATATGATAGTAAAATCCCAAACAAAAGAAAAATTGGACAATCATGTATAGCAGCTCTATAACACAATATATAGGCTGAATATCCAAACATCCTCTCAAATTGTTTTTTATATATCTACGGACTCTATTTTTAAGTCCATAGCTATAAAAACAAACCCAAATCTCTATCTAGTATTGTCTCTCTGACTTGCGATTTCTTTTCCTTTATTCTTTGTAATTTATAAATTGCATCCTTTTATGCTGACACAACCTTGAAAGAGTCGTTGGAAATATCCTGTTCTTCAAAAATATCCAGCAGAGACAATGCCTACAAACCATAAAAGAAAGCACAATTTAGTTTGAAATGAAATAATAATAAAATAAAAGGGATCCATAATTCAATATATTGAGCACAAGTTAACGATCAAATACCTCAGGCACATTCAGCTCAAGACGGAACTTAGGTCCATCATAGTGGTGAAGAACTGGCCTGAATGAATCCTCTTCTAGTGGCTCACATGTTTTCCTAGTAATCACTCTTACCTGTATTCATCAATGTTTAAGAAAACATTCTTAGTTTTCCACAAACAAGCAAATCAAAAGAGACAGACAATATGACATGAAACTCTACTGCTGTATGATGCAGCAGCCATAGGGACGGGACCATTTAAATCTACCGTCTTGTCTCTACTCTTTACGGCTGATGCACCATACAAAAGCCGTACATGTTGGAATGAAGATGATACCTGAGCAGGGAAACGAGATTCGCCAGCACACTTCTTGTCCTCCCAAGCCGTTGGATCAATATTTGTTCCACCAAAACTTGCAGCCTAAACAAACAAACAACCCCCCCACATGTTAAGACTTGTGACACAGCGAAAATGAAGTTCCAAAATGCAAAATGTATTCAAATTATGAGGCTGGTAATTACTTTATTGTGATGCCTAATGCACAATTTTAATGGATAATTCGGCTTCCCTAACTAACAGTCTCATAAATGTGATTAGGTCAGAAAGAAGATGACATTAACCAAGTAAAACATACCTCAAAAACTCCATGGAGTTGGTGAGTGGTATAGTTGTAAAGAAAAAGGGGCAACCCAGGAGTAATGGCCCTAACTGAATCCCTGTATCTGGGAGGCAAACCTAAAAACACAAAACATTCACAAAAGAAGAAAAAAACATAATTGATACTGAAGGCTATTGTGATTGTGATGATAATAATTGAACACTTCAAAGATTGCAATTGACATTGAATTGAAGAACAGGTTATTATCCTTATATGGCTAACACACCAATCTATAGTAAATATATTATGCTTCTTTGCTGAGCCAACAATAACTGCAAAATTTTAGGCTTCATAATTTACATATCATAACTAAAAACTAACCAGTGCAGTGATATCACCCCATACATGGTAAGCAAAATAAAGCTACAAATAGACAATCAGAGAACATATACCCCCAGCAGCAGCAATTTTCCGAGGGGTCCAAATATATAGAAAAAATAAAAAAAATACTTTTACGAATATTATCTTGACAATTTTTGTTGACGACAAAGTTCTCTATGTATTTACTATAGGGACTGAAAGTGTCAAAACAAGAAAAATAAATGCATCAATTAAGTGATAATGCATTGTCTTTCATGTTTCTACTAATAATTTTCAAAGTAAATTTAGTCGGGGTAGTTAAATCTATATTATGAGAGTAGCTAAACCCAAAATTACACTAACTTATCAAAAAAATTAAACAAAATAAAAAAAATGGGGGGGCAGCCAAGGCCACCCCAAGCTAACACTATGCTTCGCCCCTCGTACCCGTGTCAATTTCAATAGACTAGTTCATATATAATTTTATATCGGTCTTAAATGGGCCCTCAAGAGTGGGATTGGACCGTCGGAATTTAGCCGAATACCGAGTTTTCAAAGTAAAAAAATCAGAGAACATATAGCATCAAAAGCAAAATAATATACATTTTTTAATTGGAGTGGATGATTATAATAATAATAACAATAATAATTTTTTTTTATTTTTTTTACAAGAGATAATAATAATTTGTATCCTTTTTACCTTTAAAAAAAACTGTCAAAAAAAAAAAATTAATAATAATAAAATAACAATAAGAACAACAATTGTATCCTCTAAAAAAACAATTGCATAATAATTGAAGGAAAAAAAAAATCGGAAATAATAATAACAATTGCATAATTGAAGGAAACAATTTAGGAAAGAAAGGATCATTACCAAAGAGTTGCCTTTTAAGATTCTCAGCCATGGTATCATTGTTACAGACAAAGATATACCCACCAATGGTTTCATTCCTAGGAAGAGACTCTGATGGTGGCAAAGTCTTGAATCTCTTGTCAGCAGCCTTGGAATCCTTGTTCTTATTTCCATCACTGTTATTGTTCTCCCCTTGTTTTTTATTAGGGTTTGAATTCTTCTTGGAAGATTTAGATGGATGAAAAATCTCATCTTCACCTTTAGTAACATTCATGTTACTATTAAAATTCCCACCATAAGAAGGCTTTGAATAAATACCCTTATTAAAACCTCCATTAAGAGGAGAAACACCAACATCAAAAGAGAAAAATGATGATCCTTCATTATTGAAATGATCAGAAACAGGGGATTTTCCAAGAGAGACAGAGTTGTTGTTGTTGTTGTTGATGATGATTTCACCACCAAGTTTGGTATCAAAATTTCTCCTTTGATTTTTGGAGGATGAGTAATTGTTTCCCCATATTGAATCATTGAGAGATAGGTTTGCTAGATTTGATGTGTGGACACGAAGTTGATCACTGAATTGCCAAAAAGATTGTTGATTGTTATTGTTGTTCTCCATTTTTTCTCAAAGTTATGATAAACTTCAAAGATATACTACCTATGTGTATGTGTATATGTAATCAATGTTGCTTTGCACAACAGAGAACAAAAAGCAGTTGGTGTGGAGAGAGTAAAGAAAATGTTTGAGACAAAATGACAACAAGAGTGACAAGTGTTAATATATATAGATATAGATAGATGATGAGAAAATGGGTATTGTATTTATTTTATACTCCTAATAATTATTTCATTGTTTCATTATTTATTTTTCCCCTAAAAAAATAAATAATGAAATAATTTTTGAGTCAAAATAATGAATATATAATTTTTACTTCTTAAGGTGTATTTTGGTCTATATTTAGACTAAATACATTTTTGCCTATTTTGTTTATATTTAAGTCAGAAAAAAATATATTGTTTTGCAAATTCATCTAATTTAATTGGAATCAAATATAATTTGACTTTATTATTTTAACATATATTTTTAGATATTTATATTGTAAAATGTATTTTTTTTATAATATAAAATTTAAATTTTTTTTGTTACCTTGCTTAAATTAAATTTATAAATTAATAAAAGAGAATGCTAATAAGTATTTATTTATTACCATGTTATCGATGCGAAGTTTTCACCGTAATTTAACAATGACTAATATCCATCAAAAAATATGTGCAACTCACAAACTGATTTTTTTATTGCAACCCAACTTTTGTCATACGCACAAGTTAAAAACTCAAACCATTTAAATTAAATTATTGTTAATTGTCTAATGATTATCCTAAAAACATTGATTAAAAAAGATAATTTTATATTAAAAATTGATGTAATAATTTATATTTTCAAATATAAAGTTTTCCTTTATAAAATCCTTAATCAATATCCATCCATAAATAAAATAGGAAATGAGATTTGTTTGTGATGTGAGATGTTGACATGAAACTTCGCGGAAAGTTATACAAGGGTTTGCGAGTAACTGCCAAATGTCGAAATAAAAGTTGGTTTTTGGTAATTGGGGATTGTCATTTTAATTACAATAATTAGGTGGGGGGAGGTGATTAGTGAGTGATGAGTGATGATGGCAAAACCGCGTACATGTGATGAGGTGGCAGAAAGTGGAAGGTGGCGGTTGGGTTTTGATTTCTAGAAAGCATAAAAACTTCGTGACTCGTCACTTCTAAACAAAATTGAGTTCACACAAAGACTTGTTTTACTACTCTTTTGTTTGTAAGAAAAAACCAATTGAAAATACTAGTAAAATATTCAACAAATTTTAAAAGTCATATAAAAATTATTTTATTAATGAGTAACTTATATTTGATTTTTTTTGGTAGATACTCGAGATGACAAATTCATCATAAACTCACACACACAAAGGGAAAGTACCGGGTTCGAACTCTGGTTATAACGTCCGACTTAACAATTTCGACATTTTTATCAGTTGAGCTTGGACTTAAAGAGACTTATATTTATTCATAGTTGAACAATTTTTCAGTTTCTTATATTAGTATATTCTAAAATTATTAGTTTTTTATGTTGAACTTTTTAAAATAAATTCGTTGTAATGATTTTTTTTTTTTGAGTGAAACTCGTTGTAATGGTGTTAATATAATTTTACCAAATTAAATTATTTAAATATAATATAAAAACATCAACTCAGTTGACCAAAAAAAATTAAATGAATAATATTAATAATGTCAAAATAATATATCATATTTATGCTAAAAATATTAGCTAATAATCTTAGAATACATTCTTTCGAAAAAAATATATTAGAATACATACATGTTAAAATCCTTCAAAAAAAAAAAGAATACATATTAAAAGTAAAAAAAAGTAATATTTTTTATAAGGGTAGATATCATTAGTCATTAAAATATAGATTAATTGCATTATTGGATGAGAATAATTACACATTATTGTTACAAATCAATGTAATTAAATGTAGTAAAATTACATATTGTCTCCTTTCTCATTGATTTACTACACTTAATTAAATTGATTTGTAACGATAATTTACAATTGATACATCAATTTGCTACATTTAATTATATTAAGTTGTGAAAAGTATTATAGAAAAAAATAAATAATCATATAAAAATATCAAAATTGATTGATATTTTTGCTATACGTAAATAATCTTAAAAGACTAATAAAAGGAAACGGTCAAGTACTTTTTTAAGTTTGTCCTAAAACAACAAGTAATAAAGTTTTCTTCTATTAGGGTCTGTTTGGTGCGCATGATAAGATAGAGACGTAATATGATATGAAATTGGATAGAGACATGATAGGATATGGACATGATAACACTTATCCTATCATGTGTTTGATGCGCACAAGATAAGCACAAGGATAACAATATTTTATCATATTAAATTACAAAATTACCCTTATAATCAATAACATTTTTTAATAAATTTTCATATTATACATATTACAACAACATCACAAAATAGAGGAAAAATTGAAATCCTTGGATGGCCATAAAAATAATAATAAAAGGAATCTGAAAAAAAAAATAAAGAATAGAAATCTAAAATAAAAAGAAGAGGAAAGTTCAAATCCATAAAAAAATGAATTTAAAAGAAAAAAAGGAAGACAAATCGATAAAAAAAGATGAATTTGACAAATTGAATTTTCAAAATGTTCTAAAAAGATTATCGACAACATTCTGAAAGATAGAAGGAATAGAAATTGATCATGATAAACAAAAAATCGAAGGAATAGAAACAAATGATAATGTGTCAAAAAAAAGAAACAAATGATAAAGAAACAAAAAAAAGGAATAGAAACAAAACTATTATTATCGATAACATTTCTCTGAAAAGAATTGGAACATTTTGAAATCGAAAAAAAAAATAGAAATTGATAAAGAAAAATAGAAGTCCAAAAAACGAAGAAGAAAAATAAAACGAAATCTATAAAAAAAATTGAAATCGATAATAAAAATGGAGAATTTAGAAAAAAGAGGAAGAAGAAGAAAATTATAAGACTGGATGAATGATTATAGGAGAGACGCAAGAAGGATGAGGGTAAAATAAGAATTCATTTTGCCAAACCGGATAGGTTAATTTTAACTCAGCCTAAACTTAGAATAGAAAATACAAATGAATGATAGAATATGATAAGTAAAATGAATAATTTATCATATCTCATTGATGCATCAAACGGAAGATTAAAATAGGATAGGATATGTTAATCATATCCTGCCTCTCTATCCTGCGCATCAAACAGACCCTTAAGGTTTTGTTTGCGAGTTTGAAGGGGAAGGGAATGAACGGTTTTGGGGGTGGAAAATATAGAAAGAAACGGAGAAGTCTTTCACATTTTTTTGAAAGAGTGTTTTTTAGAGAATGATAAACTAATGCTTATGATTCATATATTTTTAATATTAAGAATATTATAACAACATAGAATAAATTTGAAGAATTCATATAAACCCTTCAAAACCCCCCTCCAAACAACTTTTTAGTTCCCCCAAATAAGAAGTGTTTTGTATTACGAAGAAAAATTAACCCTCCAAAGACTTCCCCTCCCAATTTACTCTATTTCTTCCATTTGCTCCTTCCTTTTTTCCAAAACTCTTCCTTTCCTTCCCCTCCAAACTCACAAACAAAACCTAAGTGAAATCATTTATATGGATCAAATTAAATTAGAGTGTTTTGTCATAAATTATAGTTTAGTCCATCTCATTAATCTTCAAGTATTTTTTTCCTAACAGTTTGTTTTTTTAACAACAATTAAACTTTATTTTCGATCAAACTTTATCCCTAAATATACTCGACCGATCAAATTACACTATAAAATATCGATTTTTTTAACTTTTTTTTGGCACACATCAAAGGACCTTCCAACATCTTATGCCCCTACTTAGGTCACAAACTTGCGTTACCAAGCTCTGCACTGTAAAATATCGATTGAAAATATTGTTTTACACAAAGTAAGAAAAACTTCCTTAACTTAATTTTTTAAAAGTAATGATATTTGTACAACCATTTTGAGACAATGTTGTTGTTCTCTCTTCTCATTAGTAAAAAACAATAGAAAGAAAAAAAAAATACAATATAAGTATGAGAGAAAAAGTTATCTAAAAATTATATCAAAATGGTTGTACAAATATCATATTTTTTTTACAAGAATATTAAACTTACTTAGTTGTTAAGAATTGGGAAGTTTGGACGCGTAAGCATACTGGATAGAGACTTTGGGTGTCAGCGTGTGTTACACTGTGCAAGTAAAAACTTTGGATCATGTGGTCCGTAACCAGCGGACACGTCCTTTTGTGGCATCTTCGATGAACCTTAATTTAGTTTAGTAGTTCCTTCCCCGTGTTTGGTGGTGGCCCTTTCTATCTCAAATTACCATTTCACCCATACCCCTTTCCTTTTTCTTTCCCTTATAATCAAAGTTCAAAATCTTCAACCAAATCAGTACATTATTATTGATTGATTAATTAATGTTTTGATACATAATTTTTCTTTACTTCATCCTCCCTCATTACATGCTGATCATGTCTGTAAACGAAATCAATTCCATTTTTCTTTAAGCCGCTATATCCGCTAGCACAAGTTTATAGTTTTTTAATAATTTTTCTCCTTAAAAAATACGGGTTTATTGTTCAAATTGACCCTGTAATATACACTATGACCTTGTAATATACACTATGTCTGAAAAATGACACTGTAAAATAAAAAACATATATTTCAACATTGTAATTTGAGATTCTTTTTATTTTTGACCTTATAACATACACGTAGACCAAAAAAGTGATCTAGAGGATGAATTTTTTCATGTTTTTTTCAGGCCTGTTTCGAACGTTAAAATATGGCTTTACACAAAAATTATATTTTTTCGACTATGGACAGATTAATTATGAATTTTTATTCCAAATAATTATGAATTTCTTAAACAATTTATAATTAATTTGTCTCTCGTTTAAAAACTGCAAGATTTTGTTGTGAAGGTTCTTGTTATGTTCTAACTATGTCTACAAAATTAGGGAACTGAATTTGACCTCTAAGTATACGTTTACTAGGAACAAAATTTAAATTTTGCACCTTTTTTTTAAAAGTAAAAATAAATTGAAACGTCTTCGAAATGCCATGAAACTTTGCAGATCTTTTTTATTTATTTTTATAGATGTCACTGCAAACAATGAGCTCAAAATCCGATTTATAGGTCGAGATTTCTGTTGTTTTGTTTTTTAGTTTTTGATGCTTTAAAAATTCATAATAAATTTGTGGCTTGTCGAAAATTTCTAATTTTTTTATGTAAAACCATATTTTAACGTTCTTAACATGCCTCTAAAATAGCATGAAAAAATTCAATCTCTAGGTTGTTTTTTTTTGACTTCACGTATACTACAGGGCCATAAATATTAGGACTTTCAAATTACGGGGTCAGAATGTGTTTTTTATTTTATATGGTCATTTTCAGACTTCGCGTATATTATCGGATCAATTTCAATAATTAACCCAAAAATAATTACATTTACCTTTTTTTGGGTACATTTCCCTTTTTATTTCACATGGTAGCTTTTGACCTAAGCATTGATCGTGCCAAAACAGGCAAAACCCAAAATACTCGATAGGCCTAAAATCACTTACTTTCCATCTCGTTTTAATCGTCGTATTTTAGTTGTATGTGGTTCCAAAAACTGATTAGTTGAGTTGATTTTAATAATAAAATTAGTAATATTTAATAAAATACTCTTATTAATTATAGTTAGTAGAGTGGGTAAATGTAGTGCAATTCAATAAATAAGGATAAATTGGTGGAAAAATTAATAAATGTTTTTTTGGTCAAGTAGACTAGTGGCTGGAGCTCACACATTTTAAATGTGGAGAAGTGGGGTGTCCGAGGTTCGAATCTCGGCCCCTGCATATAATATGCAATGTCCCTACCAACTGAGTTAATCTCTCGGGGACAAAATTAATAAATGTTGCATTCTATTCTAAAGTGACAATTATTTTGGGAAAGAAAAAAAATACAGAAGTGACAAATTAAAATAAGACAGAATGATTATTCAGTTAGGCTTTTGACAATTGCCGTGAAGATTGGGTTAGGCTTTGGGCGCATTTACTCGAATTGTCACATGAGTATTTATTTGAAAATTGCTCTTCCCACAAACAAATTTGTTCCCTCTCAAAGAAAATGACCAAAATACCATGCGTGACTTAAGTCACGCTCGGTACATTCTGCGTGACTTAAGTCACGCTGAAGGCAGCATGAGTTAACTCACACTGCGTGCATTACTGTTTTGGGACAAAACTCAGCAGTTCCAACTTCGAAACACATTTTATTTCCCTCTTCACCTCCAAAAAACCCCAAATGCAAATTTTTGAAGCATAATCTTGAGCCAAAATCATTGCAAATCGTCAGGAAGCAAGTTTCTACCATCATCAAACGTCAAAGACCAGGTAATGTATCATCTAACCTCTCTTGATTGTGCTGGTTTTTGAGCTATGTTTAGCAGTCTGGTACACGACCTGGGCGTGACTTAACTCACATTGGAGCTCTGCGTGAGTTAACTCGCGCAGGTGTTAGTTCAGCGTGACTTAAGCCACGCTGGTGCCCAAAATTTGAATTTTTGCGCCAATTTTATTTTTCTTTCTTAGCTTTGAAGGTGAGAAAAACACACACACACAAGAAGGGGGGGTTGAATTGTGTGACTCAAAAACTTGTTCTTTCTTTTTCAAAACCTTAACACAAGTTCAGAACCAGGTTCTGAACTATGATCAGAATTTAATGCAGCGGATAAACAAGTTAAAAGGATAATGAAAGAGAGACACACAGAATTTATACTGGTTCCTTCTCAATGTGAGAAGTAGTCCAGTCCCCTTGTTTTTCAACAAGAGAGTTTCACTATAATCTGAAGATTACACTTGCTCAATCACTTAAGAAAGAGACTTCCAGTTGCTCAATCACAAAGAAAGAGGCTTCTATGCTCAACCACCAAGGAAGAGGCTTCCAATGCTCAAGTCACTAAGACAAGAGACTTCCAAAGCTCAAGACACTTAGTCAAGAGACTTCTCAATGCTCAAGACACTAAGTCAAGAGGCTTCTGACTCAGACCACAAAGGAATGAGGTTACAAATGCTCAGTATACAGACTGAGACTTTGAGGACCAAACTGGTTTACAAGTAAAGGAGTTTGGGATGAACACTTGATCAAATATCAGAGGTGTTATCTTAATACAACACAGGTTAAGACTCTTAACCTTAAGAAATTCTAAGTCACAAAGACTATGAGAATTTCTAAGAGTTTTGAACTTGACAGTTTTACACAGAAAACAGAGCACAGGTTCAGCAATACGTTTCAAGAGTCTTAGACAAACTTTCTTCTTCAAATCTTCTTCCTTTTATAGATGAAATATAGCTGTTGAAGATTTGCTTGAATTGAGAAAAGAGCCGTTGCAATTAGGCTAGGCTTTCTGCAAATGTATGCTGCACTTTTTCAAACAAAACAGAGCAGCAGCCATTTTTGAAATGGCCTACCTTAAAAGCTGGAGAATGTTTGGGTCAGGGAGACAACTGTTCCATTGAGTTGCTCTGACATATCCAGGCATTAAATGCGCACAGTACTGGTCACTTTCCATGCCACATCAGCTTCAGAAGCTTCTCTGTGAACAGTGCATCAGAAGCTGCTGCATCAGAAGCTGCCTTGTACGGATCAGAAGCTGGCTTCAGGAGTTGACTGTTGCGTTGACTTCATCAGAAGCACCCAGACTTCAGAAGCTGCCTTCAGACTCAGAAGCTGCAGTTCAGGAGCACTTCTTCAGGACCACTTCAGAAGCTTCACTTCAGGAGCACTTCTTCAGGACCACTTCAGAAGCTTCTTACTTCAGGAGCACTTCTTCAGGAGTACTTCTTCAGACCCAGTTTCCTTCTAGCTTTGCAACCTTGCTTCTTAGCTTTCCTTCCTTGCTCTAAGCTTGTTCTTCCATAACCATTAATAAATAATCATAAAGCACATGGTTCTGAAAACACTTGAACAAAGCATTAGCAAATAACCAATTTTCTCTTTAACACTTTGTTATCATCAAAACCATAAAGAGAGATATGTTTACACATAATGTTTCAACAATCTCCCCCTTTATTCATAAGAGAGTTGTTAAACACATTTTGTTCCAACAATCTCCCCCTTTTTGATGATGACAAACATAAGTATTAAATCAGAAAATTGTTGTTAACTTAATTAACAAGTTAACTACAGGGTATGAGGTTTGTAAGCTCCCCCTGAGTCTGATCCAAGTTAATTAAGTTCAATTAAAATCTCAAATGTGAAAATTTCAGAATTGTTGTTAAGTTTAATTAACAATCTGACTTCAGGAGAGGTTTGTAAGCTCCCCCTAGGTCTGACAATCCTCAAGGTTAGGTTTGTAAGCTCCCCTTGATTCTTATCCATGTTAATTAAGCTTAACTTAAAACAATATAGTGAAATTAACACTCAGAATTCAAAATGACTTGTTGACTTCAGGTTCTGAGGTTTGTAAGCTCTCCCCCTAAGTCTGATAATCCACATGATGAGTTTTGTAAGCTCCCTGAGTCTTACCCAAGTTATTTTAAATTCAATTAACTCACTAAGAGTTATATATCTCACAGAAAAGTATCAGAGCCTAATTTCAAATACATAAAAGCATAAATTTCAATTCAGAGGCTAAGAATTAAAAAAACAATTCTCATAAGTTAAATTCAATCAGAATTGTATCAGAGCTAAACAATTGTATCAGAAAAACAATTGTATCAGAGCTTAACTGTATCAGAGCTTAACAGGCTTAACTTCTGACAATTTTAACTTATTTTTGAGCTCAGGTGCTTTAATACTTGTTTTACTTTCTCCCCCTTTTGTCATCAACAAAAAGTTTTACTTACTCTCCCAACACAGAATATTCTCCCCCTTTGTCAAAAGAGTTTGAAAACATCTGTATCAGAGCAAAAAAGAGTTTGAGAACATGTATCAGAGCAGTTCAATCTCCCCCTGATTAAAGAGTTTTAAAAGAGTTCTGACACCAATTTTGAAAATATTTCAAAAAGATTCAGAATTGGGGGGTTTGAACAAAAATTTGTGAGATATTTATGCAATCATATGGATAATCAAGCAGCAAGGATAATCATCAGAGCCTACTTGATTTTCAATGAGTATATGACTTACATTAAAATTAGAATGTTGTTCGAAGCAGAAAAAGTTTAGAGCTTCTGAACAGATCATTCTGTGTTCAGACATGATTTGTTCAGTATATTTTGGTTAGTATCAGAGCAAAAACAACCAAGTTGTGTTCAGTATCAGAGCAAAACATGCAAGAAAGTATCAGAGCAAATCTTTGCAAAAGGTTATCAGAGCAAATCTGAGCTAGTTTAAAGAAAATAGTTCAGATCAAAGCAGGTCTAACTCATTTAAAACAAAATAGTTCAGATCATAGACCAACTGATAGGTTATATCAGAGCTTGATACCAATTTAGGATTTTATCTCAGAGTCTGATACCAAAATACAGTTTTTAAGATTGCTGAACTTGTATCAGAACCTGATTTCAAAACATGAAGGTTTACCTCAAAGTCTGATACCAAATTGACATTTCAGTGTTGATACCAAGATAAAATAAGTTTTAAAAACTGAACATGTCTGAAACA
The DNA here is from genome assembly GCA_018208015.1 of Medicago ruthenica. Classification (NCBI taxonomy): domain Eukaryota; kingdom Viridiplantae; phylum Streptophyta; class Magnoliopsida; order Fabales; family Fabaceae; genus Medicago; species Medicago ruthenica. Next base: position 93,831,071 of record CM031374.1, read on the forward strand.
CTTTGAGCATAAAAAATGTGTCTGTGCTAAACAGTTTGAAAACAGATTGATACCAACTGAAAATTGTTTATCAAGCAATTTTTCATTGAATATCAGAGCAGAAAATCACATTTTTAAATTGATGACTTTGGGAGGATTAGAGTATAACTTTCAAAGCTTTAATCATCATTGCCCAATAGCTATACTTATCAGATTCTGACCAACATTAGATTTTTATCAGATTCAGAAGTCAGAAAATCCAGGTTCTGATCCTTCAGACTCTGAAGTTTTTCAGGCTTAACTTTATTCAGATTCTCAGAAAATGAATATCTGATAAGTCTTAGCTTATGATAAACTCAGAATCAAGGAATTCATTCAGATTCAAGCACATTTTCAAGAGATAAAATGCATGTTCAGATTCTTTTTAATAAAATTGAATCTTTCTTCTGTTAGGGGTTTTGTGAATATGTCAGCCCATTGATGATCAATATCAATGAACTGAATATCTAACACACCCTTCTGAACATAATCTCTTATAAAATGATGTTTTATTTCTATGTGCTTGGCTCTAGAATGCAGAATTGGATTTTTAGACAGACAAATAGCAGCAGTATTATCACAATAAATAGGAATATTGTCTGCATGAATCTGATAATCCTCTAATTGATGTTTCATCCAGAGCAGTTGTGTGCTACAACTTGCAGCTGAGCTGTATTCTGCTTCTGCTGTTGACAAAGCAATGGTTGCTTGTCTCTTGCTGGCCAAGGATATCAGATTCTCACCAAGAAACTGACAGTTTCCACTGGTGGATTTTCTTTCAATCCTGTCCCCAGCATAGTCAGCATCACAGAATCCAACTAGTTTATAATTTAGAGATTTCTTATACAGAAGTCCCAAATTAGTTGTTCCTTTCAGATACCTGAAGATTCTCTTGACAGCAGTCATATGAGATTCTCTAGGATCTGATTGGAATCTAGCACACAGACATACACTAAATAAAATATCTGGCCTAGAAGCAGTTAAGTATAGGAGAGAACCTATCATACCTCTGTACAGCTTCTGATCTACCTTAGAGCCATTGTCCTCTTTGCTTAAGGTGCAGGTGGGATGCATTGGTGTTGCCATTAGCTTGCAATCATCCAGCTGGAACTTCTTCAGAAGCTCCTTGGTGTATTTTGACTGATGAATATAGACACCATCCTTGCATTGGTTGATTTGAATCCCCAAAAAGAATTTCAGCTCACCCATCATGCTCATTTCAAATTCATCCTGCATTAACTTAGAAAATTCCTTGCAAAGAGAGGCATTAGTAGAAACAAATATGATATCATCAACATAGATTTGCACAATTAAGATTTCTTTCTTAACAGTTTTTCTAAAGAGTGTATTGTCAACTTGACCTCTTACAAAACCATTTTTAATTAAGAAGTTGCTTAGCCTTTCATACCAAGCTCTGGGAGCTTGTTTCAGACCATACAAAGACTTCTTAAGTTTAAAAACATGATTTGGATATTTAACATCTTCAAAACCAGGAGGTTGTTTGACATACACTTCTTCAGAAATTACACCATTTAAGAAGGCACTCTTGACATCCATTTGATACAAGATGATATCATGGTTAATAGCATAAGAAAGAAGTAACCTGATTGCTTCCAGTCTTGCTACTGGAGCAAAAGTTTCTGTGTAGTCTATTCCTTCTTGCTGGCTGTACCCTTGAGCTACTAATCTAGCCTTGTTTCTGATCACTTCTCCTTGTTCATTGAGCTTGTTCCTGAACACCCATTTTGTTCCAATGATGTTCTTCTGATCAGGTCTTGCCACAAGATCCCATACATCATTCCTTTGAAACTGGTTCAGCTCTTCTTGCATTGCTACAATCCAACCATCATCAGCAGTTGTAGGCTCAATCATGGATAGCAGGCCAAGCAAGGACTCATTCTGAGTGAATGCTGATCTTGTCTTCCTTGGACTGTTCTTGTTTCCAATGATTAACTCCTCAGGATGTGAAGACTTGTACTTGAATGAGGTTCTGGGTGGATTAGCTTCTGAAGAACCATCAGGGATGAGTTCAGAGCCATGCTGGTCTTGGTTAGCTTCAGGAGTAGTGTCTTTATCAGAGAGTTTTTCAGAGTCTCCATTGTTTTCAGCTTCTGAACCTTCATCAGAACCTGAACTGGGTTCAGCTTCTGAAGGCTCTTCTGAGATTCTGACATCTGCAAAACTCTCAACCAGCTCTGGTATTTCACTACCAGGCTTCTTATCATCAAACCTAATATGTATAGCTTCTTCAACAACATGTGTTTCAGAATTATACACTCTGTATGCCTTAGATCTCTCTGAGTATCCTAAAAAGGTACCCTTTTGAGCCTTGGCATCAAATTTCTTTAGGTAGATTTTATTGTTCAGTATGTAACATGTACAACCAAACTGATGAAAATAAGAAATACTTGGTTTTCTTCCTTTAAATAATTCATATGAAGTTTTATTCAGAATGGGTCTGGTATAAATCCTGTTCTGAATATAACATGCTGTGTTTACAGCTTCTGCCCAAAAGTACTTAGCAATTTTAGACTCATGGATCATGGTTCTGGCCATTTCTTGTAAAGACCTGTTCTTTCTCTCTACAACTCCATTTTGTTGTGGAGTTCTAGGAGATGAGAACTCATGGAGAATTCCATGGTATTTATAAAATTTTCAAAAGGTTCATTTTCAAATTCCCCACCATGATCACTTCTGATTTTCAAAATTTTCAAATCAGTTTCAGTTTGTACTTGTTTGCAGAATTTGTAAAACACATCATATGTTTCATTTTTGGTTCTGAGGAATTTAACCCAAGTCCACCTACTGTAATCATCAACAATCACAAGTCCATACTTCTTCCCATTGATTGAAGCTGTTCCAACAGGACCAAACTAATCAATGTGAAGGAGTTCTAGAGGTTTAGAGGTGGAAACAATGTTCTTTGGTTTAAAAGAAGTTTTAGAAAATTTTCCAATTTGGCATGCTGAACACAAAGCATCTGAGTGATAATCAATCTGGGGTAAGCCTCTGACCAGCTGCAACTTGCTAAGCTTAGAGATGAGTCTCCAGTTAGCATGTCCCAGCCTTTTGTGCCACACCCATTTCTCATCACTCACAGACAGAAGGCAAACTACCTTCTGCTGAACCAATTCAGAAAAATTTATTTTGTAAACATTGTTTTTCCTACAGCCTCTGAACACTACAGACTTATCTTTGCTACTGATTACAGTGCAAGTGTTCTTATTGAACAGGACTTCATAATTACTATCACATAATTGACTTATGCTAAGTAAATTATGTCTAAGTCCATCTACCAGCCAAACATTATCAATGTACAGGGAAGAATTACCTATCTTACCAGTACCAATGATCTTTCCTTTCTGACTTCCTCCAAACCCCACAGTTCCTCCCTCTTTCAGAGTTAGGGTTTGGAACATAGACTTGTCCCCTGTCATATGATGCGAGCATCCACTGTCCAGGTACCAGGACCTTTCCTTTTCTTTGGATGACAAGCATATCTCATCTTCTTCATCAGAATCTGAGCATGATTCTGCATCAGAAGATGCAATTGCCATCAGGGCCAGGTTGGCTTCTTCCTCATCAGATTCTGACTCATTATCCAGATCATCCCATGTAGCCATGAGACTCTTCTTAAGCTTATTTCTGAAACTGCTGGACTTTGAGCTGGACTTCTTTGCTTTTTCCTTTGATTTTTCTTTCTGAAGATCAGGACAATCAACTATGAAGTGCCCAGGCTTCTTGCAGTTGTAGCAGCTTTCCTTCTGGATATCCCTCTTTGAACTAGATCCTATAAAGTTGCTGCTTCTGTTAGAGAATTTTTTCTTTCTATTCATCAGATACTGAAGCCTTTTAGAAAACATTGCAAGCTCATCAGCATCTGAATCTTCATCAGAATTTCCCTCAGGAAATTCTTCTTCAGATTCAATAGCTTTCAAAGCTTTAGCAGGCTTTCTTTTAGACTTCAGAGCTAATGTTTTTGGTTTTCTAACAGACTCATCCTCATTGAGTCCCAGTTCATGAACCTTGAGGGAGCTTATAAGATCCTCAATACTTAAAGTATTCAGATCCTTGGCTTCCTCAATAGCAGTCACTTTAGGTCTCCATTTGGATGGCAGACTTCTTAAGAGTTTGTTCACATGGTCAGCTGTGGTATAACTCTTTTTCAGAATCTGAAGTCCAGAAACCAGAGTCTGAAATCTTGAGAACATAGTCTCAATATTTTCATCCTCTTTCATTCTGAACAGTTCATATTGCTGAACAAGAATGTTTGCCTTAGCTTCTCTAACTTTCTTATTACCTTCATAGTTAGAGCAGAGGGATGTGAAGATGGCCTTTGCTGTGGACTTGTCACTCAGCTTCTGATACTCAGTGTGAGGTAATGAGTCCACAATGATACCTCTGACATGATGATGCTTCCTATAGATCTTTCTTTCTGCATCACTCAGAGCTCTTCTGTTGACAGCAACACCTTCTTCATCCACTGGAATTGTGATTCCATCTTCTATGATGTCCCATAGTGAATCATCAACCCCAATAATATGACTATACATTTTACTCTTCCACCAAGAGAATTTTTCTGGGTCACCAGTAAACATAGGAGGTTTATTGTGTGACCTAGACTTCTTTTCTTCAGTACTATAGTCATAAGATACAGATCTTTGATTTCTGGGAGAGGGTGGAGGTGAACCACTAGTTGAGGTCATGTTTTTCTCAGGATCCTACTGACACACTGTTAAGTGTTAATATCAGAATCGGAGCTCTGATACCAACTGAAGGTGAGAAAAACACACACACACAAGAAGGGGGGGTTGAATTGTGTGACTCAAAAACTTGTTCTTTCTTTTTCAAAACCTTAACACAAGTTCAGAACCAGGTTCTGAACTATGATCAGAAGTTAATGCAGCGGATAAACAAGTTAAAAGGATAATGAAAGAGAGACACACAGAATTTATACTGGTTCCTTCTCAATGTGAGAAGTAGTCCAGTCCCCTTGTTTTCCAACAAGAGAGTTTCACTATAATCTGAAGATTACACTTGCTCAATCACTTAAGAAAGAGACTTCCAGTTTCTCAATCACAAAGAAAGAGGCTTCTATGCTCAACCACCAAGGAAGAGGCTTCCAATGCTCAAGTCACTAAGACAAGAGACTTCCAAAGCTCAAGACACTTAGTCAAGAGACTTCTCAATGCTCAAGACACTAAGTCAAGAGGCTTCTGACTCAGACCACAAAGGAATGAGGTTACAAATGCTCAGTATACAGACTGAGACTTTGAGGACCAAACTGGTTTACAAGTAAAGGAGTTTGGGATGAACACTTGATCAAATATCAGAGGTGTTATCTTAATACAACACAGGTTAAGACTCTTAACCTTAAGAAATTCTAAGTCACAAAGACTATGAGAATTTCTAAGAGTTTTGAACTTGACAGTTTTACACAGAAAACAGAGCACAGGTTCAGCAATACGTTTCAAGAGTCTTAGACAAACTTTCTTCTTCAAATCTTCTTCCTTTTATAGATGAAATATAGCTGTTGAAGATTTGCTTGAATTGAGAAAAGAGCCGTTGCAATTAGGCTAGGCTTTCTGCAAATGTATGCTGCACTTTTTCAAACAAAACAGAGCAGCAGCCATTTTTGAAATGGCCTACCTTAAAAGCTGGAGAATGTTTGGGTCAGGGAGACAACTGTTCCATTGAGTTGCTCTGACATATCCAGGCATTAAATGCGCACAGTACTGGTTACTTTCCATGCCACATCAGCTTCAGAAGCTTCTCTGTGAACAGTGCATCAGAAGCTGCTGCATCAGAAGCTGCCTTGTACGGATCAGAAGCTGGCTTCAGGAGTTGACTGTTGCGTTGACTTCATCAGAAGCACCCAGACTTCAGAAGCTGCCTTCAGACTCAGAAGCTGCAGTTCAGGAGCACTTCTTCAGGACCACTTCAGAAGCTTCACTTCAGGAGCACTTCTTCAGGACCACTTCAGAAGCTTCTTACTTCAGGAGCACTTCTTCAGGAGTACTTCTTCAGACCCAGTTTCCTTCTAGCTTTGCAACCTTGCTTCTTAGCTTTCCTTCCTTGCTCTAAGCTTGTTCTTCCATAACCATTAATAAATAATCATAAAGCACATGGTTCTGAAAACACTTGAACAAAGCATTAGCAAATAACCAATTTTCTCTTTAACACTTTGTTATCATCAAAACCATAAAGAGAGATATGTTTACACATAATGTTTCAACAATCTCCCCCTTTATTCATAAGAGAGTTGTTAAACACATTTTGTTCCAACAAGCTTGTTGCGCAAGTTATTTATATTTTTTTCCTTGTTATTTTTCTGCTCAATAGACATAGTGATGGTTGATAATATGGTGGATGATGACAGTGAGCTGAAACCAGCCATAATTGAAGCTTCCGGCGAAGCTTCCGTTGATGTGAAGCTTAAAGTCAAAATTCCATTTCAAGCTCACATTGAAGAAAACCTAAACTGGTACCTACCGGTGTTGCCAAGCCTCGCGGTTATGAAGTAAACACCGCCTCATTTTTTTACAAACGAAAGATGGTGAGAACGAGATGAATTGCTTGGTTGGGTTCGTCGACAAGGGCTGGATTTACTATATCTATAGATAAATCTAGTCTAAAGAATCCAATGATTACATTGCAATGTGAAAGGAGTGAGGTATACAAACCACCGAAGACGAAGAAGAAATTGAAGCTTGAAGGCACAAGCTCAAGAAAATGTGATTATCCGTTTAGATTGCGTGGTTACTTTGAGAAGAATTCAAGTGATTGGTGGTTGGCTATGCTTTGTGGAATTCACAACCATGAGTTGGAGCCAAAATTAGGCGGTCACCTTCTTGCTGGAAGACTAAAAGAGGAGGAGAAGAAGAGGGTAATCAACATGATAAAGAGTTTGGTGTTGCCTAGGAATATTTTAACGGATTTAAAGACAAAAAAAAAGTGTGACGACTATCAAACAAGTGTACAATGCGCGTACAAGATGGCGAAAAGGGACAAGAGGTGACAAGGCGGAGATGCAATTCTTGATTTCCATGTTGGAGGAGCATAAATACGTCTATTTCACAAGAGCAAATAGTGAGGAAACCAATCTTGAAGACATATTTTTTGCTCATCCGGATTCAATTAATATGCGTAACACTTTTCCGACCGTTTTGGTCATGGATTCCACTTACAAAACTGTCGCGGTGATTTTTGGAGATCAAGCTATTGATTAGCGTTGACTCACTAATTTTATTTCACGACTGAACTTTTAATTTTTTAAATGAAAAGTGGAAAAAAGTTCTAAATTACCACATTTTTAAAGATTAGGGTTCGGGGGTTAGTTACATTTAAGGAAGGTGTTAGCACCCTAAACGTTCGTGGTACTCTACGAGAACCTCTTGATTTTATTATTTATTTTGGCTATAACTTGCTTATTTTTTAAAAGAATGAATTAGAGTAATGAGGAAGAAGATTTTTTTTTTTTTATGATTTGGAAGGACAAGGTCCTTTGCCTACGTACCCGTGAGGGATCAAAACCTCGTAGTTCGGGGTAAAAATGCCGATTGATTTGTTTGGTATTTTTTATTGGTTTTAAAAAAGTTTTAAAGATAAAATAAAGGCCAAGTGGCAAAATGAGATTGGTTTGTGTTTTTTATTTTTGAAAATGATTAAAGTGTTATTAAAGTGGATTAATGGTTATTTAAGGAAAATAAAAGAAAAAAAAGGACACTTGATTGAAAATCAAGGTTTATTTAAGAAAAGATTTTTGATTTTTGATTATTTGCATGTTTTTGTTTTTTTAATAATTAACTAAGACTAAAACGTACCAAAAAAAAATTAAATATGAGGAATTTCCGTGGTGACGTTGGATCACCACGAAATCCTTTTGAAAATAAACTAACCTAATATTTTTGTATTTTTTTCTTTTGTAAAGCGAAATAAATAAAAAATAAAAGACATAAAGCGGAATAAATAAAGTGTGGGTGTCAGTGCATATTCTCATTTATATTTTACATTGTACCTAAATACATTCTAAAAATAAAAAAAAACGACAAAACAATAAATAAAAATAAAATTGCAAATGCACTAAAATAAGTATGGTAAAAAGGTAAAAATAAATAGAGATGCATGAGATGTTAAACATTAAATGAACATGTTGCATAAAGTAAAAAAAACAAAAGAATGCATGAAATAAAAGGAAAAAATAAAAAAATGAAAAATGCATGAAGTACTGAAAGATAAATGCAATAAAATAAAATGCCTAAAAAATAGATAAGGACTAAAAAATAAAATGCAAGAAATGATAAAAAAAGATAAAGAAAATAAATTAAGGGAAATAAAGGGGGTGCTGAAGCATAAAGGAGGGTGTGGAGAGTAGAAAAAGAAGATCAGAAACAAGAGGAGAAGAGCTGAAGATGGGCCGCGGGTTTGGAGTTAATGGGCCTGATACTATAAAAACAAATTTTCTCCAGAATCCTTCATTTCCTCTTCTCTTCTCTCTCTCTACTTCCTCTATTCTCTGAAATTTCTTCTCCCCTCTCTCTGAAATTCGGCTGGTTAAGCTCCGACGCGGCGGCCGGCCAGCCCAGGGGGGCGGCGCCACCGCGCCGGAGAAGAAAAGTTCTCTTTTTTAAAAAAAAAAATGTTTTTTCAAACTCTCTCCCCTCCCTCTTTCTGAAAATCAGTTTAGATTCTTAAAAAAATTTATAAAAAACCTAGATCTAATTTTTTAAAAAAATTCGAAAACTACCTTTTCTTTTGTATTGGTTGGATTCGGACTTTGTGAGGTTTTTTTGTGGTGGTTCAAGTGATAGTTTGTGATATGGTGGTGGTCGTGGGCTGTTGAGGGGGTTGGGAAGGCCGTATGTTGGTTGTTGGAGGAGGGAGGTGGTGAGCCGTGTGTTTGTGGGGGGAAATGGCCGTATGTTGGTTGTTGGAGGAGGGAGGTGGTGAGCCGTGTGTTTGTGGGGGGAAATGGCCGTATGTTGGTTGTTGAAGGGGGGAGGTGGTGAGCCGTGTGTTTGTGGGGGGAAATGGCCGTATGTTGGTTGTTGAAGGGGGGAGGTGGTGAGCCGTGTGTTTGTGGGGGGAAATGGTCGTGTGTTGGTTGTTGGAGGAGGGAGGTGGTGAGCCGTGTGTCTAGGTGGTGGTGGTTTTTCTGTTTTTGTGGTGTTTGGTTTGTTCTTGTTTCTGATAGGGACTTTTGTTGCTGATGAGAGCTTTTGGTTTCGTTTGGCTGGTGGATCCTTGATGGGCAATGAACATAATTAATCAGCAAAGGACCAAAAAAGGCAACCATTAAAATGGTTATTAAAAATCATCAAAATCATCAGTCAAACCCCCTTAAAAAAAATTAAATTAAATTAAATCCGAAAATAAAATGTAAAAAAGGAAAAAATAAAATAAAAAGAATAATGAGGAAAAAAAAATAATAATAATAAAAGAAAAAATAATACTAAAAAAACTGTCGTCTTCGGAACCAAAAATGAGGTATTTTAAAATACCTCCCTGCCGAAATTTCGTCTGAAGCGACGAAAAAATTTCGAACCAAAAAGACGAGTGAAAAAAAATTTTAGGTCAAAAATTGGGGTATGACAAAAACCAACTTGTATAGAATGCCATTATTTGAGATTGTTGGTGTCACCTCTACCAACATGACATATTCGGTTGGTTTTGTCTTTCTTGCCTCCGAAAAAGATGACAACTTTACTTGGGCACTTGAGATGTTGGTTAGTCTTTTATCCACAAAACTCAACATGCCTAAGATGGTTGTCACGGACCGGGACAATGCTTTGATGAATGTCGTTGCCAAAGTTCTCCCCGAAACCGCCGTTTTACTTTGTTATTTTCATATTGGGAAGAATGTAAGGGCTAAGTGCATCACGGATTTTAGAGTCAAAGCGAAGCGGAAGGATGTCAAAGTTGATGGCAAAAAAGTGAAGGAAGTGAAAGAGGTGAAGGCAAGTGAAATTGTTGACAAAATCATGGATGCTTGGAAAGATTTGGTTGAATCTCCTACAGAGGATGCATATGCAAGTGCGGTAATGCGATTCAAAGATGTATGCAAACCATATCCAAAATTCCTTGACTATGTTCAAACCACAATATTGAACACTATTAAGGAAAAATTTGTGAGGGCATGGACGGATAAAGTCTTGCATCTTGGTTGTAGAACCACCAACATTGTTGAATCGACTCATGGAAAAGTGAAAAAATATTTGAGGAGTAGTGTGGGAGATTTGACATCATGTTAGGATTAAATAAACAAGAAGACGGTTAGGGTCTATTTAACCCCCAACGACAAGTTGGATGATTTGAAAGCACAACTTGACACATACTTTATCCATCTAGGTGAAAATCAAAGAACATTAAATGTATTTGTACAAGTGCCATGTGTGGACTTGGGTGAGGATAAGGAGGAAGACTTTTGGAAGACGGTTTATTATCCAGATATTATTCATGATGATTTCGATGTAGGTTACATGTTTAGGTTATTGGTTCAAAATAACATTTTACATCTTTGTGTCCGCTCTATTGAAGTGTAATATGTATTAACGTGTAATGATGTAATGTGTTCGAATTTGTGTCCGTAATGTTTCCTTTTAATGAATTTGTGTCGAATTTATGGGTTGTGTATTTAACGACGAATTTGGATCGTTTATGTGTAATTTGGATCGTTAACGACGAATTTGGATCGTTTATGTGTAATTTGGATCGATTATGTGTGATTAAGTGATTATGTGTGATTAACGACGAATTTGTGTAATTTGGATCAATTATGTGTAATTTGGATAGATTATGTTATTGTGTGATTAACGAAAAATTTGTGTAATTTGGATCGATAATGCGTGATTATGTGGTTATGTGTGATTATGTTGTTGAAATGGTGTAATTTGGATCAATTATGAGTGTGTATTGGTTTGGGGTCATTAATGGATTGGTTGACAACATTGAATGTTGTATCCTACTACACCAGAAGCCAGCGTGACTAAAGTCACGTTGACCTGTAATGGGTGTGGCTTAAGTCACACTTGCTATTTTGGCCGGTAACTTGCGTGACTTAAGTAGGTTGGATAGTGGCCAATCAGGGAGGAGCAGTTACTTCCTTCGACCAATAGAATTCAAGCAAAAAATCTATAAATTGAAACCTTTTCTTTCATTTTTTCTCATTCTCATTTCTTTTCATTCATTCTCCCATCTTCCATCTCTTTTCTCAATATTTTTTATTTTAGTTTTGTTACTATAGGCGTAAACGATGTCATACCCCCATTTTTTGACCCAATTTCGCCTCGTTTTACTCATCTTTTAAAGCCGAGAATTTTCGTCGTTTCAGACGAAATTTCGGCAGGGAGGTATTTTAAAATACCTCATTTTTTGGGTTCGTTTTAGGGCCACTTTTTATCTCGTTTATTTATTTTATATTTACTTTTAGTTTCAGTTTTTATTATTTATTGTCATTTATTTCATTTTACTACTATTATTACTATTTATTTATTTCCTTTTATTATTATTATTATTATTATTATTATTATTTATTATTATTATTATTTATTATTTTTATTTTTTGTCCAAAGTCAAAAATCACTGCACTGCAGCGCCCCCTTTCCCTGGGTTTTCATCATTCATTTTTCTGTCCAAATCTTCCAAATCCTCACAAAATCTTCAACCAAAGATCACACTGTCCCTTCCCCCATAAATGTTTACCACAATTTTGGCCAAAATCTGCAGAAATCCAGCTTTTGAATTAATCTCAGGGTCAACAAAAACAACTCAAAAATGTCTATATAACAAGGACCAAATTCTTGAACAAAGAACAGAGAAAAATTTTAATCAGAAAGGGGGGATTTTTTTTTTATTATCAAACAGAATACACACAACACAATACACAATACAACACAACCTTCATTTTTCCCAACTACACAACACTCACCCAGCAAACAACAACACAAACACCACACGGCCAGCCAACACACGGCAGCACACACACACGGCCGCCTCCCCACATAAAAACTGGCCACGCCCTAAACACACACACAACCACACACGGCGGCCAGCACACAACACACACAGCAACACGCAACACACACACACAGCAACACAACACAACATCCACAAAGCCAAAACACAACAGAACCGAATCAAAAGAGAAGAAAAGAGGTAGTTTTTTTTCGTTTTTTAAACTTAGATCTAGCTCTTTTCGTAAAGCTTTTCAAAAAAATAAGTTCGGATTAGGGAAGAGGAAGAAAAAGGATATTTGAAAAAACGATTTTTTTTTGAAAAAGGAGGAGTTTTTTTACTCCGGCACGGTGGCGCCGCCGTCAAAACCGGCGGCCACCGCGCCGGAAATCCTACCTCCGGTGACCGATTTTGGAGAGAGGGGAGAGAAGTGAGAGAATCGGTTTTAGAGAGAAGGAGGGGAGAGAGAAAGAAAAGTGAAAAATGAGAAAATTTGTAAAGGGAATGGGTATTTATACCCCTCCCTGATTCAGTGCGCGTGAGTGTATGCGTTAGCGTGCACCCTCGCCCATCAGGCTCTCCGATTTTAAATCATATGGCTATGGTTATTTCCCCTTGTGATCAGATCAGGGCCCTCTGATTAATCAGACGGTTCAGATCAAATCACGCTGGTCCAATGCATTTTGGGCCTGTTTATTTTAAATCTGATCATTTTCTCACTTCCTGCACCCCCCATTTTATTTTTTTACACCTCCCTGTTTATTTCTTTTATTTTTCTTTGCAATTTTTATTTCCTTTTATTATTATTTCCTTTTTATTGTTCTTTTATTTTTAACATCTTATTTATTTACTTATCACATCATCTCATGCATTTTATTTTATTTGTTCATTTTATTTTGCATTTTATGTCATTAGAATGTATTTAGGAACAAAGTAAATATAAATATGCATTGCATTTATTTTTCATTTTTCATAGTTTAATTCATAATCCAAAGAAAAGGGGATTTTCATTTTGATCCAACACCGTTATTAATTCCCCCGCGTTTAGTTTATTTTATCACACTTAATTTCTTTTTAACTCCAAGAAAAAACCATAAAAATCAAAAACATTTCAAATATTCAAAAACTTCATCAAAAATATTCTTCATTAACAAAGCCTTGGATTTCAAACCAAGCAACTTTCTTTTAATCAAACTTCAATCAATCTTAATCATATTAGACTTTATTTTTACAATTAAAATCAATCAAACTTCACTCACTTGCCACTTTGGCTCATTTTATCTTTCACAAACATTTTCAAACTTTAAAATCAACATAATCAATCACTCGGCTTTTTACCCCGAACTACATTGGTTTTGATCCCATTCGGGTATGTAGGCAAATGACCTTGTCCTTCCAAATCAATAAAAACAACAAAAACATTTTCTTTCTTTTTTCAATAACTTGAACAACACTTGTTCATAAGTTGCAACAACTAATTTGAGTTTTAAACTTTTTCATAAATTTTTTGACTAAGTGCTTTGCTCTTTTGGGATTTCTTAAAGTTTCAACAATAAATTTGAATGAAAAAGGGGTGGTTTGACGTATGTCTCTCCATTCCCCGGTTGCACGAATACTTGACGTATGTCTCGTTGTTCGGACAATCGTCATTCTATTTTCAAAAACCAAACCAAACCCTTTCTTGACTCCCCGTAGTCAATTGAATCAATTCTCGACCCTTCGTGGTCAATTGAACCTTTTCTTGGTCCCCCGTGACCAATTGAACCTCTTTTGATCCCCCGTGATCAATTCAAATGAATTCTCGACCCCCCGTGGTCAATTCATACCTTTCTTGGTCCCCCGCGACCAATTCAAACCTTTTTACGCCCACGCGCGTTTTCAAACGGATACTATAGCCCAAGTGCGAGTCCGTCCCTTTTTACCTTCATTAAGCTACCATCACAACGGTAGTAGGTAAAACTTTTTCTCGGTCTTCATTAAGCTGTCCTCACAACGACAGTAGACCATGTTTTTTCTTTGCATTTAAAAAGCAAACTTTTTTCGCTCAAGCGCGATCAAATCATTTTTCATAATTAAAATCAATCAACACATAAACTTTTGCTCCAAAGAACTACGTAAGCTTTGAATTCTCCATCGCACCGGGAGATACGTAGGAGCAAGATTCACATCTTGTCAAGCACATTAATAAAAAAAAAAACTTTCTTTTTCCTCTTTATATTTTTTTTTCTTTTTCCCTTTTAATATATTCAAGCATGCAAGCAAAACTTCGAAAACATTCTAGCCTTAGCTAACTAGGAGGTTCCCGTTGAGTACAACGGATGTGAGGGGTGCTAATACCTTCCCCTCGCATAATCGACTCCCGAACCCAAAATCTCTAACATTGTGGTAATTTCGAACTTTTTCCCCTTTTCCCCGAAAAATTAAAAGTTCAGTCGTGATTTAAAATTAGTGATTCAACGCTCGTCAATAGCTTGATATCCGAAATTCGACGCGACAAACGACATCAATGTTCTTCGTCGATTAATCATAATGATCTTATGCTGTTTTTTATGACGGCAATTGAGATCATTATATTAATCGACGAGAGAATTTTTGAGTCATGTTAGGATCATTATGATTAATCAACAAGAATTCCGACCTGAATGTGTTTTCCCGCTAGCGGTAGAGGTGGTTATGGCGGGTTCGTCTACCGGCCCACCTACCCCAAGAAGATTGGTCATTATGATTAATCGATTTTTTTTAAAAAAATTCCTTTATTTTATGTTATAATAATCATTATTGAAGGTAATGAATTGAAATGTAATGTAATAATACTTAGGTTGTGTGTAATAATATTTCTGTTTTAGTGATAGAATGTAATAATATGTACACATCGTGAGTTAAAACTCACGCTGGAGGTATTTTGGTTAGTTTGTATGGGAATGAAAAATTTTGTATGGGAAAAGAGCAACTTTCTATTTATTTTCCCGCAACCCTTCTTTCTCACACGCCCTCCATATTCTCAATTTTACCTCGTTCGAATTATATAACTTGGCGTGTTTTAATGATATTTCGAATCATATAGACCGAAATTTCTCAAAACTCATAAGACTAGGTGTATTGCAAATAAATCAATGTAATACACGTTAACATCCTTTCATCAAATGGAATCAGTTAGTATAATCCAAAACGTGTTAACCCCCCCATGGACAATTTTTACTACCACTCGTAGTCATTATATAAATCGAATACGTAAACACACAGTTCATATTATATAATCTGAATATTTGTGACAGGAAACACACTTATTTGCAAATTTACGTCGATTGCAAGACATGTCAAAAACATACAAAGTATTACAAACAAAACACACATTAATCATGATATTATACATACATAAACCAATATCCAAATTATACAAAGTATTACAAACAAAATATCCAAATCATACAAAGCCATAAACCACAAGGTAGCATGCCCCTAGCACCCCCTCTGACGACGACGAAACACTACCCCTTCCTGAGCCTCTACAATGATCCGCTCCAAATCCTGTCAGACTGGACCACGTGCTCCACATAACCACCATCCAGTAACCTAGTGGTTAATGTCATGATGTAGCCTAACTGTGGACCCATGTCTATTGGCAACACTGTGCTCTCTTTTTTAGGCGTAATCTCTGTAAGCGCCTTTTGCTCAGGCGGCCTAGGAGGATCTCTCGCACGTCTAGGAAACGCGTACAAATGTGAAATCCTGAAATACCATCTCATGTAATCATATGTTTTTTATCAGCCATGCAACATATTATCTTTTAGGTCCTCAGCGGCCAACTCATAATTAAGAAAGTTAGCATAGGCCTCAGACAGTGGCAAATCTTCTTGGGAGCCCATGGTAGCCATGACCCCCCCAGATATGGTATTAATACTATATTAGGCATAAACTATCACACGTTTCACATGTGTCGTAGTGGAAACTGTAGGCGTTTTGCATCATGAGGTCATGAGTTCGAGTCCTTTTGTCTCCTTTTTCTGCATATTTATAATGCATTTTTATTTTTATTCACAAAAAGTGCCTTGGCAGGACTCAAACCATTGCATATAAGGTGGTATATAAGCGCAATGAACCAGTGCACCACATAACAATTTGTATCTGTTGTATGAAGCAACTTTTATATATATGTTACTAATTCTGAAAAATGTTGATATATCCATGCATGCATCAACATATACTAATAAGTAAACAACGCGGAATATAACATGTTTAACAATTTTGTAAATAACAATGTGTGTGTTTTACCTGAAGTAGCGTAAGGTAACCAACCATCTGCCTCGACTTATAAACAGAGGCAACTTTATGCTCTCTGTACAAGTGACCCAGGGCAGCCATCCCCCATGAAAAGTCGTGAATCATCTCTAGATCACGGAAGTACTTGAAGCAGGTCAGATCAATATATGTGGCACTCTTTTCAGTGAAGAACATGATGTCCACCAAGTACAATATGTATATTTGGAAAATGTATTGTTGATTCAGCTCCATCTCAACCACATCACCCTCCTTCTCACCTAAATTTGCTGCCTCCAAACGACTCACGAAATCTCTTTCCATGTAGCTAAATCGTACCTGAGCCATGTTCATGTCATCCACTTACTCGTCTGCCTCTTTCAGGTCAACACCTATGAAATCAATTATCAGCTCAACCCACGCCTCTTTGCTCGGCTTCTCATCGTGGTCTAGGAGACGGTCTTTGATGGAAATATGCAGTAGACAAGACACATCGTTCGATGTCACTTTCATCTCTTCAATCGGAAGATGGAAGTTGAATGTCTCCTCATGCCACCTCTAAAAAACTGTTGATAATAGTTTATGGTCAATTATGGTATATTTCGTACGCTTAAGAGCATACAATCTATGTTCTGTGATGGCGTCTCTAAACCGTTGCACATTCAACTTTTCCAGCTTTCAGCTCTTTTTCCCGTTGTTGACACACTTTAAATTGGGGCGAAATTGTAAAAAAGTAAAAATAAAATCAATTAACATAAATAATAAAATATATACAAAAATAATTTTAAAGTCTCATCTCCCTTCCATATGTGTCTGGAGATGTGGTGTACATACAGACTAAGGACTGGAATGTCCTTTGCAAAGTCGGGATATGAGTCCTAGGCAGGAAACCACACATCTTGAAACAATCCAAGTCTGTCACGCTAGGCCTTACTCACATGTTCATACCTGACAGTCCACTCTTGCCTAACCGAGGCAACCGAGGCAGTCATGGTCAACATGTTGCCTCTAACACGATCGAGGTGTGCCTCCAAACTTGAAAGAAATAAAGAAGCGCATATACAAATCAATATATTGAAAAAAATTACGAGACAAATCAACATTCAGCACACCTGGCCTTGCTTCGGATTATATAATCTAAATTCCTAATGAATACATTTTAGATTATATAATCCGAAACATATCAATGCTCAGAAAAAAAAAACAAATTCACTAACCTTTTATATAGTGGTAGAAAAGGTATGAAATGTAATGTGATCAAACAACTTCACTTCAAGAATGACACGATAGGTTAAGGTTCATATTTTTTATGGTTTGGGAGTAGTTTATAGCAAAGTCCGAAAATGGGAAAATGAGGGAAGGAGTATGATGTTGTATGTTGCATATGGGTATGTTCTGAATTATATAATCTGAAGCGTGTTTTTTGGCTTCGGGTTATATAATCCAAACGAGATAAAATTAGAAAAAGAGAGGGCGAGTGAGAGACTTGGAGGGTGGAAAAAGAAATTCTGCTTTCTATTTATCATACACCTTTTGTCTAGTCCAACATCTCATTTATAGGATTTTGCATAAGCCCAAAGTCTTGGACCATTCTATATACGTCCATATTTATCGCAACACTTTGATAAGAAGAAATAAAAGGGTCAAACACCCCTTTAGAATGAAAAATAAATGTTTTGTTGTTTTAATCATAATAATATTATTATTTTTTATAGAAACCAACCAATTTTTTTATGGACAAAACTTATGTACAATTCTTTATGTGTTTTTCGTATGATTTTTTAACTAAAACTACATCTTTGTTGGACATAACAAACTTTGAGAAAATTATGGATTTGAGACAATCATGGTGAATTTAATTAAGAACCATACGAAAAACATTTAAGAAAATGTACCCAAGTTTTTTCCTTTTTTTTTATTTCACTTTGTTCTTCCCAAAAAATAGGAAAAAGTATGATAAAAATAATATCATTATAGTTAAGAAGAAACACACTAACAACATGTTTGGTATCGCGTTTTGAATGCAATTCTCGCGTCCCGAGGACGTTTTCACCTCAATTTCAAGAAGCTATACATTCAAGCTTCTGGTCTAACGTGCGTTGCTGCCGTGTTTTTGCTGTTTTCCAAACATGGGTAAGAGAAAAATGACATTTTACGTTCAAGAAGGGAAAACAACTCTCAAATTGGACAAATCCTAAACTATGTATCATTTATCTACTATAACATGTGTAACCGGCAATACTCTTATTTCATAAGTGATTCAAGAAGGTAAAAAAAAAAAAGGTAAAAAAAAAAGGTAAAAAAAGTCCTTTAAAATTG